>VZTN01009290.1:239706-251952 GCA_013400515.1 Erpornis zantholeuca
AGCGCGAGGGGGCGCCATGCTGGGAAGGTCGCGGGCGCCATGGCGGCCCCGGGGGGCAGCGGGGCCTGGCCGGGGCTTCCCCCGCGCTCCGGCTGTCGGTGACAAACCCAAACCATTCCCTGTCCCGGGTAACGGGCACCACCGCTGCCACCCAGCCCACCCCACTGTTCCAGTCCTGACCACCCTCCACGCTCACCCCCAAAAATTATCCCTGTGTGAGGTGCAGTCTCCCAAGGGTGCGAATTCCAATAATTTCGGGGGGAAAAAAGCGTCATAAAAACAAGGCAGGGAACGGTGCTTGTCCTGCAGGCCCAGAGTGAGGGGTGGGGAGCGCTTGGAGCGTGGGCACAGAGCCCGAGAGCAGCTGGAGGGGCCGGGACAATGCCCGGCTTTATCGAGGGGAAGAGTGGGACACTGCCAGCTGGAACACATTAACTCAAATATTTGTCTTAATGTGCAGAACTTCACTGGCCCTCTGCAGATTCAGTGTTTACACAGCTGGGTAAAAACACCCAGAAGGTTCCTGCCCTTTGTCTGGTAAAGAGATGACAAGGATTTTCTGCAAACTTTACCAAATCCGAGGTGTTTGCTGCTCCAGTCTCGTTCCTGTGTTTTTCACTCATTCCAGAGCAAAGCAGAGGCTGACAGGCGCGGGATTCCTTGGACACGGACACCTCTGACCCTCCTGCTTCCACTGTCCTCCTCCTCCTCCTGACTGGAAAGGGAGAACAGCACCGACCCCAGCACCCACAGCTCCCTGCTCCCAGCAGCAGCCTCGGTGCTCCCTCCGGGAAATCTCCCCCTGCAAATCACAGCTACGTGTGCTATTAAAGTTCATCCACAAACCCCGATATTAAAATTGGAAAATTCTAAAATTGAAGGCCATTTTATTGTCATAGCAAATACCAAAATAAAAATGCTTTGAATTCAGTACATAAGACCAAAGACTGCGTGTCTGTACCAAAAAGCACTGGCAGAGCATTTCCATGCTCCCCACAGCCATTCCCAGGTGTCAGCAGTGCCACAAACCTCTGTTCCCTTTGCTGTAGAGAGGGTTTAAAGCTCAGATCTTCATCTCGAGGTTAGAGAAACAGGACAACTCGCCTGTTAAAGGGAATAAAGGTTTATACGGAGAGATGGATCCACTCTGGAAAATTCAGGACGTTTTACAGAGTGAAGAAACCTGAATAAAGACACGACGATGGATTCTGGCTTGTGAACACTGATACACTCTCAACTCTGCTTTTGCACTCTTAGTACAACTTAACTAAATTACACTAATACTTTAGCAGTCAGGGTTTTAATTAAAAAAAAATCATTAAGAGCTCTTTACCCAAAGCTATTGTCTTGCTGTGAAATCACACATAAAAAATGCCTTTATAATACTACTTTGGCTTAGTTGGGTCCTTTCATTGGTGAAAAATACTTGTGTAAAAGGAGGTGTTAGTTACTGATGGAAACCTCGAGCACGAACGTAGAATGGTCTCAAATGAGCTCATCCTCAATGCTGAACTTCTGCTATTCTCTGTTTTGATCTCCCTGCACAGACCTATTTACGAGTCAGGAATATCACACTGCCCTGGGGATGCTGTTGTAGACTGCTGTGGGTCTGGTGGAGGTCTGGAGGTGGGACTTCCCTTAACTCCTGTTTTCCAAGAAAGACAAAGAGGAAGAGACTTTTTCCCGGCAGAAACTGATGCTTAATTTCTATTTTGCATTTTCAAGCATCAACAGGGAAGAGAAAACAGCAGCAAAAACCCTGGAGGCAGCAGCTGAGATTCATCCGAGCTCTCTTAGAGTAACACAGATTGATGAAGATTTAAACACAGAAGAGCAGAACCAGGGGTAGGGGGGAGCAAGAATTTGGGGCAGGAGCCTGGAAAAGCACCAGGCTGGTCTCTGACAACGAGCACTGGCACCACCTCCAGTGAGGATCTTGGACTCAAATTATATCAGCAATTAATTATCAGGCCCTGCTGCCAAATGCAGATGGATTAGGTAGGAAAAAAACTCTTCTCTCTACACCTGAACTTCTCTCTTCACAGTTTGCACATGTGGAAAACAAAGCTCTGTTTCCTCCTTGCACCTGGGATGTGAGGAACTGCTGGGCTCTCTGGAGGGGAAGGTACCTTCTGGTACCTTGTTCTGAGAGAAAAAGGGGAATCCACCTTTGGGCAGTGCAGGAAGAGCTGCTTTTCTCTGCCCCAGGACCTTTCAGGATCACGGTTTGTCCTTGGCCAGCACTGAATCTTCCTTCCACAAGGTCCATTTAGACCCAAGCCCACAGGAGCTCAGTTCTGCTCACCTCAGCTCCTTTTTCTCCTCAGACACTGTAAACACTGAGGTCCAGCTGCTCGTGCAGAGCAGATAACAAGCTGAAAAACTGTCTGCTCACTCCAGCAGCTCCTCCCCAGCAAGGCCTTTTGTAAAGTCAGGGTCCCTGAGATGAAAATTCTTTCGTCCCTGGTTTTCTATGACTGCAACAATTTCCACACCTGCAACCTCATTTCACCGAAAATCCCACCCAGCTCTGTGCTCCATCCCTCCCCCAGCAGCTGAAAACTCTCCTGTGCCCTACAGAACCATGACAAATGGAAAACAAAGCAGTGTTAGGACACAGAAAACGAAGAGTTTGGGTCACTCCCTGCGTGACTTGTGGTCTAAGGCTTCGATCCTCCCGGTGAGAGGGAACCTGCAGGATTCGTGCTGAGCCTCTGTCCCTCACAGGGTCACCTCTTGTGGGCTCAGCAGCCACCTGCCACTGGCCCCAGCCTCGAGCAGCCCCTTGTAGTGTACAAAATCTAGCACCTTATTTTCAAAGGGGACTGAAATAAAGTACTTGGAATTTTCAATAAGAAAAAAAACCAAAACAAACCTAAAACAAGATGTAGCAGCAATTCCCCTCCCTCCAAAACCTCAGCATTTCTTTACCTCCAACTGCTATGAACCACCTCAATCCCAAATTAGGTTCCCATCCAGCTAATAGCCCTGACAGCCTCTCCCAAATCCTTGATCTGCATGACCAAGAGCTGGGGAGGTACAGCTACAGAACACATCTGGAGCTTAGAAATTACCAGAAAACCCACCCCATAAATACCAAAGTCCTGGTGTCTAATTGTCATACAAAAGATTGAAAGGATTAAATCTGATTCATCTCTTTCAGCACAGGAAAGGGGGAAAACAAAAAGGAATTTCCCAGTTCATGATTTTTTGATATAAAACAAATAGAAATCTTTCTTTTCAGTTGATGTTACGAAGGAGTTTTGTCCTCGCTGGTTCCTGCCCCATCCTCGTCTTGGATTCCTTCTGCCAGTCCCTCTGCAGATTTGCTCTGGCTCCCTGCAGAGTCCATGAACATGTTGGGAATATCTTTGCCAAAGTAGATCTTGCTGTTGGCTGCGATGGCCTTGTACTTCATCAGCTGCAAGTACTCAGGAGTTAACTTGAGCTGCACGGAGAGAAAACGGGACACAACAGCTCGGATTGGGGAAAAAGGAAATTCCTGCCACGAGCACACGAGGCACATACTTTCCACAAGCCCAGCAGGCACGGCCAGCCCTCCACGGGGAAAACACAGAGTGCCCAGAGCCAGGCTCTCCTCCAGCAGGGCTGAGTGCAGCTCTAAATCCCAGTGACTAAATGGCAAAATGAGAAGTGATGGGAGCAGCTGGGGAAACGCTCAATCCACACGTGATGGAGATGCTCAAGAGCTCATCACTCACTGCAGCCCTTGCAACGAGAGCTACTGAGAAGGGAAATGTCCCTGGCTGTTTTCCAGGGAGCAGATCCACGAGTGTGTCTGGGTGAGAGGAACTCATTCGTTCAGGGTAATGACATTATGACAGAGAGGATGGAACAACTGGCACAAAACCTGTGCACAAACACCCTGGCCCTCTGCCCCTTCTCACTGACCACCACAGAACTGAAACTCTTCCTGCTGGGATGTCCTGGGAACTTGCTGTAGGCAGGATCACACCTGGCAATTCTATCCATGGAATTTTTTTGTTTTCCAGGTTGGACTTTTTGTTGTTTTTACTTTTGCAGTACTGAGGCTCTTCCAGGGTGTCTGGGATTGGCTCCATTCGTTCTTTCCTGCACTGTGGTTTATTCTACCCCTGCCTGTCACCTCAGAGATCTCCCTGCTCTGACTGCCTGCCAACTTGAGACTGGAATAAAACCACATTTCTCATCACAACAGCATGAAAGGGCAACCCTGAAACTGATATTCCACCTACAGAGAGCCACGGCCCCGTGAGCACCTGGGAGAGGAAAGATTTCACATACCCTGACACTGATCTGTCCAGAAAACAAAATGAACTTGCAAAGAAGGATCTAATTGTCTCAGTCAGATGAAAGCTTTGCTGAGAGGAGATGGCCTTGTGCTTTTTGACTTCAACAATGATCACTGCCTGCTCCTGTGCTGAGTATTTCCCTACAGCCTGATGTCAGGGGCCCTGCTCCGAGGCACCACGAGGAAAGCACAGTACCTTGTTGGCCTCGGCCACCTTCATTGCAGTGTAACACTCAGCATCAGCTCTCGCCTTCTCTCGTGCAAGAAATGCAGCATCTGGAAGCAAACACGTGCTCGGAGTCACGTTCTGATTTCCAGCCACGTTAGCACCATCTGCAGCTGGAAACTGCTCAGAAAGTGGCCAGTGCCACATCTGAACCACCGGGGTACAACAAGGGGCAGAGGGAACAAAATGGGAAACCCAGAAATGGGAGCTCAATTTACAGCTAAATGGCTGCAGGACGAGAGCATTCATAAGTGAACTGCATCTGCAATTGCAGAGCTCAAAGAATTTCACAAACATCAGGGTTTGATTATCCCCATCACGTGGGCCGAGCTCAGCCTTTCTTCTCCAGCCAGGGCTGACTCTCGTGCTGAAGCACAGCAACTGCTCTCCTGCAGACGTGGGATTTACCCCCAGCCTTTGCCCAGGACTCCAGGAACAGCCTGAGCAGCCCAGCAGACTCTCTGCAGATGAGGTCTGTGCCTGTGGATGTGATTCCCAGATGGGAGCTGGTCTGGGATACGCAGATGAAGGTTCTGGCACGCAGAGCACAGGATTTTAACCTTTACAGGCTCTGCCCCTTGGACAGATGCTGGAGAGCTTTTCTCTGCTCTATCAACAACTGCTCAAAGGCTCTGATTCTGTGGATACTGAAATTCCTGACTCCTGACAGAGACACTTCAGCAAAGAGATGCTTCCCCTTTCTGTTCTGCACTCCTTTTTCCCTCTGACTCTGTATCCATCCAGGGACAATGATGGTACCAGGCCACCACGCTGAGGCTACAGGGAGTGTGATCCTGCCCCTCTCCTGACATTCCTCCCAGGGCATGGAGCCACACAATTGCTCAGTCTGGGTCTGAGAGCTGCATGAACCATTTGTTTACTTCCCCATAAGGGAGTCCTGTGAGCTGCTGCACTTAAAGATCATGTAAACAGCTCGATGGTCTGGCCCACAACTTCCTCTCTCTTGGCTAAAAAGAGAGGCTGGTCCCAGTCACAGTCACCAGGAAAAAAGAGGGAGGCAGGAATCCTCTGCCAGCACAGACCTGGACTGAGGGGCTGACACAGTTACAGGAAATAAACCCCACTGCAGGTCTGCAAAGAACTTCTTAATGAGAAGCTGCTGATCTGTAAAACTCTTAATTGGCTCCTCAGTGGCTCCTGCAAAGCTTGTCAGGGCCTATAATGAATGTAAGTGCAAAAAAGGCCTTGCCACTCCCGAGCTGGAATTGCAGAGCCCTCTCCACGCCCTGGAGTTCCCTTGACAAAGCACTGTATCAGATGGGTGAGGGAACACCTCCTTAGGCTCAAACTCCTACAAATATCACCTTGAGAGTTTCAAGCACAGCCTGCAAAGAAACTCCTGTTCCTGCCTCTGGTCAGGAACTTCACCCCTGTGAATGTCAGCCTGGATTGAAGAACACAGCCAACACACACTTCCAGAACTCTCTGGTGAACTGCTTCAGGAGTTACTGGAAAGCTCAACCCCACTCACCTTCAATCTCTGAAATTCGCTTCTCTGTTTCCTTTTCCATCACTTTCTGTCCATAAGTTATTTCAGCAACTTGTGCAATCTTTTCTGCCTCTGAAATGAAAACAAGAACACACCCACACTGTCATCACACATCGTCCTAACGCCAGAAGCAGTCTCACCCTGGAAAATCCTCACTCATCACCCACTTCAGGTGAAAATAAACGGTGGGAAGAATTCCCAGCCTGCAGAAAACAAAGCTGGAACCCACCTGAAAAACTCCTCAGTTTCTCTGTGAGTCTCAGATCAGAAAAGATCCCAAAGTGAACCAGTGCATCTCCCCCCCTCCCTGGGATCTGGGGTCTCTTTGCTGCCTGTCCCTCCCTCTCCCAGCCCAGCCATACACACCGATCAGGGCTTTCTTCCTCTCTGTCTCTGCCTCCTTCTCCACCACCTTCTGCTTCTGTGCTGCGATCAGCAGCTTTGTCTTCTCACTCTCCCTGGGGAGCAGGAGAAACCAGTTAAAACCAGGAGCTCACTGGTGTGGGATTCAGGCATCCCCAGCACGAGCTGCCACGACACACACAGACAGTACTTCTCTCCAGAGCAAAAATGTGATTTATTAACACCATCCGTCTCCTTTAGAGTTCCTTAATGTTTACATCGTTTTAAAGCACAACAGACTTGATGTAGCAAATCACCACACACCCCTAGGTGAACACACACCCCTAGGATAATCACACAGCACCTTTTTCTAACTGTAACTCCACCATGCCTCTTTCCCACGGTCCTTCTCTAGCCCAAGTAACAGACCTGAGCCATGATTTTACAAAGGCAACAAGGCCTTCATTTCATAAAGTTTTAGCTATATGCAATACTCCCCTCCTTCCAGCAAGTGTCCAGAGCAGGTGGGATGAGCAGTGTGAGGGCAGGTACCTGCACAGAGCTTTTTGCCTAAATCAAAGCATTCTTTCTTCCCCTCTACAGCAGGAAGGTTTTCCAGTGAGCCCCTGTGACACACTCCCTGCAGGCTGCCCTAGTGCCTTTTCTATCTTACTGGTTTTACTTACATTAATGAGTTTTTGAAGAGTGACCATAAATAAAGAACTCTGCTCCTGCTGCCAACCAGGGAAGGGACACTGGAACTGAGTCTCTCTCAACATGTCCTGCTGTATTTATGGCAACAGAACACAGGCTGATTTGGGACCTCCTGCTGTGACCACACCACACAGGATTTAACACAAGCCCCAAAGGTGACTGCAATGCCAGGGAAGCAGAATGGATGAGGGATGCTATCCTGGCTGGCACAGGCTGCTGGCAGCGTGCTCAGGGAGCACGGGCGTGTCTGACCGACCAAGAGGGATCAGCACGCCAAGTGCTGTCAAAGAAAGTTATTTCAAAGCTTTGCAAGCCTCCAGCCTGTTGAATCAACAGTTTCTCCATCTAGGTCAAACAACAGGATTAGTGCTGAAATCCATCCCTCTGCCACTCAGGCACTGCTCCAGGAGGGCTCTGGGACACAGGGCCAGTGCCCAGGGGAAGGAGCCCCAGGGCAAAGCACTCCTGTGCTCAGGGGTACCAATGAGGGCCCTGCCAGCCCAGCCAGGGCTCAGAGCTGCTCCTCTGCAGCCCCTTCCTGAGGGGCAGCACGAGGCTGGGAGTGAAGGGCACCACAACCCCCAGATCCCTTCTGGATCCTTTTGGAACACAAAGGCACTTACATGAGCTCGTAATTCCTCCGGATTGTTTCAGGGATGTTTGGCTTTGTGACTCGAACTGCCTGGAGAGAGAGAGACAGAAGAGAATGTGGGCCAGCAGCCAAGTAGCCCCTGGGACTGCACGGGTGGCACTTGGGGCATGCTCTGCCACCAGAGCTGCACAAACTGTGACCAGGCCCAAAATCCACAGAGAAACAGCACTGAAGGATCTCCTGACATGACAGAGATTGTAACCTGGGCAAACCAGCACCCAGAGTAACTTCAGGAGAAACTCAACACATCAAAACTCTGAGGAGACAGGAAGGACACTCTTCCCACTCCTCAGGTTAAATGAAATCTGTATTGTAAAGCAATTTCCTAATCAAATCTGTTTCTTGTTTCCTTTTAGCCCTTTCCCCTCTTCACAATCTGCACCTTCAATATCTCATTCAAATCCTGATTACCTGTATAATTAATCCAGGGGCCATCGTGGTTAGGTCTTGCTGCAAAGCCAGTTTAAGGTTTTCATCAATTTGATCTGATTGAGGTAAAAAGAAAAGGGAATGAAACATCCCCCAGGGCAGTTTGCTGTCAGCACCCAGAGTGAGCTGGGAGGGCTCACATTTCTTACTCCTCGAAGGTACAAATGGGAGTTGGATGTAGAAGTGCTGGGCTGACCTCAAGGCAGGTTCCCAGCTCTCCCAGCAACAACCAGCACAGGACACAGCACAGGAACATGGCAGGCATGAAAGGAAACCCTCCAGTTTCCCAAAACCTGCAGTTTGGAATCTTCCTGAGCCAGACACAGCACCTTTACGACAAGGAATCTGTGCTCTAACCCCCTTCTTCCCCACTGAACCTCCCAACTAGATCCTGAAGGAATGTGATAAATCCTGACCGACTTTGAGCTGCACCTGTGCCAGCAGGACACAAAGCAAATGGAAAGGCAGGAATGGGAAATGGCAGCATCAGTTACTTTAACAGGCTGCAAAAATCATCAGCAATGTCTCTTTGGCTCAAGGAGTCCCAGAACTCCAGCGTAGCTGAGGATTTCAAAAGGAAACACAACCTAAAACCCTGCTCTGATGAGAGCTCCAAGGAGGGCAGAGCTTCCAGCTGGGGCCTGCTGGGAAGTGCAGAGGGAAAATCAAACTGTAACGGCTTTGAGAGGGCTCACATCACACTCCTGCATTGTTTGCTTTGGTCCCAGTTTCCTATCTGGAACTCAGGCTCCTAATGAAGCCCAGCCAGGAGTTTGGGAAGCAGCTGTTATCAGTTCCCTGCACCTGCTGGCAGATGTGGGGGCAGAGGGTGACGTGAGGCCGCTCAGAGGGGCTGTGCCCGAGCCAGACCCAGCCAGCTCAGACCAGGAGTTCCAGGGGAGTTTGTACAAGTTCCTTCTGTGCAGAGTGTGTGCTTTCAGCCCATTTCAAGCAGCCATCAGCAGCAGCTGCCGACATCTGGAGCCTCCATCGGCCAGGAACCCATCCAGTGCCAGCAGGAACTGGGACTGGGGGGGTCCGAGCCCGTGTGGGAAGGGGGAAGCCAAGCTCCTTGGAAAGGCCAGGCTGAACAGAGAGCAGGAGTCTGCGAACACCCCGTGTTCTCTCAGGCACAGATCCTGTCCTCCTGCGCTCCCAAACCATCCCCAGCAGCTCTGTGCCCACAGCCAGCACTGCCGAGTGCTGAAAGGCTGCGAGGATTTCCTGTCAGCCCAGAGCCAGAAACAAAACACTCAGCACTGGCAGCCACTGGACTAATTCTACCAAGAAACCACAACTTTTCCTCAGCCTCTCCTGCCGTGTGTCTCCCTGGATTCCTGCTGGGAAGGTTGGCAGGCTCCTGCCAGCACTCCTGGCTTATGGGCACTGCAGCCACGGGCACAGCCCAGAGCTCATCGAACCCTCTGGCCAGGGAGTGCTTGCTCAGCCTTCCTGTGACAGCAAAGAGCCACAGCCTGGCTTTTCCATCTGGATTAGAGAATCCTGTGACTGATTCAATCACACAGAGAATGCCACAGAATTCCTGCTCCCTTCCCTAAAGGGAGGCTACTGGCAGGGCTGGGGCTGGAGTTTATTGTTACAGCATATTGAAGCACTCAGCTCCAAAAGATAACAGGGATAAACGATGGCAGCTGGATAACAACCCCGATTTGGAGCAGAGCAAACACGGAATTAATGGATAAAAGCCATCACAGTTGGGGGTTCTGCACCAACAGCCTGTGGGGAGAACCCTCAGAACCCCCAGTCCCAGGGGCAGCTCACCAAACAGCTCGATGTACACCTCCTGCAGCGTGTGGACACTGCAGAACTGGTTCAGCTCGTGGTGGATCTTGTTGAAGATGAGAGCCTTGTCGTAGTCAGCCGTGTAGTTCTTCACGATGTCGTACACTGGGAGAGAGCACGGAGCGGGGAGGGAAGGGGAGCAGGGAAAGGAGGCTCAGCACCCTCAGGGAAAACCTCAGAGCTCAGTGCCAGTGCAGGGGCTGTGAAATGAGGGACCCCCCTCGCCCTCAGACCCTCAGGTTTGTTTACTGCTGATGCTTTGTGGCACCTCCCCCAGCATGTGTCCCCTGCTCTGTCAACAGAAGGGACTGAAGCACCCCCAGGCCTCAGGACACACACACACAGCTCCCTGCTGAGCCAGGCGCTCCCATGTTAAACACCAAAGGATCTGGGAAAAGGCAGCCTAGGTTGCTGTCCCTGGGCTCCAGAGGAGCCTTTGCTGGCAGCCCCCCTGGCTCCCCCTGCACACCCTGTTATCCAAAACTGCTGCACAAAGCTCAGGGGGGCTGGGCTAACGCAGGTTATAAAGGCAAGAAACAACAAACACCCCAAATTCCTGGGAGAGCAGGGCCACAGGAGCCACCCAGAGCTCAGGGAACACCTGTGGCACAGCCTGGTTCCCAAGCAAACACAGCCACAGCCTCTTCACCTCCTGCCACTGCAGCACAGCCCCCGGGGTGTGTCCGGGGCACAGCTCGTGACTCACCCGCGCTCTGGATGAGGAAATTCACCACCTCGATCCTGTCGAAATAAATCATCACTCCCCCACTGCAACGGCAGGAAAACACAAAAACGATCTCTGCTGGAGTTTGCTCCAGTGGGATGGAGGTGGGATCCACCCCAGCACCATCCCCAAAGCCCCCAGCCCCGGGCATGGTGGCACAGACACTGCCCTGGGCATGGTGGCACAGACACTGCCCTGGGATGGTGGCACAGACACTGCCCCGGGATGGTGGCACAGACAGAGCCCCGGGATGGTGGCACAGACACAGCCCTGGGATGGTGGCACAAACACAGCCCTGGGCATGGTGGCACAGACACTGCCCCGGGAGGGTGGCACAGACACTGCCCCGGGATGGTGGCACAGACACAGCCCCGGGAGGGTGGCACAGACACTGCCCTGGGCATGGTGGCACAGACACTGCCCCGGGCATAGTGGCACAGACACAGCCCTGGGCATGGTGGCACAGACACAGCCCCGGGGATGGTGACACAGACACTGCCCTGGGCATGGTGGCACAGACACTGCCCTGGGATGGTGGCACAGACACTGCCCCGGGATGGTGGCACAGACAGAGCCCCGGGATGGTGGCACAGACACAGCCCTGGGATGGTGGCACAAACACAGCCCTGGGCATGGTGGCACAGACACTGCCCCGGGAGGGTGGCACAGACACTGCCCCGGGATGGTGGCACAGACACAGCCCCGGGAGGGTGGCACAGACACTGCCCTGGGCATGGTGGCACAGACACAGCCCCGGGATGGTGGCACAGACACTGCCCTGGGATGGTGGCACAGACACTGCCCTGGGCATGGTGGCACAGACACTGCCCTGGGCATGGTGGCACAGACAGAGCCCTGGGCATGGTGGCACAGACACAGCCCCGGGTGGGCTCATGGCCCTGCAGAGCCTCCCCAGCTCGGGGGCTGCAGAAAAGTTCAGTCTCTGAGGAGCTTCCAGCTGGGATGAGAGGCTGTGGGGAGGGTAAGAGCCGAACGTCTCACCTGGTGCCACACGGGACATTTTTGACCTCGTCCGTCTGCAGCGTGGTCTGGAGGGGATTGAAGGAAAAAGAAATTAATTAATTAATTCCTTAAGAGAGGAATTTTCCCGGCACAAATCCCCCAGCCCCCGGGTCCCCCATGGGACTCTCCAAAGCAGGAGCCGCACCCGCCTCGCTCGGTGGCTCGTTCAAGGCTCAGCGGGACCGGCCCCAGAGCCGCCTCTCGCCGGTACCGGGCACAGCCGCACCCAGCCCCGTGTGAGCCCCCGGTGCCCGCCCCGCCCGGGCCCGGGCCCAGCAGCACCTGCACTGACTTGTAGGACGTGATGAAGGGCAGCATGAGGTGGAAGCCGGGCCCGCTAGTGGAGGTCAGCAACGCGCCGCCGCTGCGGAGGGAACGAGAGAGAGAGAGAGAACCGTGAGCGGCGGCGGCGGCGGCTGGCCGGAGCACGGCTCTGTCCCCGCAGGGGGCCCCGCCGGGGCCGTCTCACCGGTAGTAGACGCCGATGTGCCCCTCGTCGATCTTGTGCACGGCCGAGAGGAGCGCGGCGGCC
>VZTN01009290.1:252349-263239 GCA_013400515.1 Erpornis zantholeuca
TCCCTGAGAGCGTTGTCCAAATGCACTCCTAACACCCAGCCTGAATTCCCCCTCTTTCAATTATTTCTGTTCCCCTAAAGGCTTTTCCCCTCACTGCCCTCCCCCGGCATCGCCCCACGCCCCTCGCATGGACCCCCCAGTTCCCTGCCCAGACCTCCTCTGGGCACTCACAGGGAACAGGATGGGCCAGGAAACCTGGAATTGTCCAGCTCTGTAATCCTGGAAAGGGACTTCAAACCCACGGGAGAGATGTGTAAAACGTCAATAAAGGAAAATGATTTGATCTTTACTCGTGATAGATCTCCGAGGTTATACATAACAACCCTGTCAGGAGGGTTCAGCGCCGTTTAGGAATAAGGAACGAAATATCCACGACATTTGTCAATCCAAACTTTACAGCTCTTAAATAAGCGCAAAAGGGCGCCAGAGATGAAAAACACCCTGTAGCTGGTGTTTTTTTAAAGGCGTTTGCCCAGATTTAGGGCCTTGATAAAATGTATTAAATCTTTAAAGGTTTTAATGAATCTAGTATGTGTTTCATAAATCACGAGCCTCTGCTCAGCCCCTCTCGGTTTAATAAGGGTAAACTAGGAAATTGCTCTGAGCTGGAGCAAAATGCATCCATGGAATATTGAAAAGTAATAGATTTTTAAATGTGGGGTGTTCTGGCTCACAGGAGAGGTTTTGCTTCATAACACCAGCACTATATCACTGCCCTGAACGGGAAACCAGCTGCGGCCACGTGTTTAACAGCATCAAGATGTGAACCAGCACAAAGGTAAATATTATTTGTAATAATCCTAAAAAAAAAATAAAAGCCAAAAAAAATCATTACTGCTGGACCCGAGGCCAGGAACATTCAGTGGTGTCTGTGCTGGGATTTCAACAAGGCTTTTTGTAGGAATAAATGGTTTATTGCACCCAGTTCTCTCCAACGCTTGAAGACTTCTTCATCCCTACCTCATCCCCCTGCCCACTCAAAGTATCCTGTGGGGTTTTCTGTGGAGTTAAGTGAGATAATTTGAGGGTCTCCGGATGCTCGTGGCTCCAGACTCGTGGGGATGGACGCAGGATGGGACGTGGGAAGGCTGTGGGTCAGGATGAGGGCAGAGTGGGGTTGCTGTGGGTCAGGATGAGGGCAGAGTGGGGTTGCTGTGGGTCAGGATGAGGGCAGAGTGGGGTTGCTGTGGGTCGGGATGAGGGCAGAGTGGGGTTGCCCCGGGTGGGATGTGTCCCTGGGCTGGGTCCCTGCGGGGCAGGGAGGGTCCGGCGGGGCCGGCGCTCGGCGCGGTGTAAAGTCTGTCTGCCCTCGTTAGCTGTCACACCTAACAATGCCGGGCTGGCAATAAAGGCAATTCCGAGGCTGTTGGCCATTAATCACCGCCTGACAGCTGGGAATAGGGCTGGAAAAACTCTGTCCCCGCCGCTCCTGCTTTGGCGTTTAAGGTTACCTCTGCAGCTGCAGCCGTGGGGTGGAAAGCTCTGCTCACCGATCCTGCCCCAGCCCCACTCCCGTCTCCATCTCTGTTTCTATCCTGTCCCCATCCCCAATTCTGCCTCCATCTTCATTTCCATGCCATTCCTATCCTCATCCCATTCTTGTTCACATCCCATCCCACCCCATCCCATCCCATCCCATCCCATCCCATCCCATCCCATCCCATCCCATCCCATCTCTTCCTGAGCTGAAACCTAAAGGAGCAGCAGAGCCCAGGAAGGGAAATCCCTGGCAGGAGCTGGGAGGCTGCAGGGTGCCCTGGCTCTGCTGGGGAAGGGCAGGGGCAGGCGAGGGGCTGTGTGGGGGGAACACTTCCCGAATTCCGTCCATCGGACGTTATTTGCCGATTTCGGGGCAGAATCGTGTTCGAGTCTGTCCGGGCTCGTTCTGTGTCAGCTCTAACAATACAGCACTTGGCAGCCCAGGCAGTTCTGTGGCGTTGGCCATTAATCATCCCCTGACAGTCGGGGCTGGAAGGGAGGGAACCGCTCACATGTGCTTGTGGTGCCCCCTCCCCATGTCTGGCAGGGCAAGGGGGGCTTCCTCTGCCTTGGGCCCACCCGAACCCACTGCGGGCCATCAGCTGAGGGCCCTCACTCCACGTCCCCTTGGGAGGGGCGTGTGGGGCAGGCGGGGAGTGGGGAGATATTCCTGCCCTTGCCATGGCAGCAACCAAGCTCCCAGGGAACAACCCTGCTGGGAGGAGGCTCTTGGGAAAGCCTTAAAGCATGTGGCATTCCCAGAGTTTTCCTCTCCATCACAGCCTCTGGCTCCCTGCGCCCCTGACCAGGAGCTGGGGTTTGTCCTGGGGGAGGTGACCCCGGTGGGAGCCGATTCCCGGCACGGGAGGGGAGCTCTCCCCAAGCCTTCTCTCCGCGCCCCTCGTCGTCCCACAGGCGCCAGCCCCGTGGCTGGGTGCCAGCGTGCCAGGTCATCCCCCAGCAAAGAAAGCAGCAATGTGTTTCCAGCCCCCCGATGCTGTTTTCTAAAGGGAAATGATTAATGGCGCTTGGAAACCACAATTCATCCCGGGAAAGAAAGTAGATTTACCCGAAACATGCGTGAGAATTAGTGCTGGGATGGGCTCCTAGGGCAGAGGGGGGGAAGCTAATGGCAAACAGAGCCCGTCTGTGTGCCGGGGGAGAGAATACCCTGCCAAAAACACGGGCTGGAGGAGCTGGGATGGAGCTGGGACAGGAGGAGGAGAGTGGTCATCAGAGCCAGGCCCCTCCCCAGCTGGAAACCTCGGCCGCTCCTTCCCTGACCCGCGGTGAGATGGTCACGATGGAGAACAGAGCTCTCCTCCTGTGTGTGTGCCAGCAGCACAGCAAAGGATGGATGGTGCTGATGGGACCAAAACTCAGCATTCCTGGGAGTCCAAGAGATACCTGGGAGGAGCAGGAGTTGCACCAGAGCCCACAAAGCTCCGGCCTGTAAATGCCAAATATTTCAAAAACGTCTGTTTTAGGCTCAGGGAATGATCTCACCTTGCTCCTGCTGGTGGGATCCCCTGGGGTAACTGGGATGGGCTGGGGTGCACCACAGCAGCACGGAGCCATCCAGGTGCTTCATCCCTGGGGAGCAGGAAACCTCAGAGAAGGGAAAACCACAGTTTTCCTCGGTGAGGGTGGGAGGGACGCAGCCGTGGCAGCCCCAGCCTGGAGCATGGTCCTGCTGGGATGTGGGAGCTGCAGCATCAGCCTGCTGAGCTGGAGAAACAAGGCAGGGGCAGGCAGGTTAGGAAGTTCATGGAAAAGGTTTTTCAGGCACAAATCCTGACCTGGATCTAAGCTGCTGTGCTCTTCTCTGCCTGGGAGAGCAGCAAGGGAGGGGAAAGGGTGCACTTGAAAGGAAGCAGGGACAGGTGACACGAACTTGTCACCCAATTCCAGAGATAACCCCAAGATCCTTGCCTTTATCTCAGCTCTGGATCAAGGCCAGCAGCCGGCCCCACGCAGGTCCCGTCCCATTAGTGGCGTGGAAGAGCTTGGACAGGGCTCCAGGAGAGAGATTTATTTGTGGGATTCCGGGAAGGGCTGGGGAAACCTCGGCGAGGTGCTGAAGCCCAGGTCAGGAGTCATCCCTGGTTCGGGGATATATTTAGAGCAGGATAATGTAAGCAACAGGAGGGGAAAAAATAAAAAATCCATGGAGGAGGTGCAGATCCGTCCCCTTGGCTGGGAGTCACTGGATGATCCGAGCCAGGGAACAGATAGTTGGATTTCCCTTATTTCTCCCTTCAAATAAATCACAACTCCAGAGGCCTTTAAACTCTGCAACATGATCTGTTCCAATAAGGAAGGGAATGAAAGGCTGCGTCTCTCTGGAAGCCTTCAGAGCCATAAATCTCCTATGTACAAACACAGACCAGATTTCCAAGTGCATTTATTTTATTGTATTGTTTTAACAGAAAAATCAAACTGCAATAAACTCCGTCCCTCATTAGCTGTCTCCGTATCCAGGCCAAACGCTGCTAACGAATAAAATCAGGACAAAGGAATGTGGATGTGGGTCCAAGGCCTGGCCGGGCGCTGACCCCCTGAAAGGCACTTCCCTCTGAGCCTCACGGAGCTGTGGGATGAGGGGAGCCAAGGGGGTGGTTCCTGCACTGCCCACTGCTGCAGGTTTGCTGGGGGTTGTCACCCCAAATCCAGCATCCCTGCTGTGACCTGGCATGCCTGGCCCTGGCATCCCTGCTGTGACCTGGCATCCCTGGCCCTGGCATCCCTGCCGTGGACCTGGCGTCCCTCCCTGGCCCCCACCACAGCAGCTGGAGTTTAGTTTGGGGTTTCCTGCTTCGCTTTGTTGTGGCTCCAAGCAAGGCACCCCAGGGTGGTGGGAACACGAGGCAGTTTGGGTGGGTGCTCCCCAGGCTCCGTGAGAAGCCCCAGCTGCCCACACAGAGGGGCTGCAGAACCGGGGCTGAACTCATCCAGCTCAAACCCCAAACCAGCCCTCAGGGCAGTGCTGGAGCTGTCGGTCATTAATCATCCGCTGGCAGTCCTGAAGGGTCTGGCTGCTCCGGGAGCGGCTCTGGGGGGGACGGAGAGCTCAGGGACAGGGACATGCTGGCACTGGTGGCAGCGAGGATAGCATGGTCCCCAGCGACCCCCATGGGGCACCCAGCACCCCCAAACCCTCCCCAGGGGAGGGAGCGGGGCTGTCACATCCCAAGCACGGGAGATGCAGCACGGGATCCGTCTGATCCGGGGAAAAGGCGAAAATCAATGGCGAGCAGGCCGGGAAGGAGCGAGGAGCCTGTCTGCAGGATTTATGGCACCGAGCCGCAGGGCCCAGAGCAGCGCCCGCGCCGCGCGGGTCCCGCCTCAGCCCACGGAGAAATTCCTGACTTATTGAATCACATTTGTCATCCCTAAATACATATGCAGGCCCGTGTTTCTGAATCCATAAACATCTTTAACTAACTCCGCTCAGCGAGGCCTCTTTCAGCAGTAATTTATATTTAACTTTTTCCATATGCAGGGCCTGTCGCGTTGGTGTCATTTCCGGGAAAGCCAGGGGGGCTCGGGGGGCGCGGGGGGCGCGGGGGGAGCGCGGCGTGTCTTGGCCCGCTGGAGCAGCCCAGCTGCTGGCACGGCGCGAGAAATCCACCCGGCAGAGCCAGTGCTCATTAATCATTTGAACTACTAAACTGCCAGCTCCTTTCAAGATCTTTCAAGAAGTGTTTTCACCCAAAATAGAGTTGAAAACGCGCCGGGCCCTACTTTCAGAGTCTCATCCATCTGGCCATTATGGGGAGTGTCAGGCGGCTCTGACAGACAAGGCTGCTCTGTTCGAGGGGCCCCGGCCCCACAACCTGTCATATCGCGGGGCTGATGGCATCTGACAGCTCCATTTGTACCTCCCCGGGAGATGAAAGGGCTGTTCCCGGCGGCGGGAGAAGGGCACGGGGAGAGGGATGAGCAGGGGCACCCCGGGGTGCCAGCAGCATCCCTGGCACCGCGCTGGCTCCAGGAGAGAACACCCCTCTCCCCAAGAGCCCATCCCTGCCCCGGGCTGTGACCAAAGGCCAGGGCTCTGTGCCTGTTTCCCATCCCTGGCTGTGGTGCTGAGCTCTCCCCGTGCCCTGCTGGCACGGAGAACCCAGAGCTGCCAGCCCTGCCCTGGCCTCCATCTCCCCCAAACTCACCTGCAACGTGTGGGTGCTGTGCACACCCCCCGTGCTCAGAGCCAGACCCCAAACACAGCACGACAGACCCAGTGCCCTGAGAGCTTCCCCCACGGCCAGGGCGGCTCAGGCTGTGCCACACACCAGCACAGCCCAAAAGCAGGTGAGCCACTGCCGAATCCTGGTGCTCCCCTTGGGGTGTTCCCTAGGCAGGAACCCCTCAGTGCTGCAGGATTTCTGTGAAGCAGCTCGGGAAATCTGGGAATCATTGAGGCAGCGATGGGGACAGAGCAGATCTCGGCAGCCAGAGGAGCAGGCACAGGGCACACCCAGCCAGCCCCATCCATCCCAGTTGTTCCCAGCACCAAACACAGGCAGAGACTGTGAGAACCCCAGAAGGAATGAAGGACTTTTGGCTCCATTTCCATTTTGCCCAGAACATGGCTCTTCTCCCCTCTGAGGAGGACAGTCCTTCTCCAGCCTGTTGGATGTCACCAGGATTGTGCAGGGAACAGGAACAAAACCCCACAAAGGAGCAACACTGCTCCAGCAGAAACGAGGAGTCACTTTTATGGGAGCTCTGCCCACAGGACCAGGGCTCCTGGCCTCGCCACCATCCTTGGTGATGAGCAGCCCCATCCTCATCCAGAGAGGAAAATACAGCAAATCTTCTGGGTGCTTCACTCTCCCCTCTCCTCCCTCCGAGAAGTGCAGAAAAAACACTGAGGGTTCAGCAAGAAACATCCAGAACATCTTTGACAGTCCCCATCTCTCTCCTGTCCGTTGCTCTTGGGATCCCCCAGCCACCCCTCCTGCAGGAGCTGCTCGTGGAGAGGTGGCACTGGGACCTCAGGCTCCTGCTGGTCCCTTTTTCTTTGGTGCAGCAGCATCTCCTTCTCCCCCAGATGCACTAGTGGAGATGCTGTGGTGGGCACCAGCACAGCCCTGAGCGCTGCTGGGAGCTGCCCTTTGCAGATATGGGGACACAAAAAAGGCCATTTTGGTTCTCTGTTCCTCTGGGCTGTCTGCAGGAGGGTCTGTCAAGCCCCCAAAGCCACCAATGCCCAGGATGCTGCATGTCCTTCGTCCACTTCCAAATTTTGCCAGGCCAGGAGGGGTGATCCATGAATTCTGGGACCACAAGGTGTTGGAAGAGGTCACATTGCAGCCTGCACAGTGTCAGGTATCCTGTCCAGCTCTGCTCAGCCCATGGGGGTCAGCTCTGACAGAAGAATCAGTGTTCCACCATCACCTTTGGCAAAGACACCTCCCCTGTGGGTCCATCCTCGCACGGGTCACATCCTCCTGCACCACACTGGAAGGTGAGATGAAGCCATGGCAAAGCTGCTCCTGGAGATGTCCACAAACACCTTCAGAAAGCACAGCAGTGACTGGAGCTGCAGGACATGCTGTGTGCATGGAGCCGACAGCTGAACGCCTTCTCCTGCGCTCCCCGGCGAGGTTCAGCTGAAATGTTTGTGTGTCAGGGATCAGCACTCTCCAGGTATTCATCACAATAAACAGAGGGATAACCAAACCAGGCCCCGCAGAACAAGCAGGGTCACTGGGATCACTCCCAAACTCTGCTGGCAACCTGTGCGAGGGCTGTGCCCTGCAGGGAACGGCCGTGGCCAGAGCAGGGCTGGGCTCAGCCTCGGGACCAGGGCTGGATCATCACACTGATCAGACACTGCAGAAGAGGGAAACCATGGCCATGGGTGACACTGGGCACTTCCCATGGGGTCACTGGTGGCCAGCCAAGGCTGGGTGTCCTGGTGTGATGAGGAAGATGTCAGCGTATCACTGCCAGAAGCTGGAACCAGAGCTGCTGGAGGATTTGCACCGATTCGTGGCCAGGGCAGAGGCAGCAGCAGCTCTTCAGTTGTTATCCAGAGCCAGCAGAAAGTCCACTCCCATCCATGGCATTCCTGGCCACTGCAGTGCCCCGGGTGCTCGCCCACGGTCTTTGGGCTTTGGTGCCTTGAGGTCTTTGCCCTTCTCCACTCACCTCGTCCAGGGCCTCTTGTCACTTGTGCTGTCCCACTGCTTGGAGCGGCTGGAGGCGAGCCCCAGGCCAGGGCAGCGTGGGGCTCCATCAGGGCTGTGCTCACGGTGCCAACCCAGGGGCAGCTCCACACCCCAGTGCTGCCCCGGCCGCTCCACATCCCCGCCGGCTGCTCCAGCTGCTCCCTTCCTGCAGGGCTCAGCACACAGCCCTGGCACAGCACCTCCAAGCACGGCTCTGTCTCTCCGGGTCTGCTCTCAGCTCCTGCAGCTCAAAGCGTGTCCCAAAGCAAGCCCCTGACCCCGGGCTGGGCACAGGGACGCTGGTGGGGGACAGGAGGAGTCCACCCCACTCTGGCTTTGAGGACAAACAGAGCTCATGTTCTCCGTGGCTTCCACCAGTGCTCACATGGAAAGAAAAGCTGCTTTATACAGCTGAGGAACTTCTCATCCACCCACCACGGCTCTGCTCTGGCCCATGCCTCTGCATCCCGACCTGACCCCTGGGCAGGCTCCAGCCCTCGAGGATGCTGTGCTCCGCTCCGGACTCTGAAACGCCTTGTACGTCTGCGGGCAGCCACCTCTGCATCACCTAAGAGACATCGGGGATTTTTGTGCAGGAGCGGAAGGAAAACAACAAGAAAAAATAGGGCCTGGCTCTTTCATTCACGTATTTATTGGGCGGACAGCGTGGCTGTGGTCAGCTGGGCTTCGGGCTTTACAGACGGGGATATTTATAAGGCACGCGGAGCGGCTCGGCGTGTGCGTCCAAGTCATTCCTTCCCCGGCACAGGATATAATGTTGCCTTTGTTCAGCTGCCTCCGGCACAGCAGAGCGTGCCGTGCCGCTCGGCCGGGCCCCTCGCCGTGCTCCGACAGTCCCGGCGCAGCCCCGCTCCTTCCACACACACCACGGCCCCGGCAACTGCCACGATAAATCAATAGGAAAGGAGAGGCTGCCAGTTAGACTAAACAAGTGCATTTGCAAGGATTGCTAACCCTCATTAATCACTCTGACAGTCCTAAAAACACATTTCCCCTTTAATGACTGTATTTGGATAATCGGAGCTTTTTCCTCGCGGCGCGGGGTGAGTGACGGTGGGCGCGACCACGGCGAGTGCCGGCACCGGGGTCAGCGGCGAGTCAAGTGCTGCAGGTCCCCGGCAGCTCGGGGCGAGCTGGAGAAGGTGCTGCTGTGCCACGGGGAAAGGAGCCACCAGCACGGCCCCAGCACTGCTGCTCCCCATGTCTGACACCCACCGGTGTCCTCCCAGCCCCAGCTGCATTTGAAAAGGTCTTTTTCTGTCTCTCCGTTTTCCCTTTAGGTGACTTTTGCCTCCTGGAGAGGTTTGAAACCTCGCACATTTTTCTGTATAAATGATGCAACACATTAATGCACAGCACATTATGAAAATGGTAATTCAAACCCATACAACTCTAAATTAAGCCATACATTATCCGACCCACTCAGCCATATATTTTGCAGAAAGACAGGATTGAATCAAATCAAACTGAAACTGTGGAGTGCAGGTTGTTAGACAGAATGATTAATAAAGTGCATCCCAGTGCTCTTATTATAAAATGAATTCCGCAATAACCTGGGCATACATTACACAGGGAGTTATTTAATATATTGGCAACGCAACTGCTCCCCAGCAGCTCCAGCCCAAGTGCCGCCGCTATCAGATGATACTCGCGGTGTTTACACGGTCTGGCCCCGCTGCTGCAGTCCTTGGGGAGGGGAAAAACATTCCTGGGGGAACCTCCTGCACGGCAGGACGCATCCAAGCAGCACCCAGCCCCACCGTGGGTGAAGGGAAGGCGAACGGGCCCGTTTTTGGAGGGGGACCATCCTGGTGTGGGGAGGGTTTGGGGGAGAGGAGGGATGGACCCGGCAGCTCCGGGAGAAGGCTCCGGCAGGACGAGGGCTGGGCTACCGTGCCTCGAGGCTCTGTGGCATCGCCCTCCCGCCCCGCGGCACGAGGTGCCCAGCCGTGGCCAGGGACAGCACAGGGGGACCAAATCCCGGTGCAGGAACCTGGGACAGGCCTGGCACCGCGGAGCCGCAGCTGAGGAGCCAGGATTTGTGACAGGGACTGGCAGTGCCCGAGCGAGGCTGACACCGAGCAGCAGCACCGGTGGGAGCGGGGGCCACGTCCAGGGAGAAGCAAAGCTCCCGAGGCACGGGGGGGGTCTGGATACCTCCCGTGCCATCGGAGGGAGCACACTGGAGCTGCTCTGCCCACTGCCCCTGGCACCCTGCTCCACAGCCAGCATCCCCTGCCAAAGGGCTCAGCGCCCAGCAGGGACACAGCAGACACCGGAGTGGCTGCACCAGCCTGGGCCTGGCACCCCCTTCCTGCTGTGCCTCCTGCACAGAGCAAACACCTGCAGCAAAGCTCCCCTGCTCCGACCCCAGTTCTGCAAAGCCAGGCCCTCGTCCAGCAAACATCCCACCTGGAAGGAGCAACAACTGGACCCCAGCCACAGGGCAAGGGGTAGCCACGGACCCCTGAAATCAGCCTCCCCCAGCCTCGGGGAGCTCAGAATGGAGCCAGACTGGCCCCTGGACCACCAGCCTCTCCCACGGCCATAGGAAGCCCTGGCTGGGCCCTCCCTCCGACCGCACGCCCGCAGCCACGCTCGAGGCACAAGCAGGGAAATAAAAATCCCTTTGGTAAGAGTAGTCCCTGTTCTCAGTGCATTATTTCTCAGCTCAAAGGACACAAAGGAATTTAAACACAGGGCATAAAGCAATATCGAGAAGGCAATTAACAGGGATTAATTGCGTGACTCACTGAAATGCAACAGGAGCGAGGCAGAAAAAAAATAGATGATGTGGAGCAATGGGGCATGCAGGGGTTCAAGGGGGAGCAGGGGCTGGGCCGGGGGTCCCACTGCCAGGGTAAAGCCATGGAGTGGGCAGAGCCCCCTGCCCGGCTGAGCCCCCCAACATGGCGGGGATGCAGCCAGACCCTGTCGGAGCCATTCATCACCCTCCTCTCCCAGCACAAAGATCGAATGGGAGCAGGCAGAACCCCACCAGCTCCTGGCCACCCTCACACCGAGGCCTTTGGGGACCCCGCTTCTACCGCAATTCCACCCCTAAAACTGCACCCGCGGGAGGGGGAGACCACCCGCTCCCCGCGGCGACCCGGGGGCACCGGGGCTCCCGCTCTGATCCCGCTCAAACGCCTGCTCCAGCCTTCCCTCCGCCGCCACGCGTGGGAACGCCGGGGGCACGGACGCGCGGGGAGAG
>VZTN01009290.1:266233-295684 GCA_013400515.1 Erpornis zantholeuca
GCATGGCACTGGTGGCACGGCTTGGCATGGCATAGGTTAGATGGCATGACATGGCACTGCTGGCATGGCATGGCATGGCATGGCACTGGTGGCACGGCTTGGCATGGCATAGGTTAGATGGCATGACATGGCACTGCTGGCATGGCATGGCATGGCACTGGTGGCACACCTTGGCATAGCTTGGCTGGAACATCTAAGCATGGCATAGCATGGCACTGCTAACACACCATGGCACTGCCAACACCCCTTGGCACAGCTTGGATGGCACGGCACTGCTAGCACACCTCGGCATGGCATGGCTCGGCTGCCGTGGCACTGCTGGCACAGCTTAGGATGGCACAGCACGGCTCGGCTGGCGTGGCATGCCCAGTGTGGCTGATCGTGGCATGGCATGGCTCAGCTGGCATGCCATGGCATGGCACTGCTGCCGTGGCCTGGCTTAAGGCCAGCCTGGCACAGCTTGGCATGGCACAGCTCAGCACCCCTGTGGCTCCTGCTCCCAAACCTGCACGCGGTGCCTGTGCCCTGCCTCCGCCCTGACCCTGCAGGCAGCACCTGCGCCCGTCCTGGTGCCAGCGAGGCGAGGGGGCTGACCTCAGCTCAGGGCTCTCATCAATTCCCTTACGAATTACAATTCCTTTTTTCCGGGCATTCTCTCCTTTCTTTGGTTTGCTGAGTCTTAAAAATCTTCAGGTGCCAGTGCAGGCTGTATAACTAATTAACTTCCAACAATTAACTTCCTATTTCTAGTTACCTTTTCCAGACATCCTTGAATTAATTTCACAAACCCCTGGGGCTTCAGTTTTGGGGGGGGCTGAAAACCAGCCCAGCTCAGCCAGGCTCTATCCATGAGGAGCCAAGGCACAAGGATAAATCCTGGAGCTTTACCCACACATCATCCTGCCTGTGAGGCTGCGGGGTCCTGGTGGGGCGAGCGCTGCTCCCCTGGCTCTCCTGGGCTTCAGGTGGGAGCTGGAGGAAGAACAGGGGCTTGGGGAGAGCTGCATAATGGGAAGGGGATGTGGAGTGACAGGACAAAACCGTGGGGACCAGGATGGGATGAGAATTGAGGCCTTGGGCCTGAAGAAAGGCGATGTGGGGCTGGGTGCCCATTCCAGCCCCACCTCTGCCCTCCCTGGGTTTGTGTTTCAGGTCCCTCCTGCTTCCCCAGCGAGGGAGAGGGGAAAGGGGGAGAGACAGACACCTCTAATTAATCATATTAACTCCTGACAGATGCTTTATGTTCCAACAATGTTGCTATTATTAAGTTCATGTGCCCACCCCTCTCCGAGCCCGCTGCTCCGGGTTCTGGGAAAAAAGGCTTTGCTGGATTTCCCTGGTGAGGGCTGGCATGGCCCAGCGCAGCCTGACATCCAGTCCCGCTCGTCCAACCGTGATCAATCACACCCAGGGTCAGACCTGTCAATTTCCCCTCTTTGTGAAGCTTTTTTCTTCTCTTTTTTTCGCTCTCCCAAAGCTGACCACAAGATTGATTCAATGGGGACGGCAGGATGTAAGCGGAGAAGCGCTGCCGTTCAAAGGAGCCATTCAAGGAAGGAGGAAACAGAAAAAAGGCTTTCCTCAAAGTCACTCGAGTTGTTCGCCAACAACAACACAGCCTCAACAGGGCAGCCTCAAACCAGGTGGCACGAGTGCGTAAGAGCGGCGGCGATGGGCACGGAGCAGCGATGCCCCCGGGGCTGTTTGTCCTTCCAGAACCTCGGGTCATGCCTGAGGCCTCATCCTGCCCCGGTGCTGGCACACCGAGACCAGTTCTGGATCAGCTCGTGCTTGCTGGACTAAAGCTTCATCAGGAGATGTCTCGGGCAGTGGTGAATCTTGCTCCAGGCTGGTGCCCTTCCCACTGGATCCTTTGCTCTAAAATCCACGAGGATCCTGTTTTTATTTAAGGAGAACAGTAGCCAGACGGGAGGAGGTTAAACTTCCCTGTTCCATGTCCAGTCCTGCTCCATGGCAAGCCCCTCTCTGCTCAGAGATTGCATGAGTTCAAATAAAAGCAGTGAGACCCTCGCACAACAAAAATAACACCAGCACCAAAGGAAAAGCAAAATATTTGAAATAGAAGCGAAGCCAAAGAAGCCTCAGGGACCACTTTCACCAATGACTGATGATGTTTTCGTCCCCAAGCAGGACTTGCCCCACCTGGGCTGCTGTTAAGGAGGTTTGATTTTGCCAAGGGTGACTTTCTGTGCAGGGCCCTAGTGAAGCCCAGGGACTCTGACGTCTTTGCGACCTGTGAGGCGAGGCTGGGGAAGAGGGCAGTGAGTTTTTCTTTAAGTCCAAGATCTCCCAGTAACTTGGGATGAGTCTGAGCAGGGAATTTTCTGTCCCATGGCGCTGAGTGCCAGGGGTGCAGAGCAGGCAGGATGGAGAGAGGCATCCAAGCGCTGCAACCTGCACGGAAAATTGCGGTGGGATAAGATAAGACACGAATTTAAATCGCTGTAACTCTCCTCTGCTGTGCTTTGACTCTGGAATAAACCTCCCCTGATTCATTGCTGCTGGACCCAGTTTAAGGGAAAATGGGCTAAGTGGAGCTGGGGGGTCTGTGGGGTGGGCAGGCACCATCTCCCACCTCTGCAGGGCACTGAGGGGACATCTGCTGTGAGGGATGGGACAGAGGGACAGGGCAGAGGGACAGGACAGAGGGACAGAGCAGAGGGACAGGACAGAGGGACAGGACAAAGGGACAGAGCAGAGGGACAGGGCAGAGGGACAGGACAGAGGGACAGGACAGAGGGACAGGGCAGAGGGACAGGACAGAGGGACAGCCCGAGCTCATGAGGGACAGAGCAGAGGGACAGGACAGAGGGACAGAGCAGAGGGACAGAGCAGAGGGACAGAGTAGAGGGACAGGGCAGAGGGACAGGACAGAGGGACAGAGCAGAGGGACAGAGCAGAGGGACAGAGTAGAGGGACAGGGCAGAGGGACAGGACAGAGGGACAGAGCAGAGGGACAGAGCAGAGGGACAGAGTAGAGGGACAGGGCAGAGGGACAGGACAGAGGGACAGAGCAGAGGGACAGAGCAGAGGGACAGAGTAGAGGGACAGGGCAGAGGGACAGGACAGAGGGACAGAGCAGAGGGACAGAGCAGAGGGACAGAGTAGAGGGACAGGGCAGAGGGACAGGACAGAGGGACAGAGCAGAGGGACAGAGCAGAGGGACAGAGTAGAGGGACAGGGCAGAGGGACAGGACAGAGGGACAGAGCAGAGGGACAGAGCAGAGGGACAGAGTAGAGGGACAGGGCAGAGGGACAGGACAGAGGGACAGAGCAGAGGGACAGAGCAGAGGGACAGAGTAGAGGGACAGGGCAGAGGGACAGGACAGAGGGACAGAGCAGAGGGACAGAGCAGAGGGACAGAGTAGAGGGACAGGGCAGAGGGACAGGACAGAGGGACAGAGCAGAGGGACAGAGCAGAGGGACAGAGTAGAGGGACAGGGCAGAGGGACAGGACAGAGGGACAGGACAGAGGGACAGAGCAGAGCTCATGAGGGACAGGACAGAGGGACAGCCCGAGCTTGGTGGGTGCCAGGATTGGTCCCACGGGGGTTCCCCCCAGCGTGAGGGGATCTGGGGGATGGCTCCGGCCCCCGCTGCAGGAGGAGGATCCAAGGCACATCCTAAACCCGAGCCTTTCCCTGCTCCTCGGTGCCTGTTGTGCACCTGCTACTTCTCAGGTAGATCCTCCCTGCCCCCCCAGCCCCTCCAGCTGCTCCTGCAAGAAAAACCTTCGGAGTCAGCGTTTTCCCTGCCCTGCTCCATCCCCGAGTCCCTCCACTCCCCACGCAGCACCAGCCCAGGCCTTGCTTTTAGCTGCAGAACAAGTGCATAAAAATGATCTTATTTATTACAGGAGACATGTTTTAAAACAACTGACAAAATTGCAAGATGTAAAACGACAAGCAAGTGCTTTTTCTTTTTTAAGCCCGTATAGACTCCTGGCAATGATAAAAATAGTGTTTTCTTTTTTAAAGTTGGAATTAATCTTTCTTTCCAAAGCAATCATGTAGCAGGAAAAGCTGGAAGACACTTGGATATTAACTGATCCTCGCTGGTGATGGTTAGTTATGGAATGGCCGGGACTCGCTTCCCTCCGCAGAGCCATTAACGCTACAAACATTAAAGCAAAAAAAGGTGAAGGGTTTTTTCCCCTCCCCTGCTCCCTTGATGTGTGACTAACAGCTGCTTTTCCGTGTGACAAATCAGTGGGGTCTTCCTGTTGCTGATGTAATGAAGCTGTTTCCTGGTGGGAAATTCTGGGGGATAAATTGCAGGAGGGGGAGGAGAGCATCCCACACTCACCAAAGAGCTCTGGAGGGAGGGAGGGTGCTCAGGGCTGGCCCGGGGTCACGGTCACATGACTGGGGATTTTTGGGGCGTTTTCCCTGTTTATCTCCGAGTTTCCGGCCGTGCTATCAGAGGGAGGCTCCGCACAGCCCCGGGATGTGGCCAGGAGAGTTTGGGGTGTTCTGCCCATGTTAACCCCGGGCTGGTGCTGCAGAGAGCTGTGCCAGGTAGCCAGCTCCCGTGCCAGGTAGCCATCTCCCGTGCCAGGCAGCCAGCTCCCGTGCCAGGTAGCCAGCTCCCGTGCCAGGCAGCCATCTCCCGTGCCAGGTAGCCAGCTCCTGTGCCAGGCAGCCATCTCCCGTGCCAGGTAGCCAGCTCCCGTGCCTCAGTTCCCCATCTCTAAGGGGAAGGGGGTGGTGTCCCCCCAATCTCCATCACTGTCAGCACCGACACCCCCCAAAATCGCCGTGGGGGTGCTCAGTGTTTCCCTGTGCTGGCACTTTGGGAGATCACTGAGCCCTCAGACACCCACCAAAAAAAAAAAAAAAATTCACCTTCACCCCCAGTTTCCTCCTGTTCTTTGCCAGTATTAGTTAATTAAAGGATGCAAATTAAACCAACTTAATTTCTATAATGCCAGGGCCAGAGCCTCGAAGCATTGGGTGCAGCTCATCTGGCACGTACGTCACAGAAATGTTTGGAGCAACTCTAATAAAAATGAAAAAGGCTGTAAATCAAGTTTAATTTATTCATTTTCTGTATGGTATGAAAGCATGCCAAAATCAGATTATTTATGAGCCCTTCATAACAATAGGCATTTTTATTGGTTGCAAATGACAAAAGGGGTTCTCAGAGGGATTTTTTTCTTCTTTTAAATATTTTGAATGCCTTTTCAGAAACATTTATTTTTTTGGACTCTATGATCTCAAAGAAAAATATTTAATCATTGATACAGTAAAAATAATTTATATTTTGATACTGAAAAACACATCAGTCTTTAAAACATAAATAGACAGAGCTAATCCAGCCCAAAGGCTCAGGCGAATGCCACCCCACAGGTTAGAGGAAAAGGCTGTGATTTATACCCACATCCTTAAATTTCCCATTAAGAGCATAATCCCCTATAAGCCTTTCACAAAATGTCTGAGCCACTCAGACATTTGTTTTTGCTTTTGCTTTTCCAGGCCCTTTGGTGGCTCGGGGGGTGCACACCTGCCCTGCACTCACTGTGCCCACACCTCGAGGTGACTTTCCCTGCCCCACCCAGGGGAATTCACAAAATCTCCCCGTGTGACCGAGTCCCTGCGATGAGAGCCAGCAGCTGGGGCAGGTCACGCACCCTACACCAAAAATGGCCACAGACCTGCTGGGGGTTGGTTCTGCTTCTGCTTCCCAGCTCATTTCTGCTGTCCCTGTCCATCGAGTGGCACGGCTGGACCCAGAGCTGCCCACCAGGGCAGGTACTCACTGACAGCCCGGACCAGCCTGGGGTGCTCCTGGCGTGTCCCGGGGGGTCCCTCTGACGCTGCCACCCTGCTGGCTCTGGGGACAGGGCTGAGGTGCTGGGAGTGCACCCAAGCCCCCAGACCTGTGTGATAACCAGGGGGCCACGTCCCTCCTCTTCTTTGGGAGGGGAATTGCCCAGAGCAACCCCGAAGGCCCAGGAGCCAAGGAAGAGGTAGAGGAAGGGCACCCCAGGGACAAGGTGGGTGCCAGGGACAGCATCCCCGTGCTGGGGACAGCGCTGGGGACAGCACGGGGGAAAGCCCTGTCCCTGCGTGCCCCCCTGCCTGCGACACCCTGGGCTCACGGGAAGGGTGGTAGCAGGAGGGGGCAGGGGCACCCCGAAACTCCTGTGGAGGGAAACGAAAGCCTGGCTGGGTTGTGCAGGGGGGCTCGGCTGTGCCGGAGGACTCCGGGTGAGGACAGGCTCCCTCTCCTGCAGGAATTGGAGCTTTCTCTGCGCTGGCCTGGCCCAGCCCGAGAATAAAAAACCACCACGAAGAGAAAAGAGGGAACCCCCTCCCCGGGAGAATTAGCATCCAGGATCTGTCAGTCACCGGGAGCTTTTGGTAAAAGGGGCCCCTTGTCAACCTCTGCCTTTGATGTGACTGGGACGGAGGTGCTCAATTAAAAGCCTATCAGTCTGTAAGTAAATCAACGCCTATCAGCCTTGTCACATCAAACAAACGATTATTGCACGAGCCCGCCCACCCCATTAATCTGGCTGTTCCTTCTTGACAGCTCAGGGTCAGGGCACTGTAAATCCTGCACTGGATTGCAGCCACCTGGAGCAGGATTAAAGCAGCCCCGCAGCATGTGCTGCTGCACCCAATTGCTCCCCGGCGGGGGGAGGCTCGCTCGGGGGCACCCGTGGGTGGGGGGTGTCCGGAGCGGGGCTGGGGTCTCCCCCAGAGCTCGGTTTTGCAAGGCCAGAGCCGGTGTCGCTTTGGTGGCACCGCGTGGCCCCCGAAGGTTGGGCTGCGTTGGGTGCGGGATGCTGAGCTCAGCCCCGGGAGCTGCCAGTGCCCAGGTAACAGCTCCAGGGAGCAGCTCCAAGGGCTCCTGGCGGCTCTGGGAAGTCATTGTCCCCAAGGATGGTGGCACACAGCCCCTCAATCACGCCTTGAGGGTGGGCAGTCACACCGGGCTGGTCCAGACCCTGACGTGCTCTCACACCCATGACCCGAGCAGGGATTGACCCCGGGGAGCCTCTGGGTAACTCTCAAAGTGAAAGGAACCAACGAATTGAGCTTTCAGATGCTCCTTGGGTGTGGGTTAGCAGCAGCAGTCCCGGGGACACCTGGTACTTCCCATGCGGTCACTCAAGGTGGAGACAAGGGGGGCTCCAGCCCTCGCCCTGTCCTGGCACCGGCGCTGCGGGGCTGGGCTGGGCCGGGGGCAGGAGGGTGGGAGGCGGCCGGGCCCTCCTCCGAGAACAAGCGGTGCTATTCAAGGGCAGGCAGAAGCCAAACTTCCCCGAAAAGCCTCAGAGCTGCGGTGGGAGCAGCCCCGGGGCAGCCAGAGCTTGTGATTCTGCACAGGCAGAGGATTTTCATCAAGGAAAAGCCAAGTCCTGGATCACATGAGGGCTGTGCCATGTGGGAGTGGGGCGAGCCTTGGGCAGGCTGCAGGCTGGGATTTGGGAAGGGGTTGGGTGCTCCTGTGCCACCGAGGGCTCTGCTGGCCCCGTGTGCTGGCACTGCCCCAGTGGGGTTGGGTCTGTCCTCTGGGGCCGTGGGGGCACGGGGGCAGCCCTGCCCAGGCGGTCCCAGACCAGGAGCATCCCCTGGGTGAGTGGTGACCAGAGGCTGCAGGAGGCTGTGCGGGAGGGAGGGACTGTGCTCCCCTTCTGCCCTGGCCTATTATTAGCATTTTCCCTCTCCCGCCGAGCCTGGCGCCTCGTAATGCAGCTCTGGCTCGCTCTCACGGCGGGAGCTGTGAGCCAGGGCTGCCCTCCCGTGCCAAGGACAGACGCCGGCCCTGAGGGCTCCGGGATGGGCTGCGCTGTGGGGGTGCAGCATCCCCAGGGCTGCCCTCCCTGCCCCCCTGTCCCCATTTACGGGGTGGGGGTGTCTCTGAGCGGGTGCAATCCTGGCACCCCTAAAAGCAGCACGCTCAGCACTGGAGGAGGAGAGAGGCTTTACACATCTCAGCAAAGAAATCGAGGCTGCTGCGGCCATCGTCCATCGCCGCCTCCCCCCACGTGGGGAGGGGGCGGCTGGGGCAGTGGGCAGTGCCAGCAGAGGTGACACCACACAGGAGACAGACTCTCGCCGTGCCACGTTGATGCGGTGACACCAAACCTCTGCCGATAAGCGGTGTCACCTCGGCAGGGAGAGCCATCAATCACCCCTCACCCGCTCCTGCACCCGCCCGGCGCCCTCGGCTCTCCCACCGCGTCAAGCAACACCTGCTCCCCCCGGGACACAAACCCCACCGTGCCCGCCCTGTCCCTGCCGTGCCCTGCCGGCTCTGCCCGGCCCCAGCCCCGCAGGAGAAAGGAAATTCCCCCCTCTGTCACCCACTGTCCCATGCCAGTGTGGGGAGAAGTGCCGGGGGTGCGTGGCCGGGGGGATCTGGCCCTGAGGAGTTTATCTCCCACACATGATCAATGCTGAGTTTAAGTAAGGTTTATTGGTATCTGTAATTTAACATGACATATTTCTAACACGAATTACTCTGAGATCATCGTGTGCATAAAATATGACAGGAATCTCTTAAGTGCAAGCATAGTTCTCAGTTAATTTAATAACTGAGATGGAAAATGGAATAGCATTAAATTTAATATTTTACATAATGCTCCTACACTTCCTTCACTTGCTGCTGGCATCATTTGTTTTCCCTTCTTCCTCATTTACAGCCCACTCAGCCCGAATTGTCCTGGAGCCTGGCCAGGGGGGGAGGTGCTGACCCCTCGAGGGGCCACGAGGAGCCCCCAGGGCAGCCAGAGCTGCTCGCACCTCTCCCCCGTCCTGTGGAAAGGCTCTGGGATGCTCTGCCTGCCCCCTCCCCTTGTGCCCCCGCAGACGGGGCCGCTCTGGGTGCTCTCCGGGTCCCTGGGTCCCGGCACCTCCGGAAACCCCCAGACCCAAAGCACCCAGGGTCAGAGCAGCCCCGAGCAGCCCCCGGACACCCTCCCCGGGCAGCAGCCCATGCTCCACGCCGGGTTTTGTGCCGGCCGTGGGATTTGGGAGCCCGCACTCTGCAGAAGGGATCGATAGAGCTCTTAGCCTTGTCCCTTCCTATTGAGCCTCAGCGCTGATTTAAGGGCTCCGGTGACGCGGCGCTGCTGCCGCGGACAAGGTGTTAACACCGATCCGGAGGGGCTGGGGCTGCCGGGGGCTGCCAGGATCCCACCCTCCAGCCTTCTCTGCTCCGGGTCAGAGGTCCCCGAGGCCGCAGCGGTGCTGGCGGGATGAGCTGGGGAGGGGAGGCCGGAGGTGCCGGGAGCAGCCTGCTCTTTATCGGAGAGAAGCAGAGCCTGACAGCGCTGTAACTCTCTCTTCCTAAGGAGATGAGCTTGCAATAAACCAAGGAGCGCATTAGAGGTAACGAGACAAAATGGCAGGGTTTGGAAAGCCCGGCAAAGCAATAATCCAGGCTGGAACAGAGAGAGCACTCAGCTCACCTCTGCTCCTGGAAACGCTGCCAGAACAGTTCTTTACTGTGACTTGGAAAGTCTCGGCCGCGGGTTTCAACACCTCGCGCTCACACCACATCATGCAAAAGTTAATTCTACTTTCAGGCTGATGTCAACATTCCCCTTTATTGCCACGGCGAAATGTGAAGACTACATTAATTTGCATTTGCTGTGTGCAAGTAACGTGTTCCAGATAATCACAGTAACTCCTCTAAGGTATAGACGAGAATTTCCTGGATAATGTGCTGGATGGAAAAAGCTGATGGGGTCCAGGAGAAGGAAACGCCATTGTGTGTTTCCATAACTGCACCTGGAAGCAGCACAGCCCAGAAACACAGGCTGCAGGCCCTGGCTGGGCCGGCTCCCCTCGCTGTGGAGAGGGCGATTCAGGGGCCTGGGCACACACTTGCTGTGGGAGCATCTCCCAGGGCTCTGTGGGGTGTAAGGAGTGCCCACGGAATGCCAGGGGAAGGGAGATTCTCCTTCCAGACAACTTCTCACACCAGGCAGCCACTTCTCCATGTAACAAACAACCCATTGCCAACTGGAGGCCAAAGGAAAATATTGCCTTAAGCAATGTGCTGGAAACACTGGATGCTCCTGTCTGTGATGGTAACGACCCTTTGTCCGTGGAGCTGGGAAATAAATGGAGCCCCAGGTGCCCTGGCAGGAGCTGCCTCGCGCCCCACAGTAAATAACTGACCCGAGCTCAGAGGATCCTCCTGCACCTGAGCACTCCAGCTGGGGTGCAGCGGCCCAGGGAATGGATTTTCCATCTTCTCTGAGGAATGGCACTCCCCAGCCGATGGCAATGGTCACACATCACAGCCAAAGGTTTCCAAAGGCTCCCAAAGGCTCAGCAAACTGAAGGTGCTGTGAGGAGAGCCAAGACCTTGGCCAGGCTGGGTGGGGCTCAGGGGTCAGTGCTGGGGCTGAGGGTCAGTGGAATGGGGTAGAGGAGCCTTCCAGGTGGGATCCATGCCGTACCCCATGCCCACGGCTGCGCTGGCCACCCGCCTGGCATCAAAGTGTGTGCTGGGACGCGGCGACGGCGTGTGGGAGCGATGAATTCATTTCCATTTATGATCTGTTATGATGATACCCCTGAAGGATAAAAGTCTATACATAATAATCTCCCTCTTCAGCTTTGTTAACAACTTCAATTAACAGGGAGCTGTGTAATGCTTCATCAGCCGCTCGGATTACAGATGAAATTAAGCCATCATATTTATGAACTACGCAGTGAGTTCGAGGAGGACTCCACATATTTTACATTTAATAACTTGCCCTCTCATTTTATTTATAACGTTAATAATGATTTGGTGGCTGCTTTGGGGGGAAACAGCAGTGACAGAGCGAGGTGGATGGGCAGGAGGGGAGCTCTGCTGGGCTCTCCAGAGCCCGGCCCTGCCCCTCCTGCCTCTTCTCCCTCCCCTTGGACTTTCCATTAAATCCCCCTCTGAACGCGGTGACTTCTCCATGGAATTGCTTTCCACTCAGCACTTTTAAAGCTGGGATGAGGATTAATGATTGAATCCTGTGCCCTCCTGCCGGAGCATCAGCGGCTGGCACATCAGCAGGCCCTGGCTCCAGGGTGTCACCAGGCTTGGGGGCACTGCGGAGGCTCTGATGCCCGGAGGAGGATGGATGCCCCATGCTGCCCATGAAGGGACAGTGCTTTGCCATGGGAAAAACCAGAAACATCCTTCCCTGAAGTGGGGAGGAGCAGGGGGAGCTGTGGGAGAGCTTCTCCTGCACACCCCACTCCTCCCCATCCTTCCCATCCCGTCAGGAGCGGGGCCTGCGGGGTGGTTTTGGGGTCTGTTCCTGCCAGGGACGCGCATTGTCCCCACCATTGTCCCCACCATTATCCCCACCATTGTCCCCACCATTGTCCCCACCATTATCCCCACCACTGTCCCCACCATTGTCCCCACCATTATCCCCACCACTGTCCCCACCATTATCCCCACCACTGTCCCCACCACTGTCCCCACCATTATCCCCACCATTGTCCCCACCATTGTCCCCACCATTGTCCCCACTCTCTCTGACTGACCAGCCTGGGAACACAGCTCATCCTCCCCGGCCCTGTCTGGAGCCCTGGCACAGCCAGGCTGAGCAAGGTTAATTAATTTGAGCAGAGAATGAAGCCCCAAAGATGGGGAGCAGCACGTTGAAAGATGATGGCTGGCAAAAATCATTAGAAGCATCTTTCAACAATCTATACACCGTTATCGATCCTGTTATAGATCATGTTCCTTTCCCCTTTTTTGCAGGATCTTCTGGATCGATACAGCAAGTGCATTGAGACTGTAGCAACACATTTAAAACCTTATAAAAGGTTATTTAGTTGCTAACAGTGCAGCAGTTTCTGCAAAGCCTGCCAAAAGGTTACAGCTTTTTGGGCATCATAAATTACAGACGACAGGGAAAAAAAGTAAGTGCGGTTTTCTTTATTGTCTGGGTGATGGATGGGCTCCTGAACAAGACACAAAATACATCATATCACCTTTAATGGGACCACATTTCTGTAGCCATAACTCACAATTTTAAAATAGAAAATGGTGAAATATGGCGTTGTATATTCCACTCCTGACATATTTATGAGTCCTTCCCTTCTTATAAATACAGTGATTGCTATTTCAAAGCAGCACGTCGGGTATGAGCAGAGCACAAACAGCTGGAGCGAGTGAAAAATTATGGCCAGAGTTGGACATTTTCAAAAACTCTCTCTAGCAGCAGTAAATTTACAATGTTTGCACTAACTGTTATTAAAACCAAATCCATACCTTGGCAACAGGGCTCCAGCTGGAGGGACAGTGCCGCTGACAGCCGGGGCGAGCCCGGGGGCTGCTCCTGGGCAAGCACTAAAAGGCACTGGGAGGGTCGGGGGGTCCCGGGGGGGCTGCGGCAGTGCCCCGGGACCGGCAGAGCCACACCCGGGATGGGGGCAGAGTCCTGGAGCTGAGCCTGACCCGCGCACCGAACAGCACCGAGAGGTGGGGAAGGGAGGATGGAGATGGGGATGGAGCTGGGGATGGGGCTGGGGATGGAGTTGAGGGTGGAGCTGAGGATGGAGCTGAGGATGGAGCTGGGGATGGGGATGGAGGTGAGGGTGGAGCTGGGGATGGAGCTGGGGATGGAGCTGGGGATGGAGCTGAGGATGGAGATGAGGATGGAGTTGAGGATGGAGCTGAGGATGGAGCTGGGGATGGGGATGGAGCTGGGGATGGAGCTGAGGATAGAGCAGGGGATGGAGCTGAGGATGGAGGTGAGGATGGAGGTAAGGATAGAGCTGAGAATGGAGCTGGGGATGGAGCTGAGGGTGGAGATGAGGATGGAGCTGAGGGTGGAGATGAGGATGGAGCTGAGGATGGAGCTGGGGATGGGGATGGAGGTGAGGGTGGAGCTGGGGATGGAGCACCGTCACTCCCCTGTCAGCTGCACCCTGAGAGCATCGCGCTCCAGCTCCGGCCTCTCTCGGTTTATCCTTCAGTTTGATGTGGCTCCAACCCACGCCTCCGCTCCTGGATCGTTATTTCCATTCACTCGGCGAGAGGCTTTCACCAGCAAATACCTCGCGAAGAACTAATCCTGCCAAGAGCGCTCCTGAGCACCCCTCACCCCTGGGAGCAGGGGGAACTCCCCGGCCTCATTTAGGCACACAAAAGGCCTCTAATTAGCTTTTTGTTTAGTCCGATTATGACTGTAAGTTTTGACCTTTCAAAGTGATTAGCTTTTGAAGTGAACTCATTTGCATAACATCGGTTTCCAAACTACATCTACAATCTGGGATCAGACGTTTTGTTGTTGCTGTTCACTCCTTTTTTCTTTTTCTTCTTCTTTAACAGCATCCAGGCTCTGTTTTTGGTCCCCGGATGAGGCTCTGCTCCTGCCCTTTGGCATCCCCAGCGCTCCAGGCTCTGGCTCTCTCACTTTTGGGGCACACGGGATTTCTCCGGTCCTTTCCCAAAGCTCTGGCTCTGCCACCGGTGGAAAATCGCATCGTCCTGGAAGACGCTCACCTGGATCCTGCTGCCACCACCAACCGACCCCAGCTCCTTGGGACCCCCAGGGAAATCCTGGAGTCCTTCCAGCTGGACTCCAAGCTCTGTCCAACCACCCCGGCCCAGCTGCCGCCACAGCCACGGCCAAGGTCACCCGCGGAGCCTGGGGGAACAAAGGGCTTTAATACGTTCTTTGTGGCAGCTAAATTCAAAACTCTTTATCACCACAAACATTCCTTTATCTGGGCGAAGCCCTCCAGAGGTGCATTTTATTACCCTGGGTTATTAAACAAAAACTTTCCGATAATGAGGGGAGTTGATCTCCGCGGTGCCTTCGGGGGCCGGGGGAGACCCCGCCCGGCGCTGCCGGTTATCAGCCTCGGGACCGGCCTGCCTCTATCTCTGCCGGAGATTATCCTGTGCCCCCGCGAGCCTTCCCAGCTCCCTGCCCGCCAGTAACAGAGGAGAAATCTCTGCTCCGGGCGAGTCTTCTCGGCGAGCATCTCCTGGCTCAGCAGCTCGGGGCTCGGGGGCTACAGGGGATCCAAAGGTTTTGGAGATAAAGCCTTCCTCGCCTTTCCTCCCCTCGGAGAGAAGGACCAAGGGCTCAGTGCAGCACGAAGACCAAGGCAACGCTGACTTTACTCTGGAACAAAGTCTTGTATGGTCAGAGGCCGAGCTGTGCCCTCCCTGCCCAGCCAGACCTGGGTCCTGCGACCCCTCAAACCCACCCACAGCCTCCTGCCCAGGCAGCAGCTTCAGGCCTGAACCCCCCCGGTCCCCCCATCCCTGTGGGACACGGACACTGCCCCATCCCCATCACTGCAGCTCCTTTCCCCCTTCCTTTCCCCCCTCCCCAAAGCAGGTCTGCAATATTTTGTTCCCTGCACGCAGACGAGGAGCTCTGTGCTGGCTGCTCGGCTTTATAACATCCCTGTTTCCTGGCCTGGCTTTATTACATCTGTTCTTTGGGGTATGGGGTTATAAATTGGGCATGTGATGACGTGTAATCACTAACTGCAAAGCCAATACATTTTCGCTGCAACAGCAGCAAGACAAATAAAGGTGAGCGGGGGAGGCTGGCGAGGCCCTGACAAAGGGAGATACACAGCCCTGAGAGCTTAAGAACCTGACTGGGATCCAGCGCTACCCTAATTGAGCTCATTTGCTTTCTGGGGCAACATCCCTGCTTTTGGGAAGAGTTTTGGCTTTTTTTATGGAACCCAGCTGCACCTCCAGCTCTTTTGTGGGATGCCTGGGGCCTGGCACTGGCTGTGCTCCCCATCCATCCTGCACCAGCAGCACATTCCTGGGGAGTTTCCTGGGCAGAGCCAAAGCCAAACCGAGGCAGTTTCATGCTGGGATCAGCCCAGATGATGTGAGTTGGATATTAGGAAAAATTCCTTCACGGGAAGGGTGGTTAGCACTGGAACAGGCTGCCCAAGGCAGCAGTGGTGCCACCATCCCTGGGAGTGTTCAAAAAGGTGTGGATGTGCCCCTGAGGACAGGGATTAGAGGTGAAGGCGGCAGTGTGAGGTTAGAGGTTGGACTCGATGATCTTAGCTTTTCCAATGTAAATGATTCCACGATTCCATGACCTCCGGAGGGCAGAGCCCTCCCCGCTGCAGTAGGAGCAGTCTGGCATCCTCACTCACCAACCCCAGCAGGAAGGACCTGGCACATCCCCACCCCTGGCACGGCAGGACCCCCCAGCCCCTCGCCCCATGCCCAGATCAGCTGCTCTGGGCGCTTCACCCGGGGAGGTTTCTCCAGTGCCCAGGGCTGGAGGGCAGCTTTAACCAAACCCAACCTGGTTTTTGATCTGCAGTTCAGAGGTGCTTTGTGTCCACCCAGGCACTCTGCACAGCTCAGGAGCCTGGCAGAGCCTCTCTGCTCCCACTGGGCCTGAGTCAGCGCGGGGCGAGAGGCAAACCCAGCCCTGGCCTCGTGCAGGCTGAGCTGAAACCGGCCCAGGACTGCTGTCCTGAGCAGCAATCATCACTTGTGCAACTGTGCAAATGTGGCCAGCCAAGATGGGACAGGTGATAAATGGGAGGGAGTCACCCAGCTGCAGCTTAAGATGTGCCTGTATGCTGCTGTACCGGTTTATCATGATAAATGTCATCGGAAAATCAATTCTCTGTGTACTTTTGGGAATTACAACTATCATTTTGGTGTGATTTATTTCCTGTATAACACGGACAAGGGCTCTTTGTTCATCATTTTGAAAGTTCATTTAAAATTGCTTTGAGTTCTTGGTTTTCCACCGTGACACGGCCGATGGGTATCTGCTCTCCTGTGAAATATGGGCCAAGGCAGGAGGAGGCTGGGCCGGGAGCTCTGCCCCTCCTTGTCCTGCTCCTGTGGCCGTGGGAGTCATGGAAAGCCCTGGTGGAAAGAAATGTCACTGGGGACATCTCTGGGACAGAGGAGAGGACAGCTGGAGATTGCCCCAGCACCGAGCTGAGATCCTTTTACCCCTCCATGGCATGCTGGACCTTCTCTTCTTCTTTTCCACCCACCAAACCTGTTTGTCCTGCTGGGGTGCCTGGGTGTGCTCTGGCCCCAGCCCTGTCCCCTGTCCCTGTCCCGCTGGGGTGCCCGGGTGTGCTCTGGCCCTGTCCCTGTCCCGCTGGGGTGCCCGGGTGTGCTCTGGCCCCAGCCCCGCTGCAGATGTGTTTTTATGGTTGTTTGCACCAGGTGTGAGCTGCGGCGGGGCGGGGGCGGAACCGCGAGCAGGAGGAAATGTGCTCGGTGGTTTTGCCTTACAGATTGGAGCCGAAACCTCCAATAAATCAGGGGAGCCGCTGACAGGGAGCAGAGGGGGGAGCGCCGGGCCAGGGCAGCTTCCTCCTGCTCGGTGGGGCTGACGTGGGGACCCCGCACCCGTCCTGCTGCAAATGCCCGAGGTGGAAGGAGAGGAGCTGCGTGTCCTTCTCGTGTGCCAGAGCCCCAAGCAGCAGGGCCCGAGGGGTGTTCGCTGCCCTGCGCACGCCCGGGCTCCTCCAGCGCCTGTCCCCGTGCCCCAGCCGGGCTCTCCTGCTCCCTTCTGCTTTTCGTTGCCCTCCTCCAAGCCCAGCACCCAGAGCCTAATTTGGAGTAACAGGCGAGTGAGTGCGAAGGGGAAAAGCCCTGCCCTTGCTCTGGTCCTGAGCTAATCCCCTGACAAATTCTGCAGCCCCGGCTGAGGTCTGCTTCCAGAGATGCCCCTGATTGAAGTGGAAATACTCCCCGCTCCTCTCCCGTAAAGGAGAAGCTTCCCTCTGTTTATAAACCCTTCCAGAGGGGGTTTTACGATTCTCTTTTACTGGCTGGCCTGCCCGAGGAATGTGGCAGCCTCAATAGCTGCAGGAAACAACGCTGCCCATAAACCCCCCCCCACCCCCGGTCAGAGCCACGGGCTGACATTGTCATGAAACGAAAATATTCCTGATGCTTATCAGGGGCCCACATCAAAGCAGCCCCGGCCGTAAATCTCCCGGGGCTGTGCCATGGAGCCCAAATAAAAGCAGCTCCCTGGGCAGCTGAGGGTCCCCGGGGGCAGGGCAGGGGGGCTCGGGCTGGGGTCACCTCCCTGCACTGGCCAGCACGGGGCGATTCGGAGAAGGCCTCTGGGTGTGGGGAGAGCCCCCAGCTCCTTTCTTGGGGCACTTTTGCAGTGAAGCTTGGAAATGCTTTTGGGGTGCTTTTGCCTCCTCCTGCCCCTCTGCCTGACCTCGCCCACCAAGACACAAACGGACCTGGGCATTTCATCCTGGGGCAAACCCTCACTGGTTCTGTGCTTGGCATGCCTGGGGAGGCAAATCCCAACCGATCCAGGCTGCCGCCAAGCTCCCAGGATTCAGAAGTGACAGGAGACGTCCCAGCTCTTCCCAGCACACTCTGCCCCCAAAATGCTCATTATTTCAACCTGAACCAGGGTAAAATCAAACATAAAAAATAAATAAAATATCAGGCGTGCATGTGTGTGGGTGGAGAAAGCCCCGTGGGAAGCTGGAATGGTGGGAGAGCGGAAATGGCACTTCCCAGGCAGCCGGAGGGGCACCCCGGGATGGGGAGCAGAGAGTGCCCGACCTGGCTCGGGGTGACCCTGCTGTCCCCGGGCAGGCTGACAGCACATTATGCAGCTCGCCTATCTTCTGCTGCCAGTTGGAGCCAGGAGCATTCCTGCAGATCATTTGGATTCAGGTAAATCAGCGTTTTGCAGTCCCGGGAGGACATTTCCCACCGGCTGGGCTGCGGGGTCACCTCCAGGAGCTTTCAGCAGGGTATCGCTTGCTCCGCAAAGACCTTGAGTGATGGATACTTTGTCTCGCAGGTAAGTTGTTCCAAAGTTAATTATCTCCCCGGTCGCTCACTTGGGAATGTAATCACGCTCTGCTGAGCTGCCGCCCTCACCAACAATTACAGAAGTGCCCAAAGGGGAAGTTTCTATCTCGCCCTCAGCCTCGTCATGCCCCGATGGCAGCAGATTTACAGCCTCCGAGGCGCCCAGGAGCCCCGGCTGGGCACTGCTGCCCTCGCTGCAGCTCTCGCAGGGCAGGACCATCCCAGGGCTGCCCCAAAGCCACTCCCGTGCGGGAGCAGAGTTCCTCGCACGTGGCCTCTCTGCCCTCCCTGAAGCAGGGCCACGGACTCGAAGCCCTGACGAGCAAAGTTTAAAATGCAGCAGCTCTGGGAGCGCCAGACACTGATGTGACATCTCTCCCCAGCACTTGCCATTCCCTCCCTTCCACGGCTTTGATGTTAACTTCTTACAAGCTCGGAGGCGGCTGGGGGATCGGATCAGGGAGTGCACGGTAACAGGGACAAGCGACAGGGAGGCACGAGGTTCCTCTGGCCCCACAAACACGAGGGGAAAGGCCAGGCTGCCTCCCTGGGCCGCCCTCTTCCCTCCTGGATACCTCGTGCAGGTGTTTTGGGATGATGTGAACTCTGGCCCAGTGCACCACACTGCGCCCATACCAGTGGGTTATTCCTGGGTCAGGAGTCCTTGATGGGGGCTGAAACCTGTTTGGCCACAATTTTAGCATGTGGCTCCTGCCTCTCTCCTCTCCTCCTTCCAAACTAGGTTAGTTCCCCCTTGGCTATCAAGGGAGTGTTGGAGATGCTCAGGCAGGTTTGATATTTAGTGCTGCACCTGTGTTGGATGGGTCTTAATTATTTATAGCTTTCCCATCCTGTTTTCTCAAGTCAGTTGGGAAGAGGTGACAGGTGAAGACTTCTTGCAGCAGATGCTTATGAGGCGGGTGAGGTGCCTGCCGCTCAGATGAGAAGAAAAGAAAGTGTCTTCAGCAGGAGAGAAATGACAAAGCTACATAGGAGCTGCCTCATTTAGTAGTCAAGGAGGAGGAAAAAAAACCCTCCTTGGGTCTCCAGAAAAGAAACACATTCCTGCTCAAGAGGTGGAGGTTGTGGGGAGCTGAAGCCTCCCCTCTTTGTTCAGAGGATGTGCTGGAGGCACCGAGGGCAGGGCTGTGCTGTGACCCTGCTCCCCCAAGGGCTCGCCCCACTTTGCTTGGCTGGCCCTGGCAATGCCAAAAAACCCTGGGGCATCCAAACCCGTGGATGTATCTCAGCCTCCATCGGCTGGGCTTGGCTGGAGGCTGTGGCATGTGACGCTGGGGCGAGCTCAGCCTAGCTCAGCCCAGCTCTGGCGGCTCTGAGGTTGTGAGATCTTGCCATGAAACCCATTTCCCCGTGGGTGAGAGCAATGGGGTGGGAGGGAGCAGGGCTGCAGCCTTGCACAGAGCCCTGCTGGGTCCCCAGTGTCCCCAGGGCCCTGCTCGTGCCTCCCGTTACCTGCTGCTTCCCTCACCTGAGGGAGAGCTTCCTTCAGCTCAAGTGCCTGGTGCCTCCTGCTCTCTGGTGACAGAGGACTTAATCTCGAGTGACAGCCACACTGCTCCTCTTCAGGGCCGTGTTTGTCACCGCTGCCCCGGCTCGGCCCCGGGCTCGGCGGCTGTGCAGTGAAAGGCTGGGGCAGGAGTGAGAGTGGAGCTGGAGCCTGGCAGATGCTGCTGCTGTGTCTCCAGGACACGGTGAGGATGAAGATTCTCATGGAAATGTGATAATTGTGCCACCATGAACACAGTTTGTGCTTCCTGCGAGGATGGGAGGGCAGGAGTGCCTGGCGAGGCTCAGGGAGGGCTGGGGCAGTGAGGAGCTCAGGGAGAGCTGGGGAGGGCTGGGGCAGTGAGGGTTNGGGAGGGCAGGAGCGCCCGGCGAGGCTCAGGGAGGGCTGGGGCAGTGAGGGAGCTCAGGGAGGGCTGGGGAGGGCTGGGGCAGTGAGGGGCTCAGGGAGGGCTGGGGCAGTGAGGGGCTCAGGGAGGGCTGGGGCAGTGAGGGGGCTCCGCTCTGCCAGCAGCTCTGAGTCCTGCTCCCTGCCCATTTCGCCACTGCAGATGTCAAGTTGATTATTTTAACCACATTAGATCCCTGTTAATTAATATGAATTAACCACCCTAATATTCCTGGGTAAACAAGCTATTAGGTGCAGGGAGGAGAGGAAAACCACCTTTAAACCATCACTAATCCATCCCTGCCAGATGTGGGGCTCCGTGATGGCCTGTGCAGCCCAGCCCGAGCCCTGGCACCCCCTCCTCACTGCCGGGCTCGCGTGGGGCTGGGCGCTGCCGAACTCCTGGCACCTCCTGGCTGCCGCCGGCTCCAGGTATGACACACACACAAAGGTACCTTTTTATAGTTAGGAAATTATAGGTGCCATGACTTCAAAGGCTTTTGCAACAAGAGCTTTCCCTTTGATAAGTGACAGCATCATTAATGGTGATTTATTACCCGGGCTATTTCACAAACAGAAATAACCAGTTTCTTTTCATTTGGCTTGGTGGGTTTTTTTGCTCTGGGCTACCCAGACATCCAAGGTGGCTGGTAACAGCTGTTTTACTGCTGGTAAGACATCTCATTTATTAACTTGTCATCATGTGTCATAAAGTTTAGCAAAATGCGAGATGATTGTGTACTTAAGCTGGGTAATTACCCCATTATTAAAGCTGCCTTCTTTATTTATTTGCTCTTCTGGTGGCTTGTTCCTACCTTTGCTCTACATGTTGCCTTAGTCACAGGGCACGGAGATGCGCTGCCTTGTAATTATCCATGTGCTGACTTCCACTCTCGGAGACATGAAAGGTGTCTCTGCCAGGTGCCACTGGCTCGCTGGTGATGGGCACCAGGCTGCTGCAGCACTGGATGGTGTCTGGGGAGCTGGGATGGTGCTCGGTGTCCTGGGGTGCGTCCAGCCCGGTCCTGACACCAGCAAACTCTCTCTGCGCTGGCAGCACCAGCGGGAGTTTTGCTCACGCTGGAGGCACCCCGAGATCTTTTCTCCAGGAGCAGCAGCAGGGTCCCGGCCTGGCCGGTGGCATGGCTGCACCAACACTGCTGTTGTAGCCACGCTCGTCGTGCCAAGCCGCTAATGCAACTCCCGGAGCGTCACTGCCAGCGCCCAGACACGGCAGATCCACACCTTGATGGAGGAGCTGCCTAGACAGAGGGAAAGCCACGGCTAGCGCAGAGATGCTAATTGCCCTGGGAACTCCCAGAACTCAGGTGCGCGTCTCCCAGGAATGTCTGGGACCCTGCCCAGACACGTCCGTGCCCTCCCCGGGGCGGGTGGGGCTCCGCGGGCACCGGCGCGGACAGCGGCTCGGCGTTCCCAGACAAAGGGAGACGCTCCGGCCCCGCTCCCTCCCTGCTCCAGCGGCCTGCCCGTGCTCTGCTAGCGCCGAGCCACCGGATAAATCCGGTTAACAAACATTTTGTAAGAGGTTAAACACCTGAAACCTCCCAACACCCGACCATTACCAGGAGCTGCCCCACAGGAGCTGCGGCTCGGCCCCGGTGGCTGCTGTGCCCCGCGGCTGCTGTGCCCTGCCGGCAGCTCTGCGACGGAGGATGCCAAACCCATGCAGGGCAATGCCACAGGGCTGGCTGCTCCCTTGGGATTCCTTCTTCCCCACCTCTTCTCCCAAATCCAGCCTTGTGGTGGAGCACAGCCCTTGCCGTCCTTCCTGGAGAGGGAAGGAGGCAATTCCAGGTGCTGCCGCTGGACCCTGGAGCTGCTGCTGGACCCTGGAGCTGCTGCTGGACCCTGGAGCTGCTCTGCACTGGCCACTCTCCCACAGCCCCGTCTGCTGGGGCAATAGGAGAGGATTCTGCAGTGCCACAAGGGATTTTTGGTGCCTTGTTCTTTCATGGGCAACCAGCATCTCCCTCGGCAGGTCCCCACGGGACAGGCTCCACGTTCAGCCTCTCTGTTTTCCTTTTATGTCCTCCAAGGTCAGCCAGTATTAAACCAGAGAGAAATAATTACCAAAAAGAATTAAAAAATATTCCCTGCTACCCCACACGTTTCTTCCTGGCACTGCTGTGAATATTGATCAGGGAATTTCATCCATAAATCCATCTCTCACATGGTAAGAGGTTTTATGTTGTAATTAACAAGTGGCTGTTGCACAGCAATTACAAAGAGGTGAAGATTGCATTTCCAGCACTGCCCAGGGTGCAGTGAGGGCTTTTTTTCCCTCCTTGGAAGCAAAAATTTCGTTTAGGCCCAACCCCCTCTTGGTGCACCTCACTCCGTGGGGTCAGGACCCACAGGGAGAGGAAGGGAAGAGCTGGTGGGGATCAGAGAGGATGAACCCCACCCTGCGCCTGGGGCTGACACCCACACAGCTCTGCACGGGGCTGGGTCCCTGCTCCGGGGATTGGGAGGTTTGGAAACACGGAGGCTTCTCCCGAGGGAACTGCCCCGGAGCAGCAGAGGGAGCCAAGGCTGCTCCGGCTGGACCGGGGCAGGGCAAGGGGTGGCTCTGGCTCCGTGGAGAGGGACAGAGGATGAGATGGAACAGTTCAGCCTCACCCAGGAGTTTTCCAGGATGAGATGGAAGAGTTCAGCGTCTCCCAGGGGTTTTGCACTGGCAGAGCTCGGGGAATGGCGTCGGGAATGACAAAAACCCAGTGCCACCGAAACCTGCCGCGGCCCAGCAGTGAATCTCCCCATTTCCATTTATTAAAATAGCGTTTTTATTACAAAGAGACGTTAAAAGTGAAAATGGACGAAATCCATTTTACATCCCCCATTGATTTCCTGGGATATTTACAACCGCAGAGATATCGATCTCCCCGAAGTGCCGGATGCGCTCGCTCCTCACCCACGGCACTCGCAGCGATCCAGTATTTTTGGCAAACAAACCACCGAAACCTGCCATGTAAATGGATCCAGAAAGGCTGGGGGGAAGTGCCAGAGCTGTCCCCACCACCCTCCCTGGCTGCCATCCTCGGCTGCCGCTGTGCCGAGCGATGGGGGCAGGGGGTACTGCCCTCCCCCAGGACACCCCACATCCCCCCAGCACTGGCATGGGGATGGAGACCTTAAATTCCCCGGGTGGGAATTTCCCTGGGAGCACTGATGTGGTGTTGTTTTATCGGAATTGACTCTGTCGGGGTTTGTTGCAGATGTGGGAACCGCAGTTGTCAGCCCTGGGTGGGGAGGAGGGAGCAGGGGAGACCTCACTGCTGCCATTCCTCACCCCACAGAAACTCTCAGGTGACTCAAGCTCCTTTTTTTTGCTTCTCCTACTGGCCCCCAGATCCATTCCCATAGCCCGTGCTGGCCCCAGCCCATCTCTCTGCATGGCTCTGACTGGAGTCAGCCGGAGGCCCTGCCATGGTGCCTGGCACAGCTGGAGGAGGTTTTCTGCCACCTTCTTTTGTCACACACGTGGCACTCAGCCCAGACCCCAATGCCTTTATTCCTCCTCCCAGCCAAATCCTGCTGAAGCAGTGCCGGGGTTCCCAGGGTCTGAGCCGTGGCCTGGGGGTGCAGAAGGGGCGAGAGGGATGATGGCACTGCCCGGTTTATCATCCCCTTCCCCGCCAGACCCGCACTAGGAGCACCCCGAATGCAGAGGTGCTGGCAGCCCCAGGTGTGCGGCGGGGCCGGGCCGGGGCAGACAGTGCGTCAGGAGCTCCCGGGGCCAGCGAGGTGTGAGCCCCGGCTCCGGCTTCAAAGGGCGCTCCGAGCCCCGCCGCACCCGCCTGGCAGCGGCACTGGCACGGCTCTGCCTGCGCCTTCCCTCTGAGTCAGCAGCGATTTGGCTGAGCCCGGCCCGGCCCCGCCGGAGCGCCCTGGGCTGCTGTGAGATGCGCGTTTTGGGAGGGGAGGCATGGCCGCGCTGTGTCCCGGGCAGAGCGAGCTGCGCTCCGAGCTGCCAGGAGCGAGCCGGGCTGGGAAAACGCGCGGTGTAAAGTTTCCAGAGCCCCTCCAGGCCGGTGTGTCGGCCCCGATTACATCAGTCAGGTCGTGTTACCCGGCGGACGGGCACTAACGAGAAGTGACAGACGTGACGGGAGCGGGCAGGCTCCAGGAACGACACCGCGGTCCCCAAGGACACGTCCCCCCCTTCCCGGGCCGGCTCGGCGCCAGCTCCGTCCTCCGGCTGCCCGAAGGCAGGAGGCTTTGCCGGGGCCTCTGCTCCGTGCCGGGGCGGGTGGGACCGGCCTGGGGACCGGGGACTCGCAGCCACGGCCGCGTGGCCACCGTGAACCTCAGCCCACGGGGAGCCACCTGCTTTTGTCGTCAGAGCTTGGAGCCAGGGTCAAACCAGGAAATGCACCCGTGGTGGTGAAGGGCTGGGGGCTCCTGCCTGAGAAACCTCGCGGGGGTGAGGGCTCCAGGCAGAGGTGATGCCCCCCGGGAAGCATCAGGGGAGCTGAGCTTGACAGGAGGAATGGGAAGGGATGCGTTGGAAGTCACAGCGCTCTGTTGTGATCCTGCCGCTGTGAGGGCTAGCAGAAATCTGGGAAATCTGGGAAATCTGGGGAATCTGGGGAATCTGGGAAACTGGGGAATCTGGGGAATCTGGGGAATCTGGGGAACCTGGGGAATCTGGGGAATCTGGGGAATCTGGGGAACCTGGGGAATCTGGGGAATCTGGGAAATCTGGCAGGAGGATGCCGGGGCTAGGGGGGACACTGACAGCAGCGAGACACTGAGGAGTGAGCAGGGAAGGAGTGAAGTTTTCAGACAGTTTGGTACCTGTAGAATGCCAAGTGTCTGTGGGAGAGCTGGAACCTTGGGGACACCCTCCCAGGGCAGGGGACAGGCCATGGCCTTGTCCCACACGGTTCTGGGAGAGGAGGGGCACAAAGAGCTCGTGCTGCTGCCTTCACGTGGGGAAGGTTTTCTGCTTCCCCAAAAGAGGCCAAGAGGAGGACTCTTGGGCTCTGGCATGGCAAATTCCTCCCTGCCTGAACCTCTCCCATCAGGAGCTGCCTCTGTCCCACCAAGGCTCATCCCTGCCCCAGCCCACACCAGTGGCCAGGGAGTTTAATTGGCATCAATCTTCCCCGACCTTCAAGGGCTGCAGTTATTGACATTTTGTTCTGACTGGGTCAATACCAACTTCTCAGGCCAAGAGACAATAAACAGAAAATAATAAGCAATGCAGAGTTAATATTGATTTATGATTATTTGGGTCTTTTGCATGAGTTTCTCCCGGGCACAGCAGCTCTGTGCCCACAAGGCTCCTGCATTCATTAGGGCTGAGAGACACAAACAGGAGGGAGGGAGGTTTGCTGCAAGGTCCAAAATGCTGAGGCACCTGGCAGGGCCTTCTGACTGCTGGGAGAACACTGGGAGCATCTTCCAGCTCTTACAACACACAAAAAATGTTAAATCAAACGAAATCTTCCACTTCCCCATGAGCAGTGAGTAGGAAGAGCTTGAAAAACAGCATTGGATCAAGTTCACAGGGGGTGGTTTATATACACTGGGATTGTGAACCAACTTTTTAAGGCAGTAAAGAGGATTGGAAAGAAAATTAGGAAACTGGGAGAGAGACATTGCTGAAAAAACCCCCAGAGAGCAGGGGCAGAGATGACATCCTGAGGCCAGGCTGGCGGGGAGCAGCGAGCAGGACCCGCAGCTCCGGGGGTGGCTTTGAGGGGACACAGAGGGGATCGGGGAGCCCATCCCACTCCTGCTCGGTGGTGAGGGCTTTCCCCCCCTCCTTCTCTCTTCCCTGCCCCGACGTCAGGATGTTTACAAAACTCGGAATCAATTTGAGGCCGGGAGACGCTCAGCCGGGGAAGCAGAGCGCTGATAGGGTCAGGGGCCGTGGCCAGCGCGGATCGCACACCCTGACGCATTAATTCGAGCTGTCAGGACCAATCTGCGCACCAGCGCCCGGGGAGGCGCAGGCAGCGCTTCCCAAAAATCGAGGCTTGCCCTTCCCACCCCCCGAGCCGGGAGCTGCCGTGTCCCGACACGGAGCCGGGCGATGCCGCAGCCCCCGGGCCGGGGCCGGACCCCAGCGCTGCTCCTCGGGCGTCCCTGCTCCCTGGCACGGAGGCAGATCTGAGGAGCTGCAGGAAGTACATTTGTTACTGGGAACGCTTTGATATTTCTCATGTGAAACGTCTGCGTGCCGGAGGAGCTCAGGCATCTGGCAGGAAATTACCATGAATCCTGTTTCTCTGAACAGTCACACACACGCCTCCTCGCTCCTTTCCTTCCCCCTTCTCCCTGCTCACCCCCTCTGCTTGCCTTCCCCTCTCCCCACACCAGGACCCAGACCCTGGAGAGGGTTCCAGGACCCCCACAAAACCCTCGGTCCCCTTCCCTGCCCCCTCTGCTCCTCAGCACCCCGGGGCCATGTGGCAGCTGTGGTCTTTCAGGCCTGTAATAATAAATCCTTCCCCCTGCACCGCTGGCCTCTGCAGGGTCGGGGTGCCCAGAGCACCCACGGTCCTCTCTTCTGCCAGATGCACAACCCGGGGGAGCAGGATTTGGGGGCGTTTTGGGTGCCAGGCTGGGGTCAGGTCACCCTCTGCATCCACAGCCTCGTCACTCGTGGATGTCACCTTTGGTTTGGCTGCTGGAAGATTGGAACAAGCCACGGGGGAGGTATGATGCTGATTTTGGGGCACAGGTACCCCACGGGCACCTCCCGAGCACAGGGGGATTGCGGGTGGGCACAAACCTCACTGCGCCCCACAGCAGCGGTGCCGGGAGAGCCAATCCCACATCCCTGATCCCTGATCCCCCGGCAGAGCTCTCCTGGCACAGCCCACGGCCCCGGGAGCACCCGGGCAGCGCAGGCAGCCCGTGCCCTCCCACCCAGGGAGCCTGGCCCTGGATCAGAGGCTCTCTGCCTTCTCCCAGCACCGGGGCGGGAGCTCCAGACTGGATTTTCGTGTTGCCTCCTGCCGGGAGTTATCGGCTCCATCGCTCCCCAGCAGCCGCTCCCCTCGCCAAGAGGGCTCTGACTGCATCCAGAGGTTTCGTTCCGGGGAGCTGCAGCTCCGCGCTGCAAACCGCGGCGGTGCGGGCACCGCACTGTGCCAGCCCGGGGGGGCTCGCAGAGCCTGGGGACACAGCGGGGACATCCCAGAGGCTGAGCCCCCCCAAAGAGAGGGGGCACCCAGTGGGGCACCGTGCCCCAGAACCCTCGGGGGACCTGGGGAGGACTGGGGGGGCCGTGCAGCAGCAGAGCAGCCAGAACAGAGCCCCGTGGCGATAAATCCTCGCTTTTATCTGCAGGGATACAAACCCACCGAGCACGGGCTCCCTGCTCCCCCTCCTGCTCTCGCAGGTTTCGGTTTGGCCTCGATTCCAGAGAGTTTACTGACAGATTACTTCATTTTAACTCTATGGCTTTCCCGTCTTGGGGGAGGCATATTTCTAAGTATCATATTTATCAAAAGGCCTGTGCAAAAACAAGGGCCAGAATTACTCTTTTGATGGTTCCCCCAATAACTACAACCACAATAAATTTTTCAGGCAAGAAAACTCCACCGGAGACCTTTTGGGCCAGGGTTGGGGAGAGGGGTCCAGCTCTGGGCTGTGCAGCCCCCCTGGCCTGGCTGGCTCCCCCCGCCCAGCGCCGGCACATCTGGTCTCGCTTGCAGGGCTGGGCTTCCAGTTCCCAGGGGTGACATATTTCCCCCGCCTATAACTCTAAATCAGAGCAGCATTTCAATAAATCACAGCGAACACTTATTTATTGGACATAGTTTTGGGGCTCTTAAAGCACGGAAAATAAATTTAATGGAGCGTTTGGAGCATTTCTCCAATCTTTTGAGGGATTACTTGGGGAATTTGTCAACGGAGCCAAGCACAGCAGCTTGATCCAGAGAGATGGGAAAGAAATTATGGGAGATACTCTACAAAGGCCCAGGTGTACCCTAAATCACATCAAAAAAGATTAATGTCAGAGGATTGCTTGCCAGCAGAGTTGATTGGCAGCGCTGCAGTTTATTTAATAAACTATCAGTTTAGCCAGAGGGTGACTTTAATCTGAATTACATTTTCTTGTTTTGGCCTACGCCATGCCAGGCGATTTATTGAATCCTGTAGCATTCTTCTTAACCTCAAACACCAGGAGAAAGAAAGGAGGAAAGCCTTGAGAGCCCCTGGAAAACCTTGAGGCAGCAAACGCTGCTCAGCTCGGAGGGCAGGAGCTCTCTCCAGCAGCAGGGACTGGCTTTGGGCGTGCAGGGAAGAGGTGGGAGCAGGAGCTGTGGGGATGTTGGGTTTCACACCCCTGGAGCCCAGGGATGGAGCTGGTGCCCCTTTGCCAGCTCACATGAGCTCTGGTTCCAAAGCTGTCCTGACCTCCAGACCAGCATGGGCAGGGAACCAGGACAGGCAGGGGACTGGGATGGAGGCAGAGAAGCCACCAGAGACACAGAACGAGGGAGATGTGGGAAGAGATGAGCTCATCCCTGCGGATCCCTGAGCTTTCTCCAGCCTGAATCCCCCTCGGGAGCGGAGGGCTGGCACAAAGCCCTGCACAGACACCTGCTGGGCCTGCCCCCGCCAGGACCTGCCCGGAGAGAAGCCCCCCAGCCACCTGGCTGCCCCCAGACCCTGCTTTTCGAAGAGCTGAACGACTGGGCAAAGATGCACAGCCTTGGAAGGGTTTTAGGAATGCCCTGGCTGAGGGGGAGCAGCCCCCCAGGCTCCCCTTGCTGTGCCCTGCCCAGGCTGGCACTGCCTCCCTCCCAGAGAGCAGCACCAGGGCCTGGAGCCCCAGGGCTGGGGCCCTGCTGACCTGCTGGGCTCTTAAATAATGTGTTTGTGCAAACAGACAAAGAAATCCCAACTAATAATAATCCTTGTTCCAAGGTTATGATTGAGTTTTTCCCCTGTTCTGCTTGATATTTCTGCCAAAGAGAGAAAAATCCTTGCTGAAGTCTAGCAGGAAATCCAATAAAATTTCTTCAAAAGATGGGTCTGACATTGAAAAATAGCAAAATTATAAAAGTAGGCCTCAGAAAAGAAAAGGGGAGAGTTATTATATCTGGCACCTACCGAGGGCCCAGAGCTCCCTCTCCAAATGAGCCATCACAGATTGAAAGTGTTTAGCTTCCCGTTGATTAAACACGGTGAAGGACCCGCAGCGTGCCAAGCCTCGGGGATCGAAAGTTTGTTTTCAGTCAGAATGTGTTTTCAGTCAATGGAAAAAATGGTTGGGCTGTGCCGGGGTCTGTAACTGAGAAGCCTCAGGTTTGGAGTGAGTAATGACTGCGATGCCGAAATGCGGGAGGGTTGTTAATCATCCGACCCCAGCCCCCGTAATTCAACTCAGCAACTCTCTGCAAGCTTGCTCCTTTTTTTTTTTTTTTTCCCCTTGCTCTTTTTAACGTATAAAAACCCAAATGTTTTTCCTTCCTTTTCGTTTTTCCCCCTGCAGGAGCAGCGCTGGCTGTATGGCTGCTGCCTGCCTGTTCTCTCTCCAAGGTAACAGGGAGCTGGCAGCACCGCGGGGCTGGGGCTCAGCACGGGCCTGGGGCACAGGGGTGGGGGAGAGCCAGGGCTGGGGAGCAGGGCAGGGCAGGGGGGGCTTGTCCAACCAGTGTCCCACAGTGTCACACAGCCCTGTCACACAGTGTCCCACAGTGTCCCACAGTGTCACACAGCCCTGTCCTGCCACTGTCACACAGTGTCCCACAACCGGGCCA
>VZTN01009290.1:295943-328780 GCA_013400515.1 Erpornis zantholeuca
GCCACTGTCACACAGTGTCCCACAGTGTCACACAGCCCTGTCCTGCCACTGTCACACAGTGTCACACAGTGTCACATAGCCCTGTCCTGCCACTGTCACTGTCACACAGGGTCCCACAGTGTCCCACAGTGTCTCACAGTGTCCCACAGTATCACACACCCCTGTCCCATCACTGTCACAGTGTCACACACCCCTGTCCCATCACTGTCCCACAGTGTCACACAGTGTCACACACCCCTGTACCCCCAGTCCCACACCCCTGTCCCACCACTGTCACTGTCACACACCCCTGTCCCCCCACTGCCCCCCACTGCCCCACACCCATCACAGGGGTGGCAGGGTGGGCACCGTGTGCCCTCCTGCTCTCTGGGTTTGGTGGCACCTCAGGCACAGCTGCTCCTCGGCTCCAGGCAGGGACAGCCCCGAGGAGCAGAGAGCTCCTGTCACAGGCACTGGGGGAGGTGGCACGGATCAAACACACCTTGGAGCTCGGGGCTCAGCCCGAGTTCAGCGCTGGGTCAGGAGGTGGCTGGAGGGACCGTGGGGACACAGGGACAGCTCACCTGGCACCTGATGCCCGAGGAGCCCCCGTGCACAGCCCCCCAAACCCCTCCATGGGTCCCCAGCGGTGCCCATCCCTCTCGCCCCTGCGAGACGCCTGACTTGGTTCATTAGCTGGGCTTGCCGGGCTGCTTCTCATTAGATAGCCAACAAATTCCAGGAAGACAGGACACCCACTGGGCCTAGATGAAATTAGAGAACAGAGCGCTGCTACAAGTGGTTTAATTCAAATTACAGCAAGATATTATCGCCAACTGCAAGTGCTCAGAGCCATGAGTCAGACCCCCACAAGGAACGAGACGGGTTTAAAAAAATCATGACTTGTTAAGTATATAATTAACTTTGGGGTTATTTTTATTTACCTTCCAGTTTTTAGTCTTCAGGAATCAAATTTTTGAGCTTGTTGGGAACAGCTTAAAATTAAAGAGGGGAGGAGGAAGGAAAGAAGAGGAATGTGCCCACATTCCTCTTGCCAGGAGCTGGGCACTTAAAGTGACACCCCAGGAGAACCATTCCAGAGCCGATGGCTTTTGGGGTACAGAAACACTCCTGTGTCTCGCTCTGGCTGCAGCCAGGAAGCTCAGAGTGAAGCACAAGAAACTGGGGGGAGATTTTACCCAAACCTGCCAGGGTGCCGTCCCCAAGATGGCAAACCCCAAACGCTGGCCTGGACCTGCTCCTCACAGACCTCTGCAGCTTTGCCTCCCTCCTGAGTTCCCAGCCCACCCCACCCCACTCTGGGGGCTCTGGGTCTGCAGGGATGGGGTGGAATTGTTCCCTCAGACACCAGATCAGAGCAGTGTGAGTTCACCAACTCCCGTCTGCTCTGCCTTGTGCAAGCCCCGTGCTCGCCACAGGATCTGCTCCTGGCCCATCTCCTCCTGGGACAAGAGGGGTTTTTTGTGGAACACTGATGAGCACAGGACACGGCTGGGGCAGCATCGTGGGGCTCTCAGAAGGGCACACAACTGTGGGGAACAAATGGCTGGGGAGCCCAGCTGGGGTCCCTGCATCATTTCACCTCCACCAAGGGGAGGAGCTCTGGAAAGCGAGAGGGAGGACAGAGCTGAGCAGTTCACTGGGTGAGGGATGAGTTTGGCTGTGTCCCCAAGCTGCTCACGCAGCCTCAGAGCCTTCACTCTCAGCTGATTCTCGTGGAGCCTCCTCTGCTCCTGCCTCAGGTCCTGTCTTCCCCTGTTTCCGCTGAGCAGAGCCTACCCTGCTATCTTTCATTGAAACATCATGTCCAATTTATCCCTTGATTAAACCCATATTTTGCTTGGCTATAAGTCAAATATAAGAGGGCCGCACTCAAGTGAACTAATCTTGGTTTACTTGCCAGTAAGTAATTTGATAGACAATTTGGCAGACATCCACTCTAGAATTAAGCAAACCTGAGCAATAAAGATGTAGGAAAACAATCCTGAAAAGCCATAATGAGACGTCGAGTTCCATTCAGCAGCAGCTCGTCCCACTCACCTTTGTGCTGACACTCGGGGCTGCGGTGTGGTCAGTGGTGGTCAGTGCCCGGCCAGGAGGGCACGTCCAGTGCCCAGGCAGGTGCCAGTGGAGCCCAGAGCAGCCATCCAACAGCTCTGCTGGTGTGATCCTCAACGGAGAATGAGTCCAGGTTTGGCAGCCCCGGCCCTGGGGCCAGGTGAGCTCGTGAGGAGACAGCAGCAGGGTTTGCCAAATCACAGAATCGTTCAGGATGGAAAAGGCCTCCAAGATCATTGAGTCCAAACTTTGAAGTCTCAACTGGGAATGCCTTGGAGGAAGGAAGAGCTGAACCACCCACAGCACAGGACCTTCTCTGGTAAGCACCTCCCTTACCACGTCCTGCTGTTCCAGCCCTGACCCTCAGAGCCCCCAGCCCTGCCCCAGAGCCGCTCCCACCCCAGCACTGGCAGTGCTGAGCTCCTGTCCATGACCTCCCCACCACTGCCCGAGTGCCAACACCCTGTGCAGCATCCCCTGGCTGGGATGGGGGACAGCAGAGCTGGGAGGGCCACACCTGGGGGGGGTTCTCCTTCGGGCAGACCCTGCTGGGGCTGGGAGGTGTGTGGGGAGGGGAGCAGTGCTCGGGGCGATGGCCGGAGCCGAGGGGCTGTCAGCCCGTGCTGCTCCATCCCTCATAATGCCATTATGCACTGCTGGCATTAATCACCCTGCTAGGTAAGCATTATGGCACTTTTATGGTAGCTTTGAAGCTAATCTGTCACTAATGCCTGCTGGATTATCATGATTTCTTACAGTTGTGATTCATTAACTCAGATGCCTAATAGAATTAGTATTAAACATCTTCCATAGATTTCTGCCTCAACATGTTGAGTTTTGAAAGCCTTTTCAATATTTCATTGTGCTGCATTAAGTGGCATGTCAGGCACATTGTGTGGTCTCCGGGAGAACCTGGCACAGCGGTGGGGCTGGAGCAGGGGAGGGGGCTGAGATCAGAGGGGTTGGGGTGGCAGGAGGGGCAGCAGGACCCTGCTGGCTCCCGGGAACCCTCGCAGCCCTCCTGGGGCCGGCAGTGTCGGGAGGAAAACTGCAGTTTCCAGTCGGGAGAGTTCTCCAGTTAAAGGTGTTCCAGCGGCACGGCTGCTGCCTCCAGCAGCAGGTAATTAAGGTGGTGCAGAAGAGGTTAATCAGGTTTGAGGACGCAAAGTACAGTGCAGACACTAAATATGATTGTGATTATTACCTGGCCCTGGAGGAATCCTTTCCCTAGACACTGCAATGCCATTCCTAGTAAGAATATTATTCCTAATAATCAATATTAATTCTCGATGCGTTCTCCAGGGTTTAGAATTACTTTCTTGTTTAGGATAAGATCTAGATCTTGAAGCAGGCTAAAAAGAGGAATTATTACTTTTATTATTATTAGCATTATCATTATTATCTTGGGCTTTAAAAAAAATCTTATTTAGATAAAAATCTCCCCCAGCAGCAGAGTGTGGAGCTCACAGGCCTTTATCTGGCTACTTAAATCCGCCTTGTGGGTAACAGAATTTTACAGTTATTATTATTAATAATGTAAGGCCAAGACCAGAACAACATCGCATTAGGCTGTGTGTGTGTGAGGCTGTCGGGCCTGTACCACAGCCCTGCCTTGCTTTTCCCAGCCTTTTTTAGCAGGGGAGTCCCCTGCCCCAATTTCCAGGCGGCTTTGCTGGTGGCTCCGCGGCAGGAGGATGCTCATGCCGGGGACTGGGAAGAGCCTGAACTCTCGGATGCTGCCCTGAACTCGCCGGCGAACCCTTTTCTGCTGCCCTGACCCCGGGAACCCCGCGTCGGGGCCGTCAGCCAGGAAAACAGAGAGGGGGGAACTTCAAAGCGGGGATTAGAAGCAGCTGTGCAAATTGACAAATCCGTGCGAGGAGCCGCGCGGGCTNTCCTGTGCCGGGGCTCGGGGAAGAAACGCTGCTTTTAGAAACGCTCCTGTGAAAACAAAAAAAAGAAAAAAAAAAGAAAAAAAAAGAAAAAAGGTCAGGTTTGGGGCAGGCATGTGAGCGGGAGCAGGGAGGCTGTGAAAGGTGGTTTGTGCCGCTGCCAGAGTCAACCTGCGCCGGCGGCCGCGTCCTGCCCCGCGTCATCGCCATCAATCTCCGCGGCTCCGACAGCCCCGGGGGCAGCGAACAGCAAGGGCCGAAGTGAGGGATTGCTCCCGGGGGCCGCGACCTCGCTGAGCACCGGCGAGCACCCCCGGGTGCGCCGGCCAAGGGAGAGCCGAGCCCCGGGCCCGGCACGGGAGGTGGCAGCGAATGTCCCCCGCTCCTTCCGCGGGGACAGCCCCGGGGGCACACAGGGATGAGCCCTGGCCGTGTCGGAGCTGCTCGGAGAGGATTTTGCCATGGCCATGATTGCTTTCCCAGCTGTGAGTGGCCTCCGTGGAACTCCCTGATTTCCCCCTTTCTTTTTCCCCCTGCGTGAGGGAACTAATGCGTGCATTTAAGGGGAAAAAAAAAACCCAAACCAACCAAACAACTTGAAAACTTCTTCATTGTGTGACATGTCTAAAATGTGCATTTAACCCCCCCTCCCCGAGTTTTCGGTTACAGAAAGAGTTTGGTTCTCCCCTGGATTGCTTTTATGCGGCCCTGCAGCATTTCAAAGCGAAGCCTTGCTGGAGAGGAGCAATTCCTTTGCTTCTCATCAAAATGCCGCTATTGATGTCACGGCAAGAGGAGAATCTCGGGGAGGGGCGTGGAGAACATGAGGTCCCACCGCTCTTCCGAGGGTTCTGAAAATATTTTGAATGATGCTTTTCAGCTGATCCTCCCAGTTCAGCGGGAGGAGAAGCGGGGAGTTCCGGGCCTGGAATAAATAGCGGGAATTTCGGGGAATGTAAAGGTGGGGGAGGCTGTGCCGGGGTGCCCGGGTGGGCGCAGGGCTCGGTGCGGTGGGGAAGGGTCCCTGCCAGGCTCCGGCTTTGCCGCGGCTCCAGAAGAAAGGGCCGGCCAAGCATGGCCGGGGCCGGACGCTCCGGCTGCCCGGAGCTCCTGAGTGCAGCCTTTGTTTTAGGGAGTGAAAGGGGCGGTCATGGGACAGCAGTCAGCCGGGCGAGCACGGGGGAGGCCGGGGGAAAACTTTAATTAGGGTAACTTGAAGGCAGGCTTTAAGCAGCAGCCGCAGGAGGGCCGGTTTGATCTCCTTGTGGGACAGACCCTGTGATTAATCGCGGCCCTGTCGAGGGGACGGACACCTGCCTGTCACATGCTTTGATTCCCGGCACGGGCTTTGATCTCGCCCGGCTGCGTGGGAGGGTGTTGGAGCAATCCCTGCGCCCAGGTCGCTTTTATGCCGCCTGCAGGGGGTCTGTGGGGTGGGGAGGGGGCTCGGCCGCCGGCCCGGGGTCAGCCCAGGAGGTGCCGGGGCCAACCCGAGTTCGTCGGAAGGGGAAAGTTCATCCCCAATCCGAGAGGCGTGAGGGGCTCGCTGCTGTCCTGGGGGGAAAGCGTCCGAGAGAGCAGCGGGGATGCGTGGCCCTGCCACCGCCGCGGAGTGGAGCTGGCTCCGAGGAGGTCACCTTGTCCCCCTCGAGCCTCCAGCCCCAAGGGCTGTTGGTGGGCCGAGTTTGGGGCAGACAAGGGGGTACTTTGGGGGGCATCCCCACCTTTCCCTGCTCTCACTGTCCTGCTGAGAGCCTGCACCCGTGGCCCCATGACCATTTGTCACCAGCCTGGCACAACCAGAGGCACAGAACCATCAGGGTTGGAGGAGATCTCCAGGATCACCCAGTCCAACCATCAACCCAGCACCACCATTGTCACCCCTAAACCGCGTCCCTGAGTGCCACACCCTGACCCCGAGTGCCACATCCGCGGCAGCAGGAGGAAAGCAGGCAGCAGCACTAGGAGGTGTCCTCTGTGGGGACAAGGGTCACCCAGCCCCTTCCCAGCAGGATTCCACACCAAACCCCCTGGGGAACGGGCAGGGGATCAGGTCCAGACTGGCCTCTCACAGCACCCCCAGGGCACTGCCGGCTGCTCCCTGTGGGTTGTGGTCATTCCCTGTGGGCACTGCCGGCTGCCTCTGCCTGTGATTGGCGTGGGCACCTTCGCCCGGGGCCCGGCCCGGGTTATTCTCAGCCCTGACATTTGTGCCAAGCAGGCAGAGCATGTCCCCATTGCTGGCTCGGGAGGGGTCCCTGTGCAGCCTGAAAGAGGATCCTGACATCTCCGCTTTCAGCCTGACCTTGAAACCAGAGCAGGGAGCTGAGCCCCTCTGGATCCTGCTGCCGCTGTGGGAGGAAGCACAGGGGAAAGCCTGGCACACCCCAGGCATGGGCAGGCAGCGCTGGCACCGGGGACAGCCCCAGCAGCACTCAGACCAGCCCAGAACCTGCTCTGCAGGAGCTTCTCTGGGCGAGGGGTAGCTAGGGCCAGGATGCCCAAGGGATGGTGGACAAAGAGGTTCTCCCAGCTGCTGGAGACTCCCTGGATCTGGTGCTATTCCCGTTACTTTTTCTCCCAGCTTCGCACAGAGAGGTTTTTCATGAACTCTCAGTAGATGGTTTGGTTCATACAAGCAGTAAACGTCCTGATTTTGGGGAGAGAAAAGGTCTAATGAAGCTGGAGACAAGCATGGGAAAGCCCTTCTCCATGCTGCATGGATGTAACAAAAACAAATTTCCAAGAGCCCCGGACAAGCGCGGTGAGGCTGTAATGTGGTGTCCTGTTTCCTAATCTCTCCAGTAAGGAAGCAGTGTGTTGAATTTAAAATATCCCTCTGGTAAATGCTAACTATTTAAAGAGTGCTAGGGTCTTAGAAATGCAAAACAAAGATTTGTTGATTAAAAACACATGGTTTCTTCTGGAGGCATGAGTAGCCAGAAAAATCAGTTCTGACAGTATTTTGGCTTTTTCAATCCCACAAGACATGATGGTGATTTATTATAGTGATGTCAGCTGTGGTTGAAAAAAGTTCTCTGTGTTGTCTTAATAAAAGAGCTTTACCTTGAAATCATTAAACCCTCAGCCTGTTTATTTGAAGCGATGACTGTGAATGTGAATGGTCCCCTCTAAATCACCCAGCCCCGCGGGAACATCTGCACACGCGGGGCGGTGACAGCCCGGAGCTGGCCTGGCTAATGTGAGTCGTGTGATGGGTCTGATTAGTGGGGCTTTGAAACCTGGAGGGGAGATAAGAACACCAGGCAGGGAGGGGAGCCCCCAGAGCACAAAAGGAAGGGGAATTAGAAGGACAACTGGGGGTCTGTCGGTCTTCTCCTGCCACCCCTGCAGAGCTGCTCTCTGCGAGGGTCCCTCGCCCCTGTGCAGTGCCCTGCACCCACTGCACTCCCTGCTGGCACCAAGCATCAGCTCTCCAGGAAGGGCCTGGGGGGCTGCAAATGTTCTTCACCAAAGGCCTGCCTTGGTGTGTCTCCATCCTCACAGCCAAGGAGGTCTGGTGGTTCAGAGCAGCACCAGGGGGTGTTGGTAGTGCTGGAGCTGGTGCCTGGTTTTCAGTTGTACAGAGCTTCTGAGCATATCAGAGAGCCCCAGAACGGTTTGGGGTGGAAGGGGATCCTAAAGTCCATCTCATTTCAACCCTCAGCCCAGGCTGCTCCAGGCCCCATCCTTGGCCTTAGACACTTGAGGTATGGAGCACTGCACAAGTTTACAAGTTTACAACATTTTTCTCCCAAAGTGGAGTTAATGTGCCAGCTCTGCGCAGCAGCCAGGAGAAGGCACAGCCAGCAGGAGCAGGGATGAAGAGGAATGAACAGGGGTGGCAGGACACCATTCCTGGGGTGCAGAGGGGCTGGGGTGCTGCAGGATCCCGGCAGCCCAGCCCCACCACGAGCCCTTTCCCTGGTGCCTGGCAGCAGCTGAGCACTGAGCAATATTTACTTCTTGGGTAAACAGTCGTAATCTCCCTAACCAGAGTTTATCGCAGAGAAGTGAGTTAAATTCCTCTTGGCTAATCCCCTGTGGTTTTCTGAGCAGGAGATTTTGGGATGCCTTTCGGTGTAAATGGGTGGCTCTGGGCTGGAGCCCCAGGGAGAGGGGCGCAGGTCCCACCACTCCAGAGACTGCTCAAACTGGGGCTGAGCCGTGGTGAGAGAGGACCAAGGGCTCCAGCACGGCCACCACTGAGAGCTGGGACAGGCTGGGACAGACAGGGAGCGCTGGGTTCATGGCAGGTGTTTCTGGAAGGCAATTCCTCACCCAGCCCACGCCCTGGGGCCTCCTCTCCAGGTGGAAGAGCTGCAGATGAGTCCCCCAGAGCCAGCAGTGCCAGAGACCCTCTCTGTGCCATCCTCATCCCGGCAGAGCCTCGCAGTAGGAATTACATTAGAAACAAAAGGGATGTTGAAAAACCCCCTCGGGGCATTGTTTGGGCTGAAATCCCCGGGATCTGGTGGCTGGGATGGAACAGCACAAGCCCAACCCTGACCCTGGGAATGTTACCAGGGATGAGACGCTTGGCAGGTACTCACATCTCATATATTATCTGCTGCAGCTACAAGAAATATATTTTCCCATCAGCGTGATTATTTTTATTTGACTTTTAAGTCGAGCAGGAAGCCAGCGCGGCTCACATCCATCAGCACCGCGGCCATTAGAAAATTAACCAAGCTTAATAAACTTCCTGCACAGCTCGCTGCTGCAGCTGCACATCCAGAGGAAAACAAATATATTGACTGGCTCTCCATGGAAGCACATGGCTAAATAAGACTTGTTGGAAGTGAGGAATGGCCCGGGGATGATCCCAGCGTGGCTGTTACTGGGCTGGAAAACACTCAAGCAGAGCTGAGGTTTCAGAAACCTCCTGGAGATTCGCTCTGTGAGATGCTCTGGTGGTCAGGGGGTGAGGGGTGGGATTTGCTAACTGGGTGGTAATTCCTTCATCCTCTGGAAATGCCAGTCTGCAGACTGGGAGAGCCCCTGCTGATTTCTCCAGGAGCAGGAGCAAACCTGGCCTCTCCCACTGGGGGCTTGTCCAAGTGCCCCATGCTGGGGAGCCAGGGGGCCATGGCCTGGCCTGGCTTTGCCATTTGGTCATCACCTGAAGAAGGATTTACAGAGCTTTGGCAGGGTGTGGGGCCTGCCCTGGGCCTGCCTGGCACGCTGCTGTGCCAAAGGGCACAGATATTTTGGGTGATGCCAGGGCAGAGCTCAGGGCAGCAGGACTGAGCCCACGCCAGGCAGGGCAGACCAGCAGCACTTCCCTCCTCTGCTCTCCTCTCCCACAGAGCCAGCACATCCTCGCTGGGTGAGGCAGCAGCACTGCAGGCTGGGGGGAAGGCAGGGAGTCTCTCACCGTGGGGAATCGAGTGGAGGGAGCTCGCACTGCAGCCTCCTCTGTAATGACGGGAGATGGGCAAGTTCTAACCACGCCAGCTGCCATAAATCTTCAGCTCCGAGGCTTCACTCACTCGTTGGATCCACCTGAAGACACTCTCGGCGCTGCAGACGTGGCTGCAGGAGTGTCATGCAATGTGTGACTTCCAAATCAATCTCCTTCCAGCAGGCAGAATGAACTGGCTGCTCACGTCTGTGCGTCTCAGAGAGGAGAGGCAATAAAAAAGGGAATTCAGCTGGGTACAAGGCCACATCTCCTTCCCTTGGAGGGCCTGGATGCACTTCCAATCTCCTCTTCAAACACCCATCGAAGAGTTTCAACCAGGGCTCCGAGTGCCTGTATCCAAGGCAGGGAATGGGATGGGTTTGTGTTTCCTTCCCTGCAGTCTCTCTGCACAGACCCACAGGGATGGAGCCCCCAGGGCAGCCCCTGCTCTGCTCAGCCATGGGTGCTCACAGCTCCTGGGAACAACAGCCACAAACTGGGAACAAAGCTGAGCAGAGCCCTTGGAAAGTTTTGGGGTTGTGGATGGGGGTGAGCCTGGCAGAGGCAGAGAATTCCCTGAGCGTGCCAGACCCCCAGCATGGGGGGTAACCACAGCAGAGAGAACGGGAGAAAATACCAGAAAAAAAGGGAAAATACCACCAAAATACCAGCAAAAAATAAAAAAGGGCTGGGGGTGACACATCCCCTGGGGCTCAGGGTGTTTCACTGAGGGGTTTTGTGGCTGGATCCAGCGGGACAGCACCTGCAGCAGCACATCCCCACACTGTCACAACTGCAGCCAGGAGCTGGCGAGTGTGGGGGTCCCAAAGCCCCCAGACCTCGTCCGGGGCTGACCAGGGCCCGAGCGGGCAGGGAGGGTGGGCTGAGGGAGGGTCGCTCCCTTCCTCGCGTGTCTACAGGCAAATTAAAAATTAAATAAATAAATTTGCTAGTTTACAAATAGAACTGTTACTTGTTACTCACAGTATTAACAGTCTCCTTTTATTTTTTTTTCCCCCTTTTTTTTCAAGGCTGTGAAAGACGTTTGTTTCAGTTGCCAACATCTCTACAGAACTAATGTGGGTGGATTGTGACAGATATAATTTCTCCATCCTACAGTTTCATCAACTTGAGTTCTGTTAAACTATACCCGCTGGGCTTAGCTCCTTTTAAAGTTTCCGCTTTGACAGGTAGATTTATTAGTCTTGAAATTTGTACAAATCAGATGTCACTCGTGGCAACTTGTCAAAATGTCAGTCTGGTGAGGGAGGCATGAAAGGATTTTCTGGAGAGAGACGGGAGGCAGGCTTGAAAGAGCTCGAGCAAGGCAGAAGAAAGGAGCTGGGAGGGATTGCAGCCTGCTTGATCCTGGGGGTTTTACTTTATTAAATATCTAGCGCCATACAGTGGGAGATGCTGCTGGATCTGCCCGCCAAGACATCAAGGCTGTCAACATCCGCTGACGGCTCCGGCGCTCCCGGCCGCCTTCCGCAGCTTGTTATGGATATCTAGGGCAGGGGTGAGGCGTGGGGAGGGGAAAGTTCAGCTTGGTTTTAATGCTGCAGCGTTGGAAATGCTCCTTTATGGCCCTAACGAGGCGAGATCCTCGCAGGGTCCTGGCCGGGTGAGCGTAGGGGGAGTGGGGACCTGGCACCAGCACCCCCTCCCCGCGCCTCTGCAGCCCTGACAGCCTCTGGAGAGCCTCCAGGGTCTTGTGTGGCTGCAGGAAGCCCAGAGGAAACATCCCTGGGCTGCCTCGCACCAGGCAGGGTCCTTTACCCAGGTGTTTGTCCTTGTGGCACTGGTGGTTTGCTTGTGTGAGCCACTGCTCCTGCTCGAGTCCTTCTGGGTGTGAGCCACTGCTCCTGCCCGAGTCCTTCTGGGACTGCCACTGCTCCTGCCCGAGTCCTTCTGGGACTGCCACAGCTCCTGCCTGAGTCCTCCTGGGTGTGAGCCACTGCTCCTGCCTGAGTCCTCCTGGGACTGCCACTGCTCCTTCCTCGGCCGTGAGGCAGCCCAGGCCCAGGCCCTGGCACTGCCCTGGGTGTGCGAGCCCAGGGGGGACTGAGCCCAGGAGCCCTGGGGATGCTCAGCCAGCACAGCCCAGGCTCCCAGCACTGTGCAGGGACAGCACCCGGTGCTGGACACACGGACACATGGACAGACGGACAGAGGGACAGACGGACAGACGGACACATGGGGACATGGACACATGGATACGTGGATACATGGACACACGGACACACGGATACATGGATACATGGACACACGGACACACGGATACATGGATACATGGACACACGGACACATGGACAGACGGACAGATGGACAGACGGACAGACGGACACATGGGTACATGGACACATGGATACGTGGATACATGGACACACGGACACACGGATACATGGATACATGGACACACGGACACATGGACACACGGACACACAGACACATGGACACATGGACACACGGACACACGGACACATGGACACACGGACACACCGACACACGGACACATGGACACACGGACACATGGACACACAGACACACAGACACACGGAGACACGGACACATGGACACACAGACACACGGACATGCTCTGCTCCACCAGCCCTGGAAAGCTGCAGGCAGCAGAAGTGACCTCCCAGGCCGAGCAGCTCCTGAAAGGCCCCAAAGAAGAGCAGCCTGCTCCTTCACCACTCCGACCCAATAATTTTAACTGAAGTTTTTTCATGGAATAAATTTAGAGTTGTTGAAATGAAAACTTAAAAGAAGTTCTCTAAAAAAACCCGCAATTTAAAAAACATTATTTTGATTACCAGTTCCAAGAAGATCAGGAAAATCTCCACCGAAACCAACATTTTTTCATGAATATTTACACTTTGCTTGAAAAATCTGTTTTGGCTGAAAAGCCGTTTGTTGATGTTTGCTTGGCAGGCGGCGTCGCTCCCCGGTGACGTGGGGACCTGGTGTGGGGACCTGGCACGGGGACCTGGCACGGGGACCTGCTGGGGGGCAGGACCTGGCACGGGGACCTGGTGTGGGGCAGGACCTGGTGCTGTGCCCCACCAGGGCCACGGGAGCAGAGCTGTGGTTGCTGCTGGGCCTCTCCCAACACCAGAGCCACAAAAAGGGGCGGGAAAGGTCCTGCCCTGTCAGCCTCCCTGCTCTGGAGGTGCTGGGGTTGATCCCAGCCCAGAGCGTTCCCCGCAGAGACAGCTCCTCCTGCGGGCTCCCCGTGCCCGGGCAGAGCTGCTCGGACATTCCTGCCCACCCCGGGGTCTTCCCTGCACCTCTCCGATGTGTCCTGTGCATCTCCCACCATGGCTCTGCTTGAAGAGCCCTTTGGCGCTGCCCCAGGTGCTGCCCCAGCCCAGGGAAGCTTTTTCTCATGACCATCTCCTTTCCCTTCCTCTCCTGGCTCTGGAGCTCATCCTGGTGCTGGTTCCCATTCCGCAGCCTGCACCTGGCCCTGTGCCCCCCAGGCCAAGCTGGGTGTGACAGGAGCACCGAGGTGAGGCTGGAGTTTGTCCATGGCTCCCGAGGTGTGCATGGGATCCAGGCCAGCCCCACCAGCAGCAGAGGGGCCAGGACATCATTTCCCATCCCCCAGCAGCGAGTCCTTGTCCCCTGTCCATCCTCTCCCAGGGACCGTGGGCTGGGGGTTTGGGGCTGTTTTCAGGAGGATTCCTGCAGCAGGGATGAGAGCGCAGGTTTATGAAGAGGGAAATGGAGCTGGGAGGATTTGCTTAATTAATTGGTACATAAATGTGCACCTCTTCGTTGCATGAAAAGAGGAGAAGGGGAAAACCCACCTCACACGGCAGGATTTTCCTTCAAAGAAATCACTTTATGTCACACCCAGCCTTGATTTCCTTTCATGTGGCAGAGGAACAGTGGCAGCTCTATTCCCACGTCCAGTGTCACCCCGGCAGGGATGTCCTGTCCCTCTCCGGCCAGGGCAGGACTGTCCCGGGCAGCAAACATCACCTGGGCTGGGGCAGGAGTGGGCAGAGGAGTGTCCATCACTCTCACTGGATTTTTCCATGTGCCCCAAGTGTCTGCAAAGCAATTTCGGTGCAGGGATAGGGAGAGGAGAGGGAAAGAGGAGAGGGGAAAAAAACGCCTGGCATGAGTTCAGAAAGCTCTCCAGCTCACACATCTGGTTCTTATATTTCAAAGTTAATTAGTCATATTGAGGCTGTCTGAAGATAAATTTATCATCCAGAAAAAACACAAACAGTTTGAAAAATGAAAGGAAGTGAGGTGACATGGCTTGACGTTTAAATAAATCATTTTAACATGATTAAAAAACTTGTCCTCCCTGACACCCGGCGCCGGATACTTTGTAAAGACTTTTTGACAAAGACAAGCCCCTGTTTGGTACACAAAGCCTGTGCCATTCAATTACACACACTAATCTTTGGCCAATTACTTCTCCCAGCGACTACCGGGGCTGTGGTGAGGAGTGTGGGGCTGGAGCAGCCGCAGAGGGGGTCAAGGATGGCCACAGGGGCTGGGGGGCTCCAGCTCAACAGGGTGTGATGGGGATGGACACAGAAACTGGACTTGGCCTGGCAAAACCAAGGACTCCACAGAGCACCCCAGTGAGCAGTCCCAGTTTGGGGTGCACCCGGAGGGGCAGGGACAGCCCAGGGCATCCCCTCCTCCTGTCCATCCGCCTCGGGGCGCAGGCAGGGCTGATCTAACACCACCCAAAAGTTCTCTCCCCTCAGCAATTTTGCCTTCCCAGCTTTGCTGATGGCCTAAGGAGGTGCTGGCCCTGCCGCTGGAGCCTTGTCATCCCTGTAATTCTCACCCGGGCGCGCTGGTGCCACTGCGTGTCCCTGCTAATTCCACCCAAAAGTCTTATTAAATCAGAGGCTTTAGTTTTACATCCGTGTTATCAAATTTCCTTCTTGCCGGCTTGAGTGATGGAAGGTTTGTGATTAAATGAAATGCTCTCCCCGCACGTCAGCTGGAGAGCAGCCCTGTGTGGCTGCCTGACAGTGTGTCTATAGGCTGAGCATCAATCAATATTAGGGGAAATCAGCATCTCGGATGACCCAGAGGAAGAGCTCAGCTGCTTTTCACTCCTATTCACCTCCTCCGTTGGATGCTTTCAAGGAATATTTAAGTCTTACCGACCCTGGCTGCATTTCTGACTTTTTTATTTCCCAAGTCCAGCCCCATCCCTCGGAAGTCACTCAGGATTTTTCTGCTGACCTGACTCAGCCCTGGCCTGGCTGCCGTGGCTAGCAGGGACTCTGCAGAAATCTTGGAGTTTCCTGGTCCCTTAAAAATCTGCAAAATGGGGACCTCGGTGTGTCCCCCCCAGTCCCCAGCAGAGCAGGGATGTGCCGGAGCAGCAGCAGCCAGACAGGGAGACAGCAGAGCTCCAAAAGCCTTCGCCTGCTCGGAGACGAGGAGGTTCAAGAAGGTGGGGAAGATTCACGTCTTGTAACAAGAAAAGAGCTCTCCCGGGCATGAAGGAAGCAAAGTGACATAAAAAGCATGGAATGAAAATAAATAAATAAAAAAGTGACGCCTAATGGATAAAATGAATATTCAAGTTGTTTCCAGGGAAGAGTCTCTGGCTTTGGTGCTGGTTACAGTTACAAGGTTTGTGCGATTCCTCGCTGTCAAAGCCTTCACCGTAATTGTCCAAAAGTTCCTTGATTATTTCTAACAAAACTGTCAGCTGCCTTTGAAGTATCAGAACAGTCTCATCACATCTTATTAAATAGTAAACATCATTTGCAAGCGCGCAGGAGATCTCGACGCCGCGTCAGGCGCCTCGGCGAAGTGGGTCGGGGAGGTTTGCAGGCAGACGCAGCTCCGGGGCTCCCAGCGCGGCCCCAGCCCCAGCCCCAGCCCGGGGCACGGCCACGGCACCCGCGGCAGGTCCTGGCAGCTCGGCCGGGCCCTCGCAGGGAGCAGGGAGCGCAAGGAGAGCTCCCGCTGCTTGTGTCGCACCCCGGGGATGTCACACCCCGGGGATGTCGCACGGCGGCTCCTGGGGACACGGCTCGCCCCTCCCCTGTGGGGGGTTACTGTGCAAGCCCTCCCTGCCAGCCTTTTGAGCCGTGCTGGGAAGGGATGACTCAATCTGAAAAGAAAAGGATGTTTAGGATCCAGCCTAACGATTTCCAGCCTAAGCTTTCATGCGATTCTTCGAGCCAGATTCAGAGAAACTCATTTCGTGCGTTGAAGTGTCTTTAGAGAGCTGAAGCTTTCATAGGAGAGTAATTGTGCAATTAGCTATGAATGAGTAAAAATTCATTCTAATTACTTCCAGGTGTGACATGTTCTGTGCTGGAACGCCAGGAGGGGCTGGCAGTGCCCCTCGGTCCCTGCCCCTCTGCGGGCTGGGAACACGCTCGGCTCTCGGCCTGTGCCCCTGGGAGGCTGCAGAGGGAGCGGGGATAGACCCCAAGGAAATGCTGGGATGAGGAGCTGGGAGTGGGAATAGACCTCAAGGAGATGCTGGGATGGGGAGCCAGGAGCGGGGATCCCTTCCCAGACCTGTCTGACTGAGGCCAGGCTGCAGGGAGCTGGTGGGGCCCCAGTGACACCCAGTGACACCCAGCACAGGCCGTGGTTCAGAGTGACCCAGCACTGGGAAGTCTCTCTGTGCCACTGCCGTGACTTGGGAGCGAACCTTGGACAGGAGCCACGAGGGTCAGGCCCCTGCTCGGTGCCACTGGCCCAAAAACGGGGGGGGTTCAGTGGATTTGCTGCCCCTCCAACTCCAGAAGGGGCTTCACCGTGCTGTGAGGACCTGGAGTCCTCCACACCCCCAGAAAGGCACAGCTAAAACCATTCCCTGCTGGAGAGGGAAATCCAGGTGGATCCTTATTGTGCCTGGTACATCATTAAAACCACTGGAAATCGCACAATAAAGCCTGCAAGATTTCTAGCTCTAATTCCAGATCAAAGAGGCTTTGGGAAGGAGCATCCCAGGTTTGAATGCTTATCTCAGCCAGACCCCGCAAGCTTTTGAAGTTGCCCCATCAGTCACTAATCAAAGATCTCCTTTTAGATGGGGAAATCAAATCCCTTTCAGCAGGACCCGTGGTTATCAGTTTCTAAACATCACTTGTCTTTTGAATGACCTTCTTTTTGTGAGCTGACCCTGTGAGGAAAACCCTGCAAGGACCGGCCCTGGAGTTTGCAGAGCATTGGCACACACATAGCTGGGCTTTCAGGATGTTCAAATCAGCAAAGAATGTGTGTGTGGAAGCAATAAAACCCTTTAGAGGTAAATAAAAACTCGCTGTAGTCCCTGCTTAACACATCGCAATTGCCTTCAACTGCAAGGACTAACAAAGACCCAGCATTCCCAGTCCGAGGAGGAATTCACGGAACTATTAGCCTCTGCTTTTCCTCACCATGTACAAACAAGCTGAGAAAACAATACAGGATCAAGTTCTTAAACACAAAGTGTTTTGGCTGAAGAACCTCTCTGGGATGGAAAGGCCCTGTCCCAACACTGCTGGGAGTGATGTGTCTGTGATCTGGGCACCATCTAGGACTCACTCTCCACACCCTGGGCTGATGTGGAAGCTGTGCCTGCACAAGGAGCCCTCCTCTGCCTCTCACGGCACCGGGAAAGGCTGAGGGACTCAGTGGTGCAGGAGCAGGGAAGGGACAATCCCTGGAGCTGCGCCTGCTCCCAGGAATATTCCCTGGGCTTGGCGAAGTGATCCTGCCTTGCCTGTGTGATCCCTCCCCGTAACTGTGCTGTGCAGGGATCGGGTGAAGTGTTTGTCCTTTCAGACAGTTCCTTGATGGGAATTCACACCCTGAGATCCGTGGGGGATGGCGAGTGGGACCACAGCCTGTCCGTGCCTTCCGAGCCCGCTGCCCGGCTGGCACAGCAGGAACGTGCTCCCTGCTGCGAGCCTGGGCCTGCTCCCTGCCCCTGAGATTCATGACCACTATTTCAGTCCTGCTCTCTATTTCTGGAAGTTGTCTCATGGCTCTGTGTCATTCCCTGTAACTGGATTCTCCACGTCCCCCGGCTCGACGGCTCCGGCGCAGTTGAACCCTCGGGGCTCGCACAGGGAGTGCCTGGGCCAAGGATCCTGCAAGGATCAGCTGGAGGCAGCACAGAGGGGCTGGAACTCGGGCACGGGGACCCTCTGGTTGCTGGTGAGTGTCTGAGCAGGGACGTGTGGGGCTGGAAGGGGATGGGAGCACAGGACTCCTGTCCCCAGCATCCCAGAGATATCCTTCTTCTTCCCAAAGCCAGGAGGGTCCCCGTGGGACTCCTGTGCCACACAGGTAACCTTCCTTGGCACCCCTCACACTCAGAGAGGCGAGGCAGGAGTTAAACCCCAAACCCACCATGTGTTTGAGCTCTCCTGGTGTTTGAGGGACCCTGTGCAGGAGGTGCTGGGGGCAGAGGATAATCCCAAAGTGTCCTTGTGACCTCTCCCCTGCTGCTGGGGGACACCAGTGCCCCACACCTCTGTCACCCCAATGTGACATTTCACTGGGGGACACTGAACTCCCCCCTCCTTTTCAGAAACACAAACGGAGCTGAAGGCAAAACAAAGCCTCCGTGGATGGCGAGGGCTGGGGATCACCAGCACCTCACCGGCACGGCTTTTATTGGGTTATACCTGATTTCTTGCACATTTGCTTGGGCGACTTCGAATAATTAAAAATAAACTGCCTTATAAAACCCAAACAAACGGTGTCCCTGTCCCAGGCAGCCCCAGCCCCAGGGCAAGGCTTCCTGGCTGGGGTGAAGCACTCGGGCGCTGCCGAACCCAACTCCCAAGGCTCCTTTGAAAGCTCCGAGTCTGAGCGCAGGAGACGCGAAGGTGCTGAGCACCGAACCACCGCTGCCAAAAACCCGAGTATTTTTTTAATAAGGGCTCAAACAAACCAATAAAAAACCCCCGTCAGCAGGGCAAATTTCATTCCAGCTGGGAGCTGGATTCCTGTTAAAAGAAAGTGCCAGCAGGCCCTTTAGCTCCAATGGCACTACCAGACACGGCTATAATTACGAGCTCTCGATTGCTGTGTGAGAGCTGTTATGGATTTCGGTGGGCACAGGGGCACAGAGGAACAGTAAATCACCCAAACAAAAGGGACGGGCAGCGGGGAGCAGGCTCCGGCCTTAACCAAGCTCCGCTGTAAAGAACTTAAATTATGAACATGTGCCATAGTTAAAGCAGGATCTGCAAACCAGGAGCTAATTGTCCCCCAGGAGCCCAAGCATCTCTGCAAGCGTGGAGAAGCCAGGCCACGCTCACTGGTCCTTTGTCCCAGGGAATCCCAGTGCCCCAGCTCATCCGTGGGGAAAGCAGTGCCCCAGCTCCATGTGCCCCTTGGAGCCTCCTTGGGCAGGCACTGGGAGTGTGAGCAGGGATCTCCACCCCAGAGACCAGAAAAAGACCTGTCCCCTTCTGGGGAAGAGCGAGAGGTGCATGAAAGAGCAGCTGTTTGTGAGAGCAAGGGACCCAGCAACCCAGAAAAGATCTTTTTGTCTCAAATGTTCGTGTAGGACATTGCTCCCTGAGCCAGGTTCATTCTTGGGCACCCTGAGCTGATCTCCACGAGTGGCTCCTGCCTGTAGCTCTGCAGCTAGGGCAGCAGAGCCTGCACATTCCAGGCTGGGCACGGAAGGGAAGGTGCAGGGAGCATCACTGAGCTCTCAGCCCTGGGCTCCCTCCCCTCCCTGCTCCCTCCCTCCCATTCCCCAGGGATTTAGCAGCCTCCTCCTTGCCCATTGTCCCCAGGTCTCCCCAGCCAGGATCGTCCTGCCCAGGGAGATGGAGCTTGAGCAAACACCAGCACTGCTGGACACCAGGAGAATTCCAGTGTTTGCCAAGGTGGTGCTTTCCCCCTCCCCTTGATGGATTTTCCTACTTGGAGAGATTTGTCTGCAGAGCACAACTTCCGTGCACCTTGAGAAAGTCAGCGCCGTGCCCGAGACAGCTGCAGGATTAATGTCCCGGAGTGGGGAGCGAGGAGGGAGAGCGTGTGAGTGAGGAAGAAAGTCTGCTCCAAACCACATCAGTAAAATGAGAAAGCCAAAGATTGCGCCATAAATAAGGACCAGTTGACACTTCTTAAATTCATAGCTTTAGCACACAGCAAAGTGTCTCCTTTTTATCAGGAATTTGTTGACAAGGGTTGCAAAAAGATCTACAAATAATACTGAGTGGGGCTATGAAAATGTATTTGTGGAACATTTCAGTATCAGGGATCACCATTATATCGGAAGAATTCATCTTCCTGGAACATTTTATTAGTATCTAGATTTTATAGCTGCTCCCTTTTAATTTTTTTAAAATTTATTATTTTTTTCATTCCTCCAGCAAATACAGCATTGGCTGAGAAGAGGGGGGACCAGCATCCCACACCTCTCCACGCTGCCTCCATGATTTATTCCCCGCATTTCCAGCGCTGCAGCGACCATTAGGGGTTCAGCTTTCCAAGTTCTCTTCTGGGGGCTGCTTTTCCCCATGGATCTCCTGGGTGCCCTTGGGCCTCAGTGTCCCCTCAGTGCTGCTCACAGCATCGGAGCCAGGATGGAGACTGGGGATCACTCCCCAAACTCCCTTCCAGGGGACAGGCACGGCCACCCCAGGGCTGCACTCTCCTGGATGGGGGTGTCACACTCCCAGAGGTTGGGGAGGCACCTGCACCCCCAGTCCTGGCTGCACCCCAGTCCTGGCTGCACCCCCAGCCCTGGCTGCACCCCAGCCCTGGCTGCACCCCCTTTGGGGTCCCAAGGACCAGCCAGGCTCCCCTGGACCCCTCTGTGCCTCTCCCCCCGTGCTCCCTCTCCCCCCGCGCTCCCGCCTGCCCGGCACAAGGGCTCATCAATCGCGGGCCCTGGCACTGCAGACACTCATAAATAAGGGCTCTCTCGGCGGTGCCGGCACTTTCCATTAGGGCTGTCTGGATCTGTTGATACCCCGGCTCTGCGCGGGCCCGGCTGCAAAATTTATCAGCGCGCTTTCCTCACCCCATAAATCATCCCAGCCGGGGGCCCTGGGGCAGATAAGGCCTTAAAAACACACGAGGGCGAGCGGGCAGCTCCCCTGGGGCAGGGCGTGGGGACAAGGGCACCTTTGCTGTTGGGGGACAGCTCTGGGGGTGCAGATCCCACCCCGAGCACCCCCCTCCCCTCGGCGGGGTTGGAGCAGGAGGAAAAGGCAATCTGTGGCTTTCTGTGGCTTTCTGTGGCTTTCTGTGGCTTTCCAAACCAACAGCAGCAGCTCGGAAGCAGGAATGATCTCCCTAAGGAATAAAAGCCAGCCTGCACCTCCCCAGGGATGTCGCTCCTGAATTAATGAATTCCTCTGATGGAAACAGCCACACTGATGGGGACACTGAGGCAGAACCACACGGGGCACCTGGGCCCAGACACAGCTCAGAAGCACCAGCCCTGCTCGCTAAGGGCCCAGTTTGCACCAGTTTAACTCCCAGACAGAGCAAGGTGCACTGGGCACCATCCACCTCCAGCTCCTGCTCTGCTTTCCAGTGGCTCTTCACCTCATCTCCATTGCCACCATGAGAAATGTCACCTTTCAGCGCTGCTGGGGCTGGGACTGGCAGCCCAGAGCGCCAAGAACAGGTTAACCACGAGCCAACAAAGCCATGTGGCTGTGGAGCAGAGAGCAGTTCCAGGAATCCTGCACTGCCTCCATACAGGCCTGTCTGGGAGAATCCACCACAGTGAACTCTTGGGAACACATTAAATTAAGTGTCCTAAATTCGCCTAACTATGCATTTAATTTGGCAGTAATAGGACACTCTCTGTGTAATAGCAGAGTTGCTGTGCAATGGAAGAGGAGCTGCATATTAATATTTTGATTATTAAGGACATGTGTATTGGAGGCTTGATAACTATGTAATATATTATTGCTTAATTGCTCAGACTCTTAAGTATGTTTTCATAATTAGCTGCTATTTAGTTAACGTAAATATTCAGCTTATTAAATATAGAAATGCATTTCTGCTGGAGCAGTTATTTGCATGAGAAGAAACCACACGAGCTGGTGCCTGCCCTGGGAGGGGTGGGAGGGCAGGGACCCTCCCTGGGGGACTCTCTGGTGGCCCTGAGGCCACTGAAACTGTGAGCACAAAAAGGCTTTTCTGCTACAGAGCTCATCCCAGGCACTCCAAAGTTGCCACTCGTTGCTGGAGGTGATGGGAGCCCGAGTCCAAGCCTTTGTCTGGTTCCTCTCAAGCAGAGCTAATCCCCTCACCTGGGCCAGGCAGCTCATGTGCTTCCTCCTCCCTTAATTTGGTCATAAATCTGCTGAGCCGGGAGGCTCCTGAATGAGGCATTTGCTCTTCTTTCTGCTTGGAGCACCCATAAAAACCATATGGAAATGGGAGGCAGAAATGCACATTTCACACCATGCCTGCGCCGGGCCCGCGGCTCAGGAGCCTTGGGGTTCATCTGTGAGAGGCACACGATCCCTTGAGCATCTCCTGAATCCCTCAGCACCTCCTGATCCCCTTCAGCATCTCCTGAATCCCTCAGCACCTCCTGATCCCCTTCAGCATCTCTTGAATCCCTCAGCACCTCCTGATCCCCTTGAGCATCTCCTGAATCCCTCAGCACCTTCTGATCCCCTTCAGCATCTCCTGAATCCCTCAGCATCTCCTGATCTCCCCACCATCTCCTGATCCCCCCATGGACCTCCTGATCCCCCCAGCATCTCTGATCCCCCCACTATCTCCTGATCCCCCCATGGACCCCCTGATCCCCCCCAGCATCTCCCACTGCCCAGCCCAGGAGCATTTCGGGCACTTAGGGACACCCACCTCTGGCTGCCCCCACCCAGGACAGAGGCAGTGCCTGTGGTGGGAGCCCTGTCCCTGAGCAGCACCTCTGCCTGTGTCCCACCTCATCCCCTGCCCAGAGCCCTGAGTGCCACCTCCAGGCCATCCTTGGACACCTCCACTCATGGGCACTCCCAACCTCCCTGGCAGCCTCTTCCAAGGCCTGGCCACCCTTCCCATGGAGAAATTCTTCCCAGTGAAGGAGTATGAAGCAGCCCAAAGGTCTTTGAGCTTGTTTTTGAAGCTCACAGGTTTTGTGCAGGTTTCTTGCTTTGGCTCCTAAACACAACACTTGGTTCTGTTTATTGTCCCACTGCCCAACGGGGAGGGAGGTGAACGAGCGAAAAACTTCACCGCCGCCAACGTGTTTATTTGAATTTTATTTTTTTTCCAGAGCTTTAGCAAATACAGCATGAACAGGGAAAGAAAAAGCCCTCGGTGCCAGCATGTATAATTCCTCCAGGAGCAAGCCTCGCAGGAACACAAAAGCTCGCAGACTTCCAAAGTGTAACCAATATTTGCACATCGCAGTGACTGATTCCCCGCTCTGCGCCGCAGAACAATGGGCACCACAGCCAAGTGCATTAATGCAGAGCGGGCCTGCCTGCTGCCGAGGCTCCCTGACACATAAACAAGGAGAGGAGGAGGGTTTTATCTACCTGGATAACTGCTCGCCGAGCAGCGGGTTACAAATGCGCTCAGAAAATGCTGACCCAGGGCTGCTCCTGCACCTCCTGCGCCGGATTGGCACATGATTTGCAGCACTGCGGGAGTTCTATAGCTGACCTCATTAGCAGTGCATTTCCTGGCTTGTTAGCATCATATTTGTATAATTTACGGCACCTTCGTTTTTATGGAATGTGTTCCTTGTAGAGTGTAATGGCAGCAATATATTTAACCTCTCCTATTTAGGAATGCTGTTGCTGAAGGCAGCCTGGAGATATAAAAGGGATTTTTTTTTTTTTCATCCCTTCTTTCTCTCCTGCATGCGTATTTTTTTTTTTTCCCACCCGGTTGCTACATACCCAAATATCCATGTGACTGCAAAGTGTTCATAAAAGGCAACGTGAAGCCGTGCTCAGGAAACCGCAGCTTTTCAGGAGCACTCCCAAGGTCAAGCCCCTAAATCAGCCCAGTGTCATCTTCCCAAAGCCATTAGTCAGCTGCTGCAAGAGGAACGAGAATTGCACCAGCAGAAGGGGAGGACAGCTCTGCGGAGGAGGAGGCACCAGGACGTGGGTCCAGGGTCACTCCTGGCTTGGCCACGGCTCCTGGGCCAGCCTTGGCCGTGGCTCTGGGGGACAAGGTGTGCTGCTTTCCTGCTGGGGCTGCTCCTTCCCTGCTCCAGGAGTGTGCTGTGATGGGAACCTCCAGTGCTGGAGTCAGAACCTCTCCCTCCTGTGCCTGTGCTGGGCAGGGGCTGCTGGCCCAGCGAGGTTTGGCACCTTTGGGACCACTGGCCCCTTCCTCCTGCCAAGCAGCAAATCTCCCCTGGGACAGACCTGTCACAGGTTGGGCACAGAGGATCTCCCAGTGCCTCCCAACACCACCGAGCCGAGCAGGAGCATCCTGGCTTGCCAGAGGGAAGCTCTGTGCCACAGCTCTGTTCAGCACGGAGCCTTTAGGAACAGGATCCTGTTCCTGTTCCAGGCATCACAGTTTGGTTGTGCTCTGGTGAATTAGAGCATTGATTTTTGGGAGTGCAAGAAGGAGAGGAGAAGGCAACCTGCAGAGACCTCCCTGAGTGACACTGAGCTAAACAGGACCGTGCCCAGCTCCATTCCAGAGCAAACAGCTCTGGAAACTGGGAACCACCCGGGCCTGAGCTGCTCTCCAGCTGGAAGCACAGGGGTTGTTGCCACTGGCTTCACATCCAGAGGTGTTCCCTGAGGGTGTCCAAGCAGCTGCAGTTGGAGCAGGGCTCTGGGCTGGGGGTGCTGCTGGGGGGGCCTGTCCCGACAGGAACCCACAGTGTTCCCAGGAGAGCTGGGGGAACGTGGAACCAAACCCCCTTTGGGGCAGGAGGCAACGCCAGCCTCTCCTGGGGCTCGCCCATCACAGCACCACGCTGGCAGCACTTGAAAGCAAACGCCTCTGACTAATCCTGTGCCGGGGTAAGCCCAGCTTGGTGCTTAGTGCTGGCACTGCCTGCACGTCCCCAGTGGGCTTAGACACAGCCTCAGCAAACGGGGAGAAAACAGCATTCCCCAGGGGTGCTCCAGGGGATGGAGGCTGGGGTACAACCCCTGCTCCTCCCCTGGAGGGCAACTTGTCCTCCTAAATCACCTGAGCTTTCAGGAGGCACCAGACCAAGCCCATTCCTGCCATTCCTCTGCTGGGCTTGGATCATCCCTGGAGACTCTGGGAAGAGGTTTGAGGAGCTCATGGACTCAGCAGGCAGAATCCCAGATCCTGCTGTGTCTCCTGCAGCCAGCACCCCTTCCAGTGGGCTGAGAGCACACAAACTCACGTCGTGGGGGTGACTGAGGCAACCATGGGACTCTGGAGGAATTCAGAGAAGCTCAGCAGAGCTAAAAAGTCCCCAGAGCCACTCTCTCCTCCCTGTTCCTTGTTTTAGATGAATTCCTCTGCAGCCCTTGGTGCTGCATTTCCAAATGAGCACCATTCCAATATTATGGGATAATTGCTGACCAGATGGGCTCGGACGCTGCTCCCCTGCTCTGCCCAAGCCTCGTCACTGCAGTCCTCATCTCCTCCTCCAAGTCTTCACGCTAAGCTGCAGGTCTGAAGAGGATGGAGTGAGAATTAAGCAGCTTTTCCTCAGGAGAGGAGCCCCGAGGCGCGGGGAAGGCGCTCCTCTGGCGCAGGAGCCATTCGCAAGGTTAAGAAGGGCCTGCGGCTCTCGCCGCGGCCGAGCGCGGCCTCCATCTGCTCCCGCAGAGCCTGGCAGGAGCTGCTCCTCGCCTTTTCCCTTCCCTAAAGTCACGGACTCGCTGCCGACACGGCCCTCTCTCTGGCATGGGATGTGGCAGCTGCTCCAGCTCAGCTCGGGCACCTCGTGGGCCGTGGCTGAGGCCGAGGCTGTCCTCGGACAGGAACGAGGGGCCTGGAAGGTGTGGGGGCCCCTCCATCGCAGGTCACTGCTCCCTGGCTGCATTTCCATCTGCTTTCCTCCGTCAGAATTGCACAATCCAGGATCCCACCGTGGGGATGAGGGGAGCAAGGCCTGGGGACCGAGCGCTGCAGAGCCTCCTTCTCCACTCGCCTGCAGTTTGCTCATGCCTTACACCGAGATTTGATCCCTTACAGCTCAGCCTAAATTGAACCTGGCTCATTAAATGGCTCCGTACCCACTCCTTGTCTCAACATCCCATTTTCATGCTGCTCAGGGCACCCGTGGTACCTCGCAGTGATGAATTCCATGGGTTAGCCAACAGCTGCATGAAAATACATCTTTTTGTGATGCTTTTCAGCCTGTTTGCACCTGACACGGCTCTTGTGCTGTGACAGCAGTTCCAGATTACTCGCCTTCTCCCTCCATTTAGATGTGCTCGGCTTGCTTTCCTCTCTCGCTTAAGCCCATCCTAATTCCATTCAGGATCAAGCTGAGGAGCCGGGAGGATCCAAACGGAGTTTCTGCTGACAGAGGGGAAATTCGGCTTTGGCTGCTCCCACAGATGCTCCCAGGCTCTCCCGTGGGGATCCTACGAGGGTTCTGTGGCCCTGTGGGGGCAGTTTGTGCTGGGCTTGCAGGAGGAGAGCTCTGGTCCAGCTTGGGCAGGGATGTGCCCTGCAGTCTGGATCTGTCCCTCTGGCCAGGTGACAGCTCCAGGGCTGATTCTGGCCAGGAGACAGCAGCGGGGAGGTGACATTTCCCATGGGGATCAAGAGCCACCCCCAGCCCCTGCTGCCCGTGGGAGGCTGCGGGCAGGCACGGAGGAGAGGCAAGAGACAGCCAGACCCCCCCTCCTTCGGGGCTGGGCACCCCATCTCCATGCCATCAGCTCCTGCCCGGGGCTGACACCCTTCTCCTGGCGGCCAGAGAACCGTGGAGAGCAAATCAGGGAGTATTGATCCGGCCGTGCAGGGCAGCAGCCATCGCAGTGCCAGCACCCCGTGCCCCCCCGGCAGCCCAGCACGGGGGTCCCGGCTGGGAGGGGGTCGGGAAGGCGCTGGTGCCGGGGGCAGGGGCCCAGGGAATGCTGCCCTGCCCGTCCCGGCTGGCAAATGGCTCTGCAGCAGCCCCGGGAGCGCCTGGCAGCCCCGGTAATGTCTCCATGGCTTCTTGTTAGCTGCACTCTAAGCAGGAAAGTGACTGGCCCTGACAATATAATTTACATTGCTGTATAAAACTATCTGTGGAAGCCAAGCTAATTTGTGCCAGATTAGGCTATTTGTCTCAGCCACTGTCTAACGGCACAATCTATCAGAGGGCTGTTTTCAAATATCGCTTTTCAAGCGTGCCCTTGAGAGGCGGGAATTGATTGGGATCTTAGAAAGCAAAATTACAGCAATAACTTAAAAGAAACAATAATTACTGAATCATACCAGTGTCAGCACTCTGCAAAACACGAAATAGCCATCAAACCCCAATCCAATATATTCTGAAGCAAATTTATTGAATGGAAAAAGCAGTTGAGTGAGGCTTTTTTTCTGCCGGCTCCCCTCGCCCCCTCTCTCTCCCTGTACATATGGTTATCTCCAAACCGCAAGTGAATGAGTCGATAATTCTTGTCATTGACTGCTCCATTTTCAGAGAGTCAAGAAAAGATCCATTAGCTACCTCCCGACTCGGTGTCTTTCCCCTTCCCCTCCAGTCATTTGCCAGTCTGTGCTCCTCAGGCAAACAAACATATATAACTAATCATCTGTTAAAACACCGAGGCCCCTAATAAATCTCTGCAGCTGAAATACTTTAATGGGTAATTAATTGATCCTGTTCCAGAGGAGTAATAAGATAATAAATTAGACAATATTTCACTCAGTTGTGTCAGTGTACTGCTAATGGTGCTGGAGGGCTAAGCCGAAGGATAATAAATTAGCCAGAAATTAACTGCTAAGAGCTTTCTGCAGAGAAATGGGCTGACAGCGAGGGGCTGTGATTCAGGGCCCTGCTGCCACCGCCAGCTCAGTTATTTATTTTCCGGTGCTTACAAACATTACCTCTGGCTGGAGCTGGCCGGGGGCGGTGGCAGAGGGGACGGTGAGGGGCACAGGACCCGCGGCTCCGGGCGCGGCGTTCCCGGGGCCGGGGAGCGGAGGATTGATGGCAGCCTGGCTGTGCTGCATGTAGGTAAATTACTTTTGTGCTGACTATAAAGACTGTCTCGGAGGCAAGTTATTACCCATCCAGCAAACAAAAAGGAAATATTTCCTGGCGCATCTGTCATATTTCACGGGGAGGTTTGGCAGAGATATCAGGGAAGATGACACGGGGGGACTGATCGTGCGTGGTGCGGAGCAGCTCAGCCCTCCCCGGAGCCTGCGCCTTCCTTCAGCTCCCTCGAGGAGAAGTTCCAGGGGTTTTAAGGCCTGGCCCACACCCACGCTGGGTGTGCAGCCGTGGTTTGGGTCATGCCAGACACAGCCAGGCTCGAGCGATGCCAGAGGGAGGTGATGGGCAAAGATGGGCCTGGGGAGCCAAAGGTCTCCTGCATTGCCTCAGATCCTGGACTGGAAGGTGGGGCCACCCCAGGGAGACCAAAGATGACCTAAAGGTGGCTTTAAAAAGCCAGAAACCTGCTTGCCATCTCAGAAACCCTGGGTTTATTTCCTAACAACACTTAAGTGGAAGAGGATAACAGTGATCAGTCTGTGGCAGAAAAATCTGGGCTTCTTTGATCGTGGGCTCAAATGTGCCCATGCACAAGGTGCCTCCCCTTCCTCTCCTCCCCTCAAAGCATCGAGTCAATCTCCCCTGGCTTTAAACGGGACCCCCATGACCTCCCCAGCCCTAAAAAACCTGGGCTGGGGCTGCAGCAGGAGCAAACCCTGGGTGCAGGCAGCAGCGAGGGGATGGAAGTCTTGCTCCAGAGTCAGCGGGGGAGAGGTGGGCCAGGGAAGGGATGGGCTGGGGAAGGGCTGTGGGTGCTCTGCAGTGTCCTGCACCCTGCAGTGTCCCTCGTCCTGCATCCTGCAGCGTCCCTGGTCCTGCATCCTGCAGCGTCCCTCATCCTGCAGTGTCCCTCGCCCTGCAGTGTTCCTTGTCCTGCACCCTGCAGTGTCCCTTGTCCNGTCCCTCATCCTGCAGTGTCCCTGGTCCTGCAGTGTCCCTCATCCTGCAGTGTCCCTGGTCCTGCATCCTGCAGTGTCCCTCGCCCTGCAGTGTTCCTTGTCCTGCACCCTGCAGTGTCCCTCATCCTGCAGTGTCCCTCATCCTGCAGTGTCCCTTGTCCTGCAGTGTCCCTGGTCCTGCAGTGTCCCTTGTCCTGCCGCATCCCACGCGGGTCGGAATAACCAAGCTGCTCCGCGGAGCCCCCGCGGCCGAGCCCCTCTCCTTGGGTTTGCCCTCTCCCGCTCCCCCCCGTTCTCCTCCCCGCTGCCTTTCCTTCCTGAGAGGAGGTGAAGAGAGTGATAATCAGCCAGGGCACCAGGAGAGCTCATGGACGAGATTAAAAGCAAATCAAAGAAGAAAAATCGTGGCATGGTTTATGTCTTCCTAATTAAAACCCCGCCAGTCTCCCTTCCCTCCCCCCCCTTTCCCAGCTAATGTTACACTAACGAGCTGAGTTTAGTGGCATTTATGTAGATAAAAGTCCTGATGATTGATCTCAATGGCTTGTTAAAATTAGTTTCAGTCCACCATATTGATTTAATTCCATTGCTTGAAAGTGCTAATTAATAATGATAATAAAAGTGTCTGGGCTCATTATTATCAGGAGGCAGGTTGGGAAGGGGATGAGGGGCACGGCGCTGGCGCATCGCTCGCTCCTCCTGGAAGTGGCCCTTGGAAAGGGGCAGTGGAGTGGGGAGGGCACCAGGGGAGAGAGGGGGGCACGGAGGGGGCACGGAGGGGGCAGAGGGTTTGGGTATGCCCTCAGCCAGGGCAGGAGGGCTCTGCAGGGTTTGTGCGGAGTGCCGGTGACTCTGTGACACCGCGGGAACCAAAGACACCAGGGGACATTTCCCAGCACCTCCACCTTGGGGACACTGAGTGCTGGGGGGCTCGGGGACCAGCGGGAGTGTGGCACAGCCCTGAGGCCTTACCCCGGGTGCCACCCTGTGCCCTGGTCCTGCAGAACCCCGGGACCCAGCACGGGCTGGGTGGGCTCAGCACCGGCGGCTGCTGCCCCATCCTGAGGCTCCTGTTTGACCTCTCCCTGTTCCCTAAAACGTTTTGCACTGGGATTTTTCCATTTAAAGCTCAGGCCCTGGCCCAAGCACAGTGGCAGGGAACAGCCCTAATGAGGGAATTTGCTGCCTGCAAAGTGGTGCTCATCCTTAGACACCTGCTGTCTCCAGCTACTGACGCGTCTTTCCTGGGAAAATTAGCGTAATTAATATATTTATGCAATCATTCAGAGTGCCGATCACAAACAACTGCAGAGGAAACTTTTAACAGTGGCAGCCACCTCTTCCTGGGGCTCAGGGCTGGGATTTCACTGTTTTATCTCTGCCCTTGGCCAGCTCCTTCGGTGCCTTTGGCTGTGTTCTCCTTCATGCCCCATTCCCTCCTGTCTCTTCCCAGCACTCTTCCTGGGCTCCCTGGCAGGGCCCATCCTCATTCCAGCAGCACCCAAAGCTGAGTGATCTCCCTGAGCCCGAGGTGAAGGTGCTGAGTGAGCTCAGGTGGGTGAGGAGAGACACGGAGGGGTCCCTGCCCACCCCTGCCCCAAGCAAGTCTCGTTCCCCACCTACTTCCCAGACACGCTTAACCCCAAATCCAGAGCTGCCACAGGACCAGGTGCCCCTCGGGGGAGGCTCTCGGTGCCCTTGGCAGAGGTTGCCCTGCAGGTTTATTCCCAAGTAGCTCCCCAGATCCCCCCAGCTGCTGCAGGGTCTGAGCCTCCCGAGTGACCCCAACCCCCCCCGGGCACCACGGCTCCAGAGCTGCTCCCACAAGGAGAAGGGCAGGGTGGGGAAGGGCCCTTCTCTCCCCCCTCTTTGCCCCTTCTTCTTCTCATTTCATTCCATTTTATTTTTAAAATTTCTCTCTGTCTTTCCCATCCATCATTTTCTCATTCCCTCTCTCCCATCCACAGCGAGCCGGCTAATGGAGTCTGCAGTAATTCAGTCCTCCTCGACAGGGGCTGTAATTTCAATAAATAATTACAGGACTTGATTTCATCTCCCTCTTCCCTGAAATGTGACTGCACAAACTCATCCCGTGGGCCTGGGCAGTTAATGGGCTCCAGGGTGGGGCTGCAGGGTGGCCCCTGGGACCCCAGGGCACTGACCCTGCTCTTCTCTGGGGTCGCTGGGCGACTTTGGGGTGTGCTTGGGGATGCTTTGGCACCCTGGGCTATGCTCTGAGCACCTGCTCTTGTGTCCTGAGGGTGGGAATTTTACTCCCTGTCCAGGCAGGATTCCCAGCTGTGCCGCTGCCCATCCTCCTGCCCTGACACGGCTCTGGGGGGGCTCCGGCGTGGATCCCCCTCCAGCCAGAGGGGAATGGAGGGAGTGACCCCACACTGACCTGGCAAAGACAAACCAAGGCCAGACAAGGCCCACAGCTCCCAGCACTCCCTGGCACTGAGCTCATCCACAGCCATTTCCAGTGCCTTTGGTCTTGGCTGAAAACAAAGTGAAGGTCCCTGAGTTCTCCTATAAATGGTAATGATAACACAATTATCATGCAAAACAAAAATTAAGTTTAATGGTGCAAAGCCAGGGTGTACTGTGGAGGTAATTCATATTAATTATGTTTGGATTAAAAGCTTATTTCTTTTGTTAGCATCTGCAAGTAGGAACTTAGCAGTAAAAAAAGCTGCATATAATTACTGCATCTTATGGAGGAGCAGTGTCGAACTTAATGGAGCATCCCCGCTCTCTCTGGGCCCCCGACGAGCTGCAATATTTCACTTTTTATGAAATACAGAAGAAATAAATTACAGGTTTAATGATAGGCATTACTTGGGCTCGTAATGCAGCGTGATTGGCTACCCAGTGCACCCAGGTGGGGCTGGGGGGCAGAGGGGCCCTGCTCTGGTGGCCTGGGGGACACAGAGCACCCCAAAGCTTGGCTGATGGACACAGCACTGTGTCACCCACGGCTGTGACCCCTGAGCTGCAATGCCACCTCTCGCTGTGCCACTGTCACTGTGCCCCCTGTGACACCGAGCAGTGCCACCATCACTGTCCCACAGAGCAGTGCCACCATCACTGTCCCAGTGACACAGAGCAGTGCCACCCTCACTGTGCCCCTGTGACACAGAGCAGTGCCACCCTCGCTGTGTCCCTGTGACACAGAGCAGTGCCACCATCACTGTCCCAGTGACACAGAGCAGTGCCACCCTCACTGTGCCCCTGTGACACAGAGCAGTGCCACCCTCGCTGTGTCCCAGTGACACAGAGCAGTGCCACCATCACTGTCCCAGTGTCACAGAGCAGTGCCACCCTCCCTGTTGGACGATGCTCAGAGCAGAGGCAGTCCCGGGGTGAGGGATGGGCCCTGGTCTGCAATTCCAGTGTCAGTGTGACCGAGAGCCTCGGTGCACTCCGAGCTGGAAGCTGGCAGAGGAGGAGAGAGAGATGTTCAGTAAATGGTCCCTGGACGGGCAGGAATTGGCTTTTAAATGGAGGCAGTGAGGGATACTCCATCGGAGGGGAAAGTTGTCTGACTTGGCTTCCCTGCGAGTGCTTAACAAAACCCTCGGCATGAAATTGTCCCCGTGGGTGATGTGGGCAGGGCTGGGGAGGGCATGGCCTGGGCCAAACCTGTCCTGGAGCTCGGGTTTGTGGAGCTGGGGGATGCTTGAGGCTGATTTTTGTGCTATTCTTGGGCACTGCTGAGGTGCCTGTCCAGCTCCAGAGGGCCAAGTGCGTCCGAGAGGCAGCGAGGAGGAGTCACCCACACGTGGTCACTGCTCCAGATCGTTCCTCTATTAGGGCATCCCCAGCTTGGGAGAAAGCCGAGGTCTCCCACTCCCAAAATAGCAGCAGGGCCTGGCTGTGCCCTCTGAGTCAGCTCTGGCAGGGAGGGGGAACCTGCAGGGAGCAGGGCACCAGCTCCATTGGGCTCAGCGCCTCAAATCCAGGGATATTCCATCTTTACATCCCTACATACTGAGCGTGGCCACATCCGACAGGATCAGTGCAACACCCACACGGACACACGGCATTCCCAGCAAGGGCTTTCTCTCCTCGCACCTCCCATTCCCTGTTTTCCCTTCTCTCCTCATCTCCGCCTGCCCACCAGACTGACTGAAAACCCTCGCGGCTCCTGCTCCGCCTCTCGGGACGGAAATCTGTGAGCGCATTGCCCCCGATCGCTATCCCAGCGCTCCGAAATCCCACGGAATCCTCCGGGGGTGCTCTCCACAAAGCTCCTGCTGCAGGGCAGGGGCCCGGGGGGGACTGCCCCGAGCTGCCCTGGGGCTGCTGCTGGGCCAGGAGGAGCCCCTGCCTGTGGTGTGGCTGGAGGAGGACAGGGCAGGGATGGACCCCAGGGATGTCCATGAGCAGGGCTGGGCCCCTGGGGTCTGCAGCAGGGGATGCACACGTGTGTGTACACACACATAAATATATATATATATATATATATACAT
>VZTN01009290.1:328924-353370 GCA_013400515.1 Erpornis zantholeuca
TATATATATATACACACACACGCACACACACACAAATATATATATATATATATATATAGACACACACACAGCAGATTTGATAAATCAGCCCCGTTCCCAGCTTTCTGGGGTTTTTGACACAATAAATCTTTTTCTTGTGGTTTTGGTTTTTTTTGGTTTTTTTTTGGTTTTAGTTTTTTTTTTGTTTTTTTCTTGTTGTTTTTTGTGGGTTTTTTTTTTTTTTTTTGAACTCGTGGTAGGATTGCATCATCTCCCCTCGCTTCCTTCCCCACCCCGCCCCTGGAACAGCACAGATTAAGATAAAGTGATAGTGCTGTGTCAAAGAGTGCTTTACTGCCACACTTGGGATAGAAGAGGAGAGGTTAATTTATCATCACTGGGGAGAACTGACAGAAGAGAGATATACTACCGAAGGGGGATTTAGCACAGGGCCAAGAAACTTCACACTATTTTTACCATCTGTCACATGCTCTAATAAAGCAGGACAAAATATGAAGAAAGGAAAAATGAACTATCAAACACTGATGTAATGCAGCCCATAAATCTAATTTAATTACTTTGCATGGAGACAGGTCCTCGAGTCCGTGTGAATATACTGGATTTTCTTGGCAACTTAACAACTAAGTGTTTTAATAACATCACACTATAATTTATTCTGCTTGAAACACAAAACCTCTTTTGTGCAAGTTTCTTTCCGCGTGTGTGTGTGTGTGTGTGTGTGTGTGTGTGAGTGAGAACTGTTAATTTTTCCTGCTAATGTCAAAACTGGCATAAATTCACATGTGAACTTGAAGCCTGACTGTGAAAAGAGGCGGAGGGGGAGCGAACGCCTTTTCTTGTCGGAGGGGTCCCGGCTGAGCTGGGGGCTGCTCGTGGCTCAGGTGAGCAGAGCTGGGGGCACCCAGGCTTTAACACCACGGCAGGAGCGGGGGAGGAAGGAGTGGGAGTCGGCCAGACCCAAAAATAGAGGAGCGAAAAGACAACAAAAGGCTGGCGCTGCCCGAGGAGGAAGAGGAGGATGAAGGGCGTGGGGACCCACGGGATGGGGACAAATCAACGTGAGGAGAATTATTATTCAATATGTGCTCCCCTGAATCCGGATGCAGTTACAGGAATTATTGCTAATAATGAAAGCTATACATCAAAGGTTATAAAATTCCTGGGTGCTGGGACACAATTTTTCTAGGCTTTGTTCTGAACCATTAAAGATGACATATTGAGTTTGTGTGCCTCTGTGTTTAGTAAGAGACGTTTAAATCTGATTTTAACCTAAACTGGCAATTTTGACCTTTTTCTTTGGTCTTTAAAGCAGGAGCTCTGATGGCACCGAGGGGGGCGGGGGGTGGCCCCCACCCAGGCTCCGTGACCTCACGAGGGAGGCAAGGAGGGAGCAGGTAATTAATTTGTTAGATCATCAGTGATTCATGTAAAATAAAACCATCAGTCTCTGTACAGTTCTCCCTAGGAGGAGGGGAAAAAAAAAGGAAAAGAGGGAGGGAAAGAGAGGTTTGGTGTGGAAGAGGCAGGGGGAGTGGAGGGATGGGGGCTGGGGGTGCAGAGCCCTAGTCCTGTCCCTGGAGCATCCCCTGGGATGCAGGATTGTCCCCAGGGATGGCTCTGGCCCCTCACAGAGGAGGAGACCCTGCAGTAATTCCTGCCAAGTTTATTTAATGTCACATCCCTGGGGGCTGCCAGAGCCAGGGCCCAGAGCCCACCTGGACCCCCTGAGCTGCCCCTCAGGCACCTTCCTCCTGCCAAACCATCCTCAGAGAAGGAGAAATGACCAATTAGGGACATTTTTAGGTGCAATTTGAATTTCTTCTCCCGCTGCAAAAGGGGGTTGAGGCAGGGGGAAGTGAACACAGGAGGATGTCCCCAGCAGAGGACACTCCTGGGGTCTGCCCACGGTTTGCAGAATTGGGATTTTGTGTTGACCCTGGGAATGACTCCCCTGGAGATTCACCTCAAACCTGTCTGAACTCAGAGCACTTTTTGCCATTTTTCAACCCCGGAAATTTTAACTCATGCAAAGATGTTTTCCTCTCTGGAACTCCTGCTCCAGCAAATCCACCTGACACTGCTGTAGCACCTCAGGGGAGGGAAATGGGCATCCAGGACCCTGCTTTGGGGGGTGGAAAGGAACCACTTGCACAGCATTTACTCAAAGATCGTGGCAGAGCAGGATCCAGGGCCCTTTGGGATAAAAGTGAACGCACTGCACATCCCATGAACTCGCTGCAGGCTGCTCCAGTGCATGCCTGGAAGGACAGCACACATGCAGCCAAAGGCACTCTGCAATCTCCTCTCCCAATGTATTCCTTCTGCAGAAGAAGATTTGGTGTAATACACTTGGCATCATAAGGCTGCTGAAATCTGCACACCTTCAGATATATTGTTCAAGGGATTGGAATTTATTCCCCTCTATTTTCAATGTCCCTCTCCCCCCTTTCTCTTCCCTGTGCCGGAGATAATGAAAACCCTGGTATTTAAATTCAGTCTCAGCTCCTCGCCGCACAGATTGATTGCTCAGAAAAAAACATATATATATATCTCTAAAAAACCCCTCGGAGCATGTGTGCATAAACTAGATGGTAGATTAGGTGACTGGGGGAGGAAACGTGCCCCTGCTCCGGGAGAGCACCGTTTGCAGGAAGATTAACTGATGGGAGCAGCGAGCTGCTGATGAAGGCAGTTTGTGTAAGAGCAGCCCCTGGCTCCGGAGCCTCATCCGTCACCGCTGTCAGCGCCTGCCCCGGCCCCGCTCGGGCTCGGGGACACCTCGGGGCAGCTGCTGCTGGGGAGGCTCTGCCTGCGGCTGTCCTGCAGCCCGGGGTGAGCCCTGCTTGGAGCTGGAGGGACGGCACAGGAGGCTGCTGTGCTCTGAGCCCAGCAAAGGGAGGGTTATCGGAGCAGGAAAGGGAACAAGTCTTGGTTTCCTGTCACGGTTTGCAGCAAACCTGGTCCCAAACCTGCCTGAGGTCAAGGAGCGTTTGGAGAGCACTCTCGGACACAGGGTGGGACTGTGGGGACAGGGTGGGACTGTGGGGACAGGAGTGGGACTGTGGGGACAAGGTGGGACTGTGGGGACAGGAGTGGGACTGTGGGGACAAGGTGGGACTGTGGGGACAGGGTGGGACTGTGGGGACAAGGTGGGATCCTGGGGCCAGGAGTGGGACTCGGTGATCCTTGGGGGTCCCTCAGCCCAGGAGGGTCCACGCTTTGCTGTGGTTCACTGTGAATTTCCCCCCAGCGCTGGCAGGGAGCGCAGGAAGATTTACGAACGGAGCCCTTGGACGTGGCTCTGACAAAACCTCCTCCTTCTCCTGCCTTTTTCGTTGTGAGAAGGGGAGGCTGCCACCCAAACCTGCTGCTCTCTCAACCCGGGGGGAAAGGAGCTGGTTTGGGTCAGGGAGGTGCAGAAGGAGCTGGAGGGGACAGGACACCCCAGCTGTCCCCCAGCCCTGTGGCCAGAGGGTGCTTTGGAGTGAGCCTTCCCCTGGTCACTCCCACGCACTGCCCCTGGGCCCTGCGGAATGGGCGTCTCTGGGAGCTGGGAACGTGCTGAAGCCAGAGGAACATTAATTTATGGGCTTGCTAAGAGCAGAGCTGGAAAATGCCTCTGAGCAGAGCTGGAAAATGCCTCTGAGCTCACGCCTGAGCTGAAGCTGACTCGTTGCTGTTGTGACAGCACTGGCATCGTCAATGGCGCAGCCTTTGAACCCTGAGAAGTTGCCAGGAAAGAGGAAGAGGAGGAATTTCCAGTGGGAGCTGCTGTAGCCGGCGTGGTAAAGCAGGGAGAGCCCTCGGCATGGGCCCAAGCAGGGCCCAGGCACTGTGAGGTGGAGCAGGGCCCGAGGCACGTGCGGCCAGGATGGCAGGAGCTGGGGACAGACAGAGCCGGGAGCTGCAGGAAAGCCACAGGCAGCAGGAAATCAGGGCAGCCTTGGGGAAAACATTCCCCATCCAGCAGCTCCCCCAGCCCCAGCGCCCACCCTGGGGTGTCTGCACAGTGCTCAGGGACAGAGCTCTGCGTGTCAGTGCCGTGTCCCTGCTGTGTCACCTCGGCAGGGCCCTGTCCCACTGCCCCAGCGCGATTCCCGAGGTGCCAGCATCGAGCCGGGAGCAGCCTCCTGCCAGAGCAGCTCCTGCATGTGGCTGTGCCCCCTGGCCCCACTCGGGGACCCTCTCCAGCCCCGAGCTCTGCCCTGGGGCCGGGCAGCAGCGCAGACCCACCCAGGTGTGGGGAGCATTCCCAGCTCTCCTCGTGTTTCTCCACGCCCGAGCCTTCTCCTCGAGCAGATGAGACATTTTGCTGCGCACACACACACACACACACGCACCACAAGTTTTTACATGAGTTTCCTGAGTTCATGGATAAAGTCCAGAGCTGCCAAGCTCCCAGTGCTTTGCCATGTCACACTAATAGCTTCCAGATCCCATCACATATTAAATTCATGCGGTTTCAGCGGAGCCATCTATTTAATGCAATTCGCTAAATGCCTGCGTAGCTCCGCTGACAGTGACATATTAGGTTTGCAGTCTTTTGCAATCTGATATCTCTGAATTTGCCACTGTACTAAAGATTTGATTAATGTGGTTCCATTTCAGTGCAGTAATTGGCTGCGACTGTTGTAGAAAATAATCAGGCTTTCATTCCTTACAACTGCATGGACATGCTAATGAGAGAGTGGGTTAATTAAGCCCCAGGCAGAAAGCGACAGTTACTGATGACTGTTATGACAAACCACCGACTCGGCATTTGGGAGCAGGACAGCAAATTTGCACTTTATGAAATTACAGGAAAACTGGGACATAAGGAATAAATAGTTACATCTGTTTGGTGAAAGGAAAAGAGCGAGAGAAGAGAGCGAGTGAGAGATTGTGTCGCTTCCTCAAATCAGGGCACAAACACACAGGAGGAAAGTTGGGAGCCCAGAAGCGCAGGGAAGGGAATAAACTTTCATTTTCTTTGCGAGCACTTCACAGCTTTCCAGCGGGTGTAATCTGCTGGCAGGGTGGGAAACACGGACACCCAGCGCAGGGATTTGCATCCCTGAGCCGCAGCCGAGAGACTCAGCGGCGGCTCCGGTGGCAGGGGGAGGCTGCGGTGGCCGGGGATGGATCCCAGCTCCCCAGGGAGCAGCAGAGCTGCGGGGACACCCCAGGGTCTGAGCCCCCTCCCCTCCGTCCTTGGGGAGCGACTCCCCCGACTCCCGCCGGGGATGAGGAGGGCTGGGGGGCAGCAGGGACAGGTTTTTGGCTTCCTTGGGAAGGCTGGGAGGAGGGGAAGGCTCCTGGAGAGCGGGAGGGATGAAGGCAGAGCTGTGCCATGACATCAGCGCTGATGTCACGCTTTGGATGAACATCAATGCCTTCAGAGAGCCCTGCAAATCAAAGCCAGCCCCGGCTGCTCCTCACAGAGCCCGGCAAGAAGTGCCCAAACAGCCTGGCCTGCCTCGGAGAGCTCCTCCAGCTCCAGCTCTGCAGCACTAATAAGTAATTTATAAGGATTAACGGGCAATTTTTTAAAGTTTCCCTTTCATGCCAGGGATATTTTGCAACATAAGCACTGCCACCATATAACCAGTGATTTAACTGAGGGGTTTTATAGGCTGAAATGGCTTTAAAATTTGTTTGGAATTACCTTGAGTACATTTTAAACACTTAAATTGTCATCTTTGCATTTTGGACTATTCATGTTGCACTATAGGAGTTTTTTTTTACTCCATTAGATTGCACAGTAACTCCTGCATTGTTTTATCAGGCACTCCTGCAAACAAGCTGACAGCATATCCAAACCACACTTAATGCCACGAGAGAGATCACAGGTGCCAGGGGGGATGGAGGGGGCTCTGCTGCTCCCCTGAGCGGCCCAGGAAGGGCTGTTGGGCATGGGGGGCACCACCAGCAGACCCTGCCCCAGGTTGGTGCCTGTGGCTGGGACACAGGAGCTGCAAATCCCTCCTGAGCTGAGTGCGGGGACTGAGCTGTGTCCCACCCACGAGAAATGAGTGTGAGTGTCCTCATCCTCACACAGAAATGGGTGTGAGTGTCCCTGTCCCCACACAGAAATGAGTGTGAGTGTCCCACACAGAAATGGTGTGAGTGTCCCACACAGAAATGGTGTGAGTGTCCCACACAGAAATGGTGTGAGTGTCCCTGTCCCCACACAGAAATGGATGTGAGTGTCCCTGTCCCCACACAGAAATGGATGTGAGTGTCCCTGTCCCTACACAGAAATGGGTGTGAGTGTCCCTGTCCCCACACAGAAATGGGTGTGAGTGTCCCTGTCCCCACACAGAAATGGGTGTGAGTGTCCCTGTCCCACTGCTGAGCCATAGCTGAGTGTCCCCACCCCTCCCCACCTCACGAGTGTCCTTGGGATGTTCAAATTGGGCTTTGACCAACCCTCCCCAGGTGGGGTTTGGGCACCTCCAGGGCCGGGAAGGCAAATACAGTCAGGGGTTATGGATCTCAGGAAGGTTTCAGGGTTATTTTGTGTTCTCTGACACCTTCCAAGAGCTGCTGGTTTTTACTGGGGGGCTCTGGCTGCCACCTTCCCGTGGCCTTCCCCTCTCTGCCCTGCCGGGGGGCCCCCGAATCCCCGCTGGCTGCTGGGGGTCCCACATGCCTTTATACCTGGCCAAGGAGCCCCTGGAAGAGAAGCCATAAAGATGTTTTATGTAGGAATAGGTTGGTTTCTGTGCAATAAAACCCGGAGCCATTGCAGAGCAGCTCCTGTGTAATTACAGAGACAGAGGAGATCACTTCCATATGTCGGAGCGGGTGTGAGGGGCCCCGAGCCCGCATCTGCTCCCTTTGTTCTGCGGGGGAACAGCGAGAGAAAGGAAGAGAAAACAGAGACAGAAAAGGGAACGTGGGGTCTGCTGGAGAGAATGACCCCTCGCTAAACCCTGCCCAGGGCCCGGCTCAGAGGATCAAGGCACGGCAACATCTGGCCCCGCCGAAAGCGCTTGATCAATAAATTGTGCTACCAGGCACAAAATCAGAGAGATCTGAGAGCCATTCATTAACGAGCTCGTTAAGTGATTGATATGCTTAATTTTCCTGTCAAATGCGGACTTCCCTTGTAAACATGTCAATTGAGAAAAGTTCAAGCTGGTGGCTGGGATTTATGGCTGGAATAACACGGAGGTGCAGAGCAGCGAGCGTCCCCTGTGGCCCCTGTTGTTTCCTATTGCACGCAGGGCCAGCCAGCCCAGGTGCTGCCACGTCCTTCTCCTGCCTCCTCCTCCTCCTCCTCCTCCCGCTCCTTACCACAGCTGAGATAACAAAAACAGAGAGTCCCGCTGGAAACACACCAGAACTTGGCCCCAGCAGCCATTACCGATGGGTTTGGTCACCCTGATAAAGGGGAAGCCTTGAGCTTCTGATGGGCTGGGCTGGGGAGAAGATGGAGAGATGGAGCCATGTCTCTGGCTGAGATCCCACCCTCTTCCTTCCACAGCTGCCTCTTTAACCTGCTGCAGCACCCACGGCGGATGGATCCAGCCAGGATAATTCGTTTAACACCAGACCCACGGCTGACATTTTTAGCCATTACAGCAAAGCCTGACCTTTTTTCCCGTGTTCTGCCCTTTTTTTCCTGCTCTCGCTTGGGCTGCATCCCTGGGGCTGGGAGTTCCACCACTGCAGCTGAGCCCAGAGCGGGGTCCCAGCTCTGTCTGGAGCCCAGTGCAGGGTCCCAGCTCTGTCTGGAGCCCAGTGCAGGGTCCCAGCTCCAGCCAGAGCCCCGCACACGATCCCAGTTCCACCCAACACCCAGCACAGGGCCCGGCTCCATCCAGCTCCCACCCCCACAGCCGTGCATAAACACAGGCAACACTGAAACATTTTGCTCAAAATATTTGGTTTTAGGCCAAACACGGAAGTGTTTTGTTTTGGAAGCACCATGCAGAAGGGTCTGGGGGGTATTTTCTGAGGCACAATCAGGAGGGACAGTGGGTGAACCCAGGGGATGCTGCCCCGTTTGGTTCAGGCTGGGGGCACTTTTGGGGTGCAGCCTGTTCCTCCCTGGAATGCGAGCACCATGTGAGCAAATGTGCCCTGCCTTTCCCAGGGATCCCCTCCTGGGCCAGGCACTGCTATAAATAAGCTGTTTTGTGACTAATTCATTTTTATTTCTGTTAACTTTTATCACGAAATAGCAGTCATCGAATCGACACCTCGGCTCCCTTGAGCATATTCCCTCTGGTGTCATTTTTTGATAAATGCCAAGAACAGCGTAGCAGCAGGAGACCATTATCCTGTGACATGCTCCACTCTGCTCACATTATCTCTAAAATAACACGGATGCTCGCACAAATCCCCGCAGCAGTTGTGACAGGGACCAGAGACAGACCCAGCCTGGCTGGACCGGGGCCGCGCCAGCGCCTCGAGCTTCTCCCAGCCAGGGTCCCCCTCAGAGCTGCCTGGCACCAGAGAGAGTTCTGCCGGGTGGGGGAGAGAGAAAATCCTAATTCCGTCCCAGAGAGGGGGAAAACATTTCAGGTTTTGTGTTTATCGTTTCTTGTAGGGAGATTCCTGCCTCCTGAGGGGCTGGAGGAGCCTGAAGCGTCGTGGGAGAAGATGAGCATCTCGCTGCCAAAACCACTCACGGTTCTCACAGATTTTGGAGTAATCCCTCCTTCCCTTTCCCTTATTTTTTTTCCCAATGGCACCTCAAAGACCCCACAAACGTGGGAACAAAGAGCAAAAGGAGGGCGGCGAACACCAAAACCAACCCTAACGCCGCTCAGGCTTCGACAATTCCTCAAATCAAGATTTTCTTTGTGTTTCTTAACAAGAGAGAGGAAAGCTTGAAATTTAATTTGCTATGGAAATGTAATTTTTCTGGGGGATTTATGGGGGGGATGCTCTTTTGCATAGCAAAATCCAAAAGCCTGTTGGAGGCAGCTGGAGCCGAGGGTGAGGAGCTGGCAGAGCCCAGGGTGAGGAGCTGGCAGAGAGCAGATCACGGCAATGCAGCCTCGTCCCACCCCCACCGACGGCTCCCAGGAGCTGGGGGCAGTGCCGAGGGGAGGGGGCTGGGCCGGGGGCTTCCCTGCACACCTGGCAGCACGGAGGCAGCGATGGAAACCCGGGCAGAGCAGGGGCTGGGCCTGGGAGCTGCCAGTCCGATCCCGTTCCCGGGGATCTGCCATCGTTTCGTGCCAGCCCGCTGCCGTATCTGTGTTTATTTTTGCTAATATGACACAATTAAAGGGTAATCGTATCTGTACCTTTCATCTGGTGTCAGGCCCGGGGAATGCTGTTAGAGGGATAGGACTAACGTGACACGATAGGACATCGTTAACGCCGCCAGGCGCTCAGATCAAATTAGTGTAAGAGGAGAGGGGAGGGAGAGCTCTGGTGTCTCTCACCCTTCTTGGGTGGCTCCTGGGGCTCATCCTTGGACACTTCCCTGCTCCCGACTTGAGCTGGTGCCTCTGCAGTGCTCCGGGGGTGGCCGTGCCCAGGGCTGGGACACTCCCAGGTGTCAGAAGAGGAGAAAAACCTCAGCAGGCACAGTTCCCAGAGCCCTCTGTGATGGGTCCAGCGTCTCTGGCTGCTTCCCCTCACATCGCCCGGCCTCAGCTCTCAGCAGCTCTGACACTCTGTGCCCTCAGCAACCCTTCCCACCTAAAACTTTGAGACACGGTGGCAAAACTTGGAGGAAATAATTAACAATTATTTCACAGGAGAAGGTTCCAGCTGGAGCAGTATCTGGTGGGGGAACATATATCTAACAAAGGCTTGTTATTTAAGCAATAACCCTTGAGAAATTGGTCGTTACCAGCATTAAACGACTCAGCCCATTGCCAAGGATGGTTAACGCTCTAATAAACTGGTCATTAACTGCAGTAACAATGAATTTCGAGGGGATTATTGCTATTATAAACCTTAATCAATGGTTTATAACAGCAATAATGTGGTCCTTTCTTTTAATGGTAAGTAGTGCGGCATGAGCAGCCTGCTTGGGAATATTTCCAGTGTGGCTGATAAGACAAAAGCGGGCGTTAAAGTCCGGCAGCTCCAAACCCTCCTGGGGAGGACACAGGGCCCAGTGAGGCCTGCAGAGAGGGGTGGGGTGGCTGTGGCCTGTGCCACGGTGCCATGGGCCTGTTCAGCAGTGGGTGCCCACGCTGGCAAACGCGCTCTGCCCGATTTAGGGGCGCTGGGATGCACCCAGCCAGGATCTGCCACAGCTTCCAGGGATAAGCCTTGCACACAGAGACCCTTGTGGCTTGAGGGATGAGCTCCATCCCTACCCCTGCACAAAGAACCACAAACCTCGTTATGGGTCATAAATGACCTCATCTCCTGCCTCCCGACCCCTGCATGGTGCTTGCCCTGCAACCTCCCACGGCTGAAAATGTCACAGGGCCCCTTCCTCCTCCTTTCCCAGCTGGGAGTGTCCCACTGCCACCTTTGGCTTGCCCTGGGACATGGACACGCTGCTGATTCACAGCTGGGGAGCAGGAGAGGCTCACATCCAAGCCAAGGTGGGCAAAGAACAGGTTCCTAATTAAAGGTTAACCAAGGGGATGAGGAAGAAGCCAGCGGTGCTGGCGAGGGGGCAGAGAGCCCCAGAGCTGGCAGGTTTTCTGGAGGAGGTTGAGGGGAAGGAGGAGCTCTGTGCTCCTGCCCTGGCATGGGTCAGTGTGGGCACACAGGGGCAGGGGACACCGTACTTTGGGACACCCTCTGCAGAGGGGTGGGAACGGAGCTCTGCCACATTCCCATCTTGTTTCACACCCTGTATCCCTTAAAAAAATAACAGATGGCAATAGAATAAGGTAACAACCTGACTCCAGTGCCTTGCAGAGGGTTTAGAAACATGCCCTGGTCTCGATGAGCGCCCAGCCCGCGCTTCCTTCCCCAGGGAGGCTCCTGAGAAATCCCTCCCTGGGCTGGAGCTCGGCCGTCGCTCCCGTCCAGGGAATTACCTGCGCTGCTCTGTGGAGCTCTCGGGGCTCAGGCACCTTCGCTGTGGCACCAAAGCTCCGGCAGATCCCGGGAGCTCCCGGGGGAGAGCAGGGCCTTCTCCAGCAGCTCGGGCTGCGGAGCCCCTGGCCAGCCAGCGAGTTATAATTACAGCCTGACTTTGATGGGGATTTTCTCTCCTCGGTGCTTGTGATTTTTATGGCTCTTCGGAGCTGGCTCTCAAGCCCTGCTCTTATCTCTGTGCTCGCTCAGCTAAGCTGGCTGTGGCTGTAGGAGCATGGCATCCTCCTGCCTTAACCAGGCACTCTGGGGCCTTTTCCTGGCTTTGGCCACTCTCCTGACATCCTTTCCACCATGGTCCTGCTCATTGCTCCTTTGCTTTGCTTGTCAGTGTCCCTCAGAGTGGAGGGGAGGTTTGTGACTCTTCTCTCCGCACTTTTTTTTTTCAGAAGAAGACTGCAATGGAATAAATTGGAAAGTTTACTTCATGTAGCATGGAAATAAAAAAGCTCATTCAGAAAGTTAATGATTTATTTTATAGTTTCATTATCAGGGTCACATTACTCAATAGCATTTCAAACATGTCATTTGTACAAACTATGGTAATTAAAATTTATAACGTACTTCATCAGCGGCATATGAATCTTTTAGCCAGCACTCTGCTGTCATATAAACAGTGTAATTTCAGCTGCAATTCACCCTTTATTGGCTCTCATTTGTGATTTAACAGCCATCAATGACTGTGCTATAAAGAATAAATTAACCATCCGTAAACCTTATGATGACAGGGACAGTCAAACAGCCTCAAACTGCTCCACCAGGCCCTGCTTGGCCAACAGGGACCAGACCCAGAGGTGCTGCTGCGAAGGCACAACTGCTCCTGTCACCAGCAGGGTGCTTGACACCACACACACATCACCACGAGGTCCCCAAGTGCCCCGAAATGGAGGATTTTTGGCCCCCGCCTGCAGGGCCCAGCCAGAGGATCCTTCCCCTCCTGGAGGGAGGAGTTTCAGCCACCAACAGCTCTGAAATTGCTTTGTGTGCCCCTCGCCCACCGGAGATCCCTTCACAGGATCCCTCCGGCCGCATCCTCGCTGTGACCCCGCACTCCCCGCACCTTCCCCGGCCCAGCAGCAGCTCCCAGGGCCACCAGATCCTCGTCCAGCACCTTGGAGGTCGAGGAGGAGACCTCTGTCCCCACCTCTGTCACCTCTGTCCCCACAGCCAACCCCAGCACAGGCGAGGGAGGTCACGGGGCCGATGGCCAAACCCAACCCCGGCGCTTCCAGCCTGGGAAGCTGCACGGATCCAGGAGCAGATTCCTCAATGGGGGCTCCTGGCAGCCCACAATTATCCAACAGCTTATTTGTGCCCACGGTTGGCAGAGGGAGCAATAGGATTTAATGGGATCCCTCCCGTGCTCCGAGCTGACACTGTGCAAAGCTAATAAATGATATGGATTGGATTTGTTACTGAGACATCTCCAAGGAGCCTGGGTCATACAGGCCAATAAAATTGGCCTCATAAATTTACCCTGACACACAGGATTACTCCAGCATTGCTGAGGTCACCTTCTCACGCTGATTTATTGCCAGCCCATGGGTTAATAATACTGTTTACGGGGTTGTTGTTTTCCCCTACACGTAGCTGATATTAATCAGTGCCTTCCTGCCTTTGCAGTGCTCCGGGGGCGGGCACAGCGCGGGCTGAGGATGGACTGGGGAGGGCCTGCCTGATTTATTTCCGAGCCAGGACTTTTTGTGCTTAAAAAATCCTTCTGGAAGGCCTGTGCAGGAGGAGGGAAGTTCTCCCCTGTGCGGGCGGTGAGGCACAGAGGAGCTGTGGCCGCCCCATCCCTGGCAGTGGAGGCCAGGCGGGATGAGGCTCGGAGCTGGTGTGAAACCTTTTGAGCTGGAGCTTAAAGCCCTGGGGCAAGAGCAAGGTGGGGCAGGGCTGTGGCTGTGTCTGTCCTGCCCCTCTGCCCCTGCTCGGGGGTGTTTTTGGAGCGTTTCCCATCCCGCGGCCGAGCCCAGCCTCGCTCCTGCTGCTCCGCGTTATTTCCATCCCGCCCTAATCGGAGGGGACAGGTGAGATGTGCTTCAAAACACTGTAATCATATTTTAAATGGAAATGAAATGTGTGAATTAAATGTAAATTACAGCAGAATGGAAGGACAATCACTATTAGTTAAGGTCTGACACCTATTTTTGCAGACCTTTCCTAAATGCCACAACTTGTTTCTCCTCACTTGTGACGAGGACTTGTAATTCCGTGGCAGCTGCTCCTGCAGCCGGGCGGGCGCTGGGTGCCGAGGGGGCCTGCGGATTTTAAATAGCTCTGGACTGCTTGGTGGCTCTGGGAAATTACAAAGCAGCGCTGATATTTTTATTCTGGATCCACGAAAATAAACCTTGGTGTTTTCCCCCTGAAAAGGTGAGGCGGTAATACAAAGGGACGTTTTTACAGAGTCAATTTATTTAAGGGTTCCCCTATTTGCTTTTATATTGGAAAAATATGTGTCCTGCCAATGAGCTGAAATTTCTTCTTTACCTTTAATCCCCACCCCACCTCCTCGAGCCACTGGCCATTCCTGCAGCCTGGCTGTTCCTCAAAGCCTCCCAACAGACCTCTCTGCTTTTTTCTCGCTGGAAGCATCCACAGGCGCTCCCAGTCCTGCACTGGTGTGAGAAACCACCACTGCCATCCCCTGCCCTGGCAGCAGCCTCGGTATCTGGGCAGGGAGATCAGAAGTGACCTTGGATCTGTGGCACAGTCAGGGGACAACCTCCCAGGCCAGGAGGGGTTCAGCACAACCCTGAGACACCTCACCTGTGGTGGAGAGAGCGAGCTGTGGAGGAAGCAGCGCTGGGAGAAGCTGGAGCCATCGCGGGGATTCCGAGAGCTCCTCCCATGTCCTGCCCATCTCCTCCGAAGACAAAACATTTGCTGTTCTCATTATCACTGGGAACTTTTCGGCTGGGATAAAGGAGAATCCTTGTCTTGAGGAAGCTGAGAGTCAGGTGCTGATTTAGTCTATCATTAATACCTGGGGCTACTTGGCAAATTTTTTGTTTCCAAAGTGCTGGACAGTAAACAGCCAAGTGCAAACAGATAGTTCTGGGACCTGAACACATCGTCCTGCTGCTCTGATGTGCCAGGTTTCAAAGCAGAAGGATATTTGGGCTTAATTTCACATAGTATTGCACTGGGGGAAATGTATCATCACATGTTGGGATAATCACAACATTTCACCCTGGCTTCAGCAGTTCTTACAGATATATATATATAGATATATATATAGAACACTGAAACAAAATGCTTTTTGAAATGGAAAAAAACCCCATGCCATTTAATTCCTAAAAGGTCAAACTCAAATGCTTTGGCCTTATCGAAATGATTTTCTCCTTTGATTTTTCTTTCCAAATGCAATTTCATCAAAATCAGCGCATTTCCGCAAATGTTTCACCTTTGGCGAAATGGCATCTCCTGACAGGGAAGTGTTTTGGGGGGAAATTTCTGCCCAGCCCCGGCCGGGCACTGCCCCCTGGCCACGGCTGGTGCTGGCTGCTGCCCTCCCAGCAGCTCCCAGCCCCGCGGCTCAGGGCTCAGCCATGTGCTCCATCCATGTGTTCGTGTTTTCCCAGTCCCTGGCCGGGATGTGATGGAGGGGGAAATGTCTCTCATTCCTATCAGGTGATTCACTGCCCTGGCCCCGTGCTGAATCCTCCCTCCTCTCGAGCTCGCTGGGAGGATCCAGAGCCTTCCTTCCTATTTTTACAAAGCTTGCAGCATTGTCAGAAAGGAAAGGGTACCATCTGGTTAGCCCTTGTTTACTGCACACCCTGCCAGTTTGAGCTTATTAATCATATTTACCCAAGTATCTTAATTACTCCCTGTCTAGCGACTTGCCTTGCACTCAGCTGTTGACCCGCTCCCCTCCCCTCTCCCTCGCTCTTTTTCTTTTTTTTTTTTTTTTCCCTCCGTTTTAATTCCTTTCCATCATTAATCACGGGAGCAGCGTGGGCAGAGGAATCCGTGGCTCGGCGGTGTTGGTCTCACAGCCAACGGGCTGGAGTTCAGCAGCTCCTGCCAAGCTTTGGAACGTGTCTGTGGGGCCAGAGGAGGGCGAGCGGGCAGCATGGGGGTCACTCCCACCCTCACTGCCCCATCCAGTGCCGTGCCAGCGCTGGGACCTGGGCGAATTCCCTGGGGCTGGGGGCTCCCCGGGGGCTGTGCTGGGGTTTTGGGGCTGCCCAGGCTCCGGGGCTGCCCACGCCGGGGCTCTCTGTGCCGGGACACGCTGGAGGGCAGGGGCCTGCACGAGCAGACGCCATTAAAGATGGTAATTTGTTGATCCAGGCTCTCCGGGCGCTCCGGTGCGAGAGTGGCACCGTTTTCTTTACGACCTCATAAAGTCACAGCCGAGAGGCCGATTTGGAAAACAAACTGCCTCAGGTTGACAGATAATTAGATACAGGGGACATATTATACGCCTTTGCATATAAATGCGCTCGGCGGCGCGTTGGTTCATCAGAAGTTGAGGCTCCGGGAGGCGCAGGTACCGCGCTCCCCAGGATGGATGTGCTGCTGCAGCCGCGGCTCCATTTTATGGCCCTTTCATCTCCTGCTCTCTGCGTGCTCGGAGCAGCCTGTGCCTCAGAGCGGGGCTGCCTTGCCTTGCCTTGCCTTCCTTGGGTTCGCTTTGGTTCGCTTTTGGGGGTTTTTTTACCCCAGCAGCCTCCTGAGCTTCCTCTTCCGCGGGGCTTGCGCGCTGCAGCTCGGATTTCTGCTCCTGCGCTGCCGTGGGAGGAGTGGCTGAGCGGGGATTCATTACTATTATTACTATTTTTGTGTTCCTATATCATGTCCAACCCTCACTCCTCCCGAGCTGAGCCTGCTGAGAGCAGCGGAGCAGTTCTGCACTGCCACGGGCCTGGTATTTATACGGCAATTCAGCCTCCCGTGCTCCCAGCCCCCAAACCACGAGGTTTCAGATATTAAAACAAAACAAAACAGTTGGGTTTCTTTTTATGCACTTCGAGATTTAAGGTGTCAGCCAGCGCGTTGTCAAGCTCTCAGGGTTTGCTTTTCCAAGAGAAAGCCAAGATCCCTGTACGACCACGGTTCCTGCTGGGGGTTTTTTCAGAGCACAACCCCAGCTTGCAGGATCTGCCCACATTTTGCATGGATAGCTGCACCCACCCCGTCAGAGGTTTCCTCCCCCTCCAAATCAGACCTGCACCTCTCCAAGATAACCTCTCCTTCCCAGCTCCCCCCACATATCCCGCTATTTTGGGGGTGAGGCAGAAAATGTCAATTAAATGTCCATATTCCCAAGGAAAGCTTCCCTATCGGTCCTTCTCCCCCAGAAAGGGAAAATTAAAATGTGTGTGGGAAAGATAAAGCTGTCAGAAAAGGGAAGGGAGAAAAATCCCCAAGCCTAAACCCCCAGCAGCCCCCATGGAAGGAGGTGATATAAATAGAGTTGCTGTCACTTTGATGAATTAGATCTTTTGTTAATTAGGATACATTGATTTAAGGGTTGTCCAAGCAGATAGGCCTCTTTCCTTCCCGTTCCCTCGCAAATCACAGCCCAGGGTGGTGGCGGCACTGCTGCCTCCTGCCTTTCCTCCTCCTCCTCTGGGGATTGTGTTTCCACTCCCAGGTGCCAGGAGCGAGCCTGGGTGAGGTGGCTGGGCTGGCACCTCTGTGCCTCGACACCAGGGCACCCCAGGGCCCTGTGCCCACAGCGGGGTCACCTCTCCAGCACACACAGGCCCTGTGTGGGCAGCTCGTGGCCCGGGAAGGTTTGTCTGGGCTGCAGGAACCACGGCCCCATGTGCCTGGCCTGGCCATGCCCAGGACGCTGCAGAGTCTGGGGCTCCATCCTCCTGTCTTGGAGTGACTCACACTGGGTCACCTCGCCAGCCCCATGCCACCTGCCCCAGCTCCATCCTCCTTGGGCTGTGGCGAGTGAAAATCGTGGCTTGGGCACGGGAACCTTGCTAGCCACCCTGCTCTGGCCTCTGCAAAGGTGTCCCTGTCACTCCGGTCCCTCTGCAGCCGCGGTGACGCCGAGCTGTGACAGCCCCGCTCCTCCCCGCGCTCCCGCAGGGCGCATCCAGGCTTTCCAGGTCTCCTCTTGTCGTCACTTGAGCACCAGCGGCGCAGGGAGAGAGGGGAGAAAAAGTGCTGTGCTGTGTGGATTATTGTGTGTTTGTCACGGGGAATGGTGTAAGCTGTAGGTACAGCATCTCCCAGCGGTGATTTATGGCCCCTGTCAGGCGGGCCCGGCGCTCTGGCCGCCGCAGCGTGGAGGATGGATGCGGCTGGAGGATGGATGCAGCGAGCAGGGAGGATGGATGCGGCTGGAGGATGGACGCAGCGAGCAGGGAGGATGGATGCGGCTGGAGGACAGATGTGGCGAGCAGGGAGGATGGATGCCGCGCTGTCAGCCCCCGCTCCCGCTCCGCTCCGCACACTCACTCCCCATTTCACGCCACCGAACATAAACAATCTTTTGTAAACCTGACAGTCACACTTGCTCCTCTGGAAACGCAGCTCAGGGATGTGTGACTCGGCTTTCATTGCCCCATTTCCTGGGCTGTGCAGGAAAGGCGGGGACGGGGAGACCCCAGAGGAGCAGAGAGATCCCGAAAAAGCCGAAGGGAAGGGAGACACCCCCACGACACCTGTCTGTCCTTGTGACCACGTGTGACCCCGCACACGCCACACCAGGGTTCACACACTGATTTCCCACTGCAGCTCTGACCCACTTGCCCTCCACAGCCAGAATTCCACCGTGCTCCAGAGCAATGCACATTTCCCACCTCCGTTACTCCTGTTCATCTCCCTCCCTCCAGCACTAATCCAAACTTCCAGCACACAGGGATCACAGCCCGCTGGGGAATGGGCTCTCCTGTGCCACCAGAGGCAGCAGAAAGTCCTATAAAACCCAACACACTTTGTGGCTGTTAACAGTAATGGGAATAATCCCGTGTGTGGTGCTGCAGGGCAGTGCCTCAGCTCCCGGGGAAACTGCAGCCCCAGGACCCGAGGGTGAGAACATCTTGGCTACAACCTCTGACATTAGGAACGGGTGAACAAAAAATGACCTTCCCGTCTGGGGGTAAAGTTACCAGCTCCTCCTAAGGTTAGAAATCCTCCTTTCAGGATGGACAGTAAAGAGGGAGAAGCTCCCCTGTGTCCTCCTGGCTCCATGGGGCAAAGCTCACGTGGGACAAAGCAGCTGCGGGTGCCCTGGCAGCCCTGGGCCGTGCTGAGGAGCAGAGCTGCCTTGCCTTATTTCCCTGGAACAGCTGCAGGCCTGCTAGGAACATTCCCTGACACACTCCTTCCCTTCCCGTGCTGGCACTCCCTGTCCTCCCCAGTCCTTCCCGGTGACTTTGGGATCGGGATGCGATGGAGGAGGGAAATAGCTTGCAAATGGTTTGCTGTTTTCTTTTCCAGATGGTTTGTTTTGGAAGTTCCTCCGTGTGAGCCTGAGTGCTGAGTCTTGAACATCTGATGAGGAGGAGCTCGCTCAGGATAAATGGGAAGAGGCTGCTGGAAGGGCACATTTGGGAGGGTCCCACTGCCCGCAGTAGGGCTCAGCCGGGGGGCACAGGTTGTCCTTGACCCTGAGGTGCCCTGCCTGGCACCCTCCACTCGCTGCCTTTAGGGTGGCATTTGGGATGTGCTGTAGTGTGTCCCAAGGACACCCAGAACTCAGGGAAATACATCCTTCAAAAAACATACATAAACCTGAACAAGCTGATGTCTCATGCTGTGGGCTTTTCAATGGCTTTAACCCAAATTGTTTGCACTGGTGAGCACGATCTAAGGGATATTTCAGTGACAGTGCTGCCTCCTGGCATTTGGCTGCTGGGAGTGGCTCCAGGTTGGGCTGGATGGCTGCGATTGTCCAGGCTGGAGGCCCGCGGGAACAGCGGAAAATCTGAGCAAGCCGTTCAAGGGATCAGCGAGAGGAAAGAGAACTTTCCTGGCAGGTCGCTGTTTCAGTCTCTCGGCTCGGGGTGACTGCGGAGCGGCTCCGTGACTCTGGAGGTGCTGCTGCCTTTGCTCGCTCTCCCTGCGGGAAGGACGGACCCGAGCCCAGAGCGACCCCGAACCATTCATTTGCAGGTCGCTGCCCCTGCTCAGCACCGTGCTGCCTCCCCAGGCTCCGAGGGGACCGGAGGTGTCCCGCCGGGAGCTGCGGGATCCCTGTGCTGTGCCTCCTTCTGCTGGGAACGGCTCTCGTCCCCCCTTGGCCGCACCACTCCCCTGCAATCCTTACCCAACGCGTGCCTTTAATTGCTGCTTCTGTCGAGTTTTAATCTCCTTTGCCTGTGCTAGAGGAAGCTTGTGCCATCCCAGCTGGCACTGCTCCTCCCCATCCCACACGGTGGGAGCACACTGATCTCCACAGGGAGAATTGATTATTTTCCCCTGCAGCTGCACTTGCCGTACACAGGAATTATGGATCTTTCCACACCTGTGAGAGAAACATTATCCTCAGCCTTCAAGGGTGAAGCATCTTATATTTAGTTGGACTAAATAATGATTCTTCTCTATCTTTCATATCGGGATTTAAGAGCACCCTGGAGCTACAAAGTTTATTAGAACCCATAAGAAGAACTGTACCATAAACGGGACAACTGTGGCCATAAACCTGCACCTTGAAGTTGTAACAAATCCTGGGATGTTGAAGTAGGACACGGTCTTGTCTCAGTCAGCAGAAAGGAAAAGAAAAAAAAAGGAAAGAAAGAGAAGAAATGCAAACTTAAGCAGAAATGAGGCCTGGAAATATAGAGAGGAAGAAAGGGGAAAAAAATAATAATAAAGCAAAGCGTGGTGCTTGCAGAGCCTGCTCAGCTGGAGCCCTGGGCCAGGTGCCCATGGGATGCAACTCAGATTAATGGGGAGAGAGAGAACAGGGAGCTGGAGGAGGAGAGGAAAGGTGAAAGGAAGGAGGTGCTGGGGGGATTTACGAGGCCCAGGGAGGGTCCCTGCAGAGAGGGAGGTGATGGTGCTCAGGGGCCTCCAGGCAGGTGAACGGCTCAGTCCCTCCTGTCACCTTTGGGTGAGGCCCAGTGCCAGGAACACGGAGGAGCAGCCAGAGGGGACAAATGCCAGGCACTGGTGATGGAACTAGGGGGATGCCACTGGGCAGCACCTGCTGTGGGGGGAGGATGTGGCAGACAATGTGCTCGGAGAGCCCTCGCCCCCTCCGAGGGCGCAGCTCTCGCTCACCCCGCACTTCTTCTCTCCTGGCTCTCCCCTCTTTAACTTCTCTGCTTTATTTTACTGTCACTTATTCACTTTGCATTTCCTTCATTGGGAGCCAAAAGCTTTTCAGCGTCTCAGCCTCAGAGCTCTCTCCCCTCGCAGCCCCCATCCCCAGCGAGGGGGGCCGGGGTGTTTGGGTTCGTGCGTTCCCTGCCTCCCGCAGCCATCGCTGCCGCGTGATTCCGAGACGTCAAAGCACTTCTGGGATCTCATCAAGCGGGCAGGCTCCGAGCACAGCGCATGCCACAGAGGCTCGGGAGCCAGCAGAGCCCTGTCCCTCCCCGCCAGCCTTCACTCTTTTGTCACATCGGGTTATTTTTCCTGCTGTTGAATAGATTAAATGACAGAGGGTTTTTTTTTTTTAGAGTAATTGAGTTTTATTTTGGAGAGGGAAAAATGGAGAGCTAAGTGGGAAAAGGAGGGAGATAGGAATAAACCACACATCTTTTTATATAGGATCCACAGTTAATTCTTAATTAGAACTGACAGATGCTTCTCCCATAATCCTATTCCCAACATGTTCTGTTTGCTTTGTTTGGCGCTGCATGATACATGGTGGCATCGTAATGACCTTTCGCAACTCCTCCTGGAAGTGTTATTGGCACTCCAATGATTTATTGCATGTTCCAGTTGATTACTGGGCCATTTGTCAACATTTTTTTTTCGCTCTCCATAAACCTGTCTCCTGTGTCACAGACATTCGCGAGCATGAAAATTTAAACAAATAAAGTGTGCGGCTTGCAGGAGGCATCTGACTCTGACTCCATGCTCGCAGCACAAATCCATCCTGGCCCCAGGCAGGGCTCAGACAGCGCAGGGTGAGGATGAGGGGCTCTGCCTGCAGAGATGGGGAACACCTGGGCATTGCCTCCAGAGCTGGCTTTCAGGAAGTGCTCTCGGGTGATCCGTGCCAGTTGTTTATTGGAATTTTGGTACTGCTTACGGGAATGGGGGAAAACCAGCACTGGAATCTAACACCAAAGTAATTATCCCTCAGTGAGTGCCTGAGGAGAGCCTGGGTTCTCTCCCTGGGCTGGCATCACAGGGCAAGCAGAGCCGGGGAGAGGCCAGGGGGGACAGGGAATGTTCTGGATCAGGATCCAGCCTGGAGCACGAGGAGCCTCCCAAAGGAGAGGCCTTCAGGGGCAAGGACAAAGCCAACACCACTCAACTCATCAGCGCTCCTCTGAGCAGGAGCATTTGGGACCGGGGGAATTCTGTCAGACTGACCAAAATTCCAGCACAAAGCTGCAATTATTCCAGGCTCTGAGAAGGAGCAGCTCTCCCTGTGCTGGTGCAGCCCTGGCCCCCGGGCACCCTGGGATGGATGGATGGATGGATGGAAGCCCCCAGAATCACCTGCCTGATTTAACAATCCCGGCCCATAAGTAAACGCGAGGTAGTGGCTGTTACAGTGGCCTGGAGCATCTGCACTGCATTTCCAGGAAGCTTTTCCAGGCACTCGTATAAATCACGGCTCTGCTGCAGGAAAGGCAAGGTATTGTTTCACTGCTGTGACATCAATGCAGGCCACATAAATAATTTTTTATTAAGTGTGCAGTGCCCTGTAAAAATACAGCCAGAGCTGAGGATACTGCAGAGCGAATGCAGAGGCACTTGGAGCAGCCCTGCCCGTGCAGGAGAGGCTGGGATGAGAGAGGAGCCTCGCCGGGGTGGGGAGAGGGGTGGCTGGGTCTCTTTCCAATTCCAGCTCGGATCGGCATGTAATGTATGGCTTAATTTCCTCTCAAATTAGACACTTGATAAAAAAAGTTATTATATCTGTCAAGTTGCCAGTGCTTTTTATGAGCGTGATAAACTAAGAACCACTGCTTTACAAACCTTGATAGGATGTTTCAGTACCTGGAAAACAATTTTATTGCAGCCTGGACTACTAACAAATTGCAAATACTGATTAAACCATAAAGTTACAACAACATTAAAAAATAATGAGAGGTTATTGCACGGGGGGAAGGCTCTGGAGCAGCTGATGTAGCTGCCAGGTTTGCTCTGTGCAGGGGAACAGGGCAGCCTGCAAAGAGCAGCTCCCCAGGACAGCTTTCCTGGGGAGCAGGGGAGGCCAGGCTGGGTGCAGGGAGGGGACAGGGACAGGGACACACGAAGGGGACCCCTGGCAATGTCTGTGCTCTGCATTTCCCTCACCAGGGAGATTCAAAGGCAGAGCTTTGCACAGACACATCACAAACCCGCTCCAGGCTGAGGAGACCACTCAGCCTTGTCCTGCCTCCCCATCTGCTGAGCTCTGCGTGCTCAGTGCAGGTGCTCTCCACGTCCCCAGGTCTGGGAGGATGCAGGACAGGCTCAGCTGGGACTTTACACCTGGCACATCCTCTGAATGGCATTCCTGCTCTGGAGCACCTGCCTGGCACAGCCCAGGAGCCTCTCTTGTCCTTGTCCTCAACAGCAAACTTCACCTCTCCCTCTCTCCCTCCCTCATTTAAAGCCTTGCTTAATTCCTGCATCACTCCATGGCTGAACTAATGATGCTGCAACTACAAACACTGAGGGTTATTGCCAGCAAGGTGGATTTGTGGAGTTGGTTAAACAATGTTTGCTGAGGAACATAATGAAAGAGGGGAAATGAGCAAACAGGCAGAAAGATGAAAATGGAAGCAGGAAAATGTCCCCTGGTCAGGCAAGGAGGTCCTTGGAGACGCCACAGTGACCCTGAGACAGAGCTACTTCCTCCCCCACCTGACCTGCAAGAAAACCCCCTTTATCTCCCCAAGACCCAGGCACACACAGATCTGTTCCCCGAAAGGAGAATTACAGACAAATTACCTCCAAGGCAGAGATTACAGGGAATTTTGCTTCTTTTTAGCTAAACTTGCTATCCCAAAAAGTGTTTTTTCTCAGCCCTTGGTGGGCAGGTTTCCAGCAGGTCCCTGCCAGGCTGGGGGCAGCAGGGCAGCTCCAGGAGGGTGTCCAAGCTGGGAAGAGCAGCTCTGGGGCTGCCCCATCACTGCTGGCCACTGTGTCCCCACGTGTCCCCACATCCCTTCTCTTCACAGAGCCCCAAACCCAATGACTGCTAGAACAAGCCCCTGCCAGAGAGGGTCCCTTGCTGTCCAAACCAGTCCAAAGAGGTCGATTCCCTGAGACCCCCGAGCTGTGCACACCCAGGACTGCTCCCTAAAGGGCTCCCCACTGAGCTGTGTCACCTCGTGATGGCACTCCCTGGCTGGCGAGTGGCACCTGGAAACCACGAGCCTGGGAATGGCTCTCAGAGCATCCCCGCTCTGCTCTGGCCTCGCGTGTCCCCAGGGCTGAGGCTGCCCGGGGCTGGCACCCGGCGGAAATCTGTGCTGCTGGTGAGCTGAGACACTTTCTTATGCACACACAGAGCTGGCATTTTGCTAGATTTAGGGAAGTAGGCAAGACGTATTTGTCTGCGGAGGCTTTGCACCTTCGGCAATTATGTCTGCAGTCTGGAAAACAACAGCAGCAGGGTTGCAGCAGGGAGGGAAAAAAATTCTATCATGTCAGAATAATGAGATCTGTGATTTCAGCACTTACTGGGTCAGAGACACACGCAGTGTGTTATCTGTAATGCTTCCCTCTGACATTCAGGGAAATTGCATTTATGCAGAGGACACGAGGCACCGGAGCACGGCGAGTGCCTGACTGGGGATGCTCTGCCCTGGCCTCCCCTGTCCCAGTCCTTGGGGATCTATTTGTGCTCCTCCATGGGCTCTATTTGTGCCCCTCCATGGACTCTGTTTGTGCCCTTCCATGGCTCTGATTGTGCCCTTCCATGGGTGCTGTTTGTGCCCCTCCAAGGTCTCTCTTTGTGCCCCTTCCATGGCTCTGATTGTGCCCTTCCATGGGTGCTGTTTGTGTCCCTCCAAGGTCTCTGTTTGTGTCCCTCCAAGGTATCTCTCTGTGCTCCTTCCGTGGCTCTGGGGGCTCTGGGAGTGGGACACTGGGGGGGTCAATGGCAGCCTCTTGCTCACCCCCTTAGGGTGCCTCAGGTGACTTTCAGATCGTTCCCCTTGGTGACAGCAGCAGCGAGGAGGAGTGAGGAGTTATCCTGACAGCTCCTGTGGGTTTGGGGGTAACCCAAAGGGTCACCATGGTGCAGAACGAGGGGTGGGAGCATCCTGGGGGACATTGCCTGGCCTGGTGGCACACCCTGAGGGGATGGGCTGGGCTGGGCTGGGCTGGGCTGGGCTGGGATGGGCTGG
>VZTN01009290.1:367192-402787 GCA_013400515.1 Erpornis zantholeuca
GGGACAGGGGACAGGGGACGCGCCCGTGGGAGGCTGGGCACAGCAGTGCCCTGAGCAGACACTCACACTCACACAGAGCCTGGAGAGGGCTGGCAGCAGGGCACACGTGCGGCCCAGGCCATCCCTCAGGGGTGGGACACGACCGCAGCCCCCAGCCCCAGGGCCCCGTGCCCTCGCAGCCCCCGCCGGGCACCATCTGCAGCAGGACTCAGTGCCAAGGCAGCGCCACTCGCGCGCTGCAGAAACATTTATTTGATCCTCCAACTCTGCTTTCAGGATGATTAATCTGCGCCCGGCTGTGTGTTTAGGCTCTCCATAAAGGCAGGTGCATGTGTTCGTGCGCCGCTGCTGTCAGGGCCGTTAATGTAAGCGTCTGTTTTACAGCCCAATTGACAGCGGCATTGTTCTGGCAGGGTTACAGCTCTGACATGTGGAATCAATCTTTTTAACCTGTCAATTAATCAGTGGGCAGCTGTCAGCCCGGCTGAAAGGCCTGAAGGACAGTGCCCTTTCAATGGATTATACTGGATGCTCGGTGGAGTAAAATTGAACGCTTCAGTCTCAGGAACTCTCCCTGCATCCAGAGCAAAGCTCCATCTCCTTTTCCTGCAGGAAACAACGCCCGGCCCTCCTGCACGGAGCCAGGCAGGGAGGGATGACAGTGAGATGCCCTGGCTGCGAGAGAGGCTGGCTGAGCCAGCTCCAGAGCACAGGGCAGGGGAGAGGGGATCCCTGATCCCCTGATCCTGGAGCACGCCCGGGCTGGGGCTGCAGGGTGCAGCCCTGCTGTGTCAGAGGGCTCAGTGCTCACTGTCACAGGGAGCAGTGTCCCCATGCTGGACATCCCCCACGCCCCAATCCTTGCTGGCAGCCCAGGTGCCCCCCAAGCCTCAGTCCCCAATGCCACCCTGCAGCTTCCTGTGCCACGCTCTGGTCCCCCAACCATGGCAGCCACTCCAGGTAATTCCCTTCAGGGTTTAAGTCTCTCCCACCATTTCCTTGCTATTTCCAGAGGTCGTTCCCACACCAGGAAGGTGCCTGGAGGAGCTGACACTTGTCTGGAACTCCATCTCCCTTCTCCCACGGCACTCGGGGATCCTCCCTATCGCCTTTGGAGCAGGTGATGGAAAGGGGACAGCAATCAGCCCCTCAGAGACACTCGGAGTGGCCAAGGTCCCCTGGCAGGGAGCAGCTCTGGCAGGAAATAAAAGCATAACCTTGAAAATGCAGCATTTCCCTGGTCCCCTCAGCCTAATGTTGTGTGGTGTTCGTTGAGCGGCCACTAATTTGATTCATATGAGAAGCTTGACCTTATTCCACCAAGTGTTTTCCAGCCTGGATTTCTCTAACTGCTTGTTTATAGAGAGTATATGGAGCATTTAATGTTTTTTCAGCTGTTTAGGAACTCGATTTTTTTTTTTTAAGGCAGTCCCAAGAGAGCAGGGCACAAGGCACAGCCTCTCTCCCCCTCCCAGCCATCAGGGTGTCTGAACCCCCTCCTCTGCTCTGCTGCCGGGCAGGCAGAAAGGATAATTTATTTGGTGGCTGCATCATTACGTGGAGGTGACTCCAAATGCCATTATCTTTGTTTAGCACAGGCAGGGAGCAGTTAGTGCTCCCCGGGTAATCTATCTTAGGATCAAAAAGCTATGGAGACACAGAAAAGCTCTTCTCAAGCCCTAATCTCTCAGCGCCATCATTTTCTCAGCCGAGGAGGGGCAGGGGCCTGGGTGCCAATGCCTTTCATGATGAATTCAGATGATTGATCTTTCTAAACTGCTTCTTGCCTTCCTTGCCACGCAGACACGGAGAGGTGCAGCGTTTATAGATCAGCCTGTGTGAGATGGCTTTGGACAATCAGTCACAAGCCAAGGAGTCCCCTCCTGCTTTCCAGCAAGGGGAGCACACTCAGGGGCTCGGGATCTGCAGCTCTGGGTGCCAGTTCGGTGACAAGGAATGGCAAATTGTAGGCTAAGCATTTGTATGAAACTCCTGATTATCTGCCCCGGGTCTAGAGCTGAACCTTGGGAGGGCATTGGCTCCCAGACATCTCCAGCAGCCACCGTTCCCACTTGATTTATTCTCACATTGCACCGCAGGAAATAGAGAAATATTATCTCCTGTTCAGCACAGCCAGCGGGGAGGCAGAGCCCGGCCAAGGTCACGGAGCCAGTCTGAGGCACAGGGCGGCTGAGCCCAGGTCCCTGTGCCCACCTGAGCTCGGGGAGCTGGGCCGGGAGAGCTCCTGGCAGTCCCATGGAGAAAGACACTAAAGAAGAGCAAACAGCAACTGAAATATTTTCACCAGGGGCCCTGTTATAAAACATGGCAAGACTGAGCACCCAATGGCTCCTCATTTGCTCCTGACTCTTATTTAAATCGAGCTTTCAGCCCTAATCCTAAAGCAGGCTAGCAGCAAAGATCGCAGCAAGGTTATTCGTCAGGAGGAGCAGGAGCTCGGAGCAGTGATCAGCGCCCATTCCCCTGGCAGGAGGAGCTGCTCAGCACCCACCCTGCTCGGCTCCCACCCTGCTCAGCACCCATCCTGCTCAGCACCCACCCTGCTCAGCACCCACCCTGCTCAGCTCCCATTCCCCTGGCAGGAGGAGTGAGGTGCCTGTTCTGCTCTGCCCGCACCCTCCCGGCCCTGCCAGCCTGGCCCTGCTGCCACGCTCCCTGTCACTTGTCACCGGGGTGTCAGCAGCACCCCCCAGCTGGGGGGCACAGGGGTTTTTGGGGGGCTCAGGTGCTGCCTGTGCATGCTGGAGGCTGATGGAGAGCCCGGGCCCCCTTTCCTGCATGGATGGGTGCAGCCTGGCTGTGGGAGCTGGGCAAAAACGAGCCCAGACTGGGTCTAACAGAGTCCCCAAGACCCTGCTGGGCTCTGGCCACCCACGCTGAGGTCACTCAGCCCTGTGCCCTGCTTCTCCCCACCCTGGGGTCCACACCCCGAGGTAAAACCCAAGGTGAGGATTCTCTCCCACGATTGTACCACGCACTTGGATGCAGCTGTACCTACTGATGAGTTAGATGCCAAACGCCCTCTCCTCCAGCCACAGGAACAGGAATTTAAGGTGAAATTGTCAGATCAAAGAGAGTTTACAGAGCTCCTTTAAACAAATTTTTACCATAATAATTTCTCGGTGCAGTGTCTGCAGTAAAAGCCAGCAGATGAGCTGGCCGGGGAGCGAGCCCCGGCTGTAAATCACGGCGGGGTCTGTGCTGCTGCTGCTGCTCCCTGTGCCGTGGTTTATGGTGTCATCCCAGGCCCAGCCTCCCCGGAGTGAGTTACAGCCTCGCAGGCAGCGGTGCCCATCCATTATCCCACATGTAAACAGGTATTCAAATAGCAGCTCCAGAGCCTTCTCCCTGGCACTCAATCACGCCCGCAGCCTAACCCCGGCCCTGCCAAGGTCACAGCTCTGATTGCTCCTGCTCTGGCACGGCCCAGGCAGCAGCTCTGACAGCCACACCAAGGGCGAGCTGCTGGGAGCACACGGAGCCCCAGTCCCGCTGGACACCTGCATCCACAGGGAGGGATGGAGGGTGCAGCTCCCAGGCTGCCACTCACAGCCAGACCCTGCGCTGAGCCCACGTCAATGAGATTTGAAGGTGCTCAGCAAAACCTTTTAAAGGATCCTTGAAGCAGAATCAATAACCAGTTCATCATCCTCCCTGCCTCTCCTTCCCCCATGATGCCTTTTCTAAAAAGCAGCTGAGAAATTCCTCAGTCACTGCCCAACTAGCAGGCAGTAAATCTGCAGAATATAAAGATGATTTTCATTTCCATTGGGTTACTCTATTTTTCTCTCTAAATATTTCAGGCGAGCTCGATTCATGGCTTCTCCTTTGGCGTTAAAAGAAAATAATAATAATTTTTTATTTAAAAGGTAGAGAGCAAAGCCCCGAGCGCTGGGGGCTCTGCACTGTGTTTCAAATGGTTCCCAGCTTCATTACCAGCTCTAAGCAAGTTCTGTATACATCACCCAGTTTAATTCAGCAATACCATCAGTGTCAATGGGCATCCAGCGGCTGCTGGCTATTGGTCATCTGGAGCTGACACAAACTCAATAAATACTCCATAACCCCTGACAGCCGCCAGCAGATTAGCCCGGAATGAGCGATGGCCCAAGCAACACCTGCTGAACCAAATCACCGCCGTGAGTGATGGGCCCGTACCCAGCTCTGACCACAAGTGAGATCAGGGGAAGAATGATTTTGTACTTTAAGAAAAGAATTAGAGATGGTGGCTGGAGTGATTGGAAAACCTTCCCGAGGTTTCTCACTCCTTCCTGCCCCCCTGGCACGTGCGAGCTGACCACAGGCTCCCAGCAACAGCAGCAGTTTTTATTATTCTGTACATTATTGATGTCACCACCAGCGACTTCATTTCATGTCCGAGCGCATTATTGCTCTAAATTATCATTTTAAGCTGTTTGGTGAGACCTCAAGCACTGCTTAAAAATCAGCACCTATTTAAAGGCAACGTTGTGCAAATGGAGCTTCAGGTGCAGCACAAGAACCCCCAGAGCTGATGCCAGAGAGAGACTGGAGCTCAAAGCACAGCACTACAGGAGGCCTTGGAAAGCGAAAGGAGCTGGAACCCTGGCAGCCACTGCAATCCTGAATTGCTGCTTGCCTTGGGAAGCAGAATCATGGAATCGTGGTTTGGGTTGGGAGGGACATTAAAGCTCAGCCCCTCCCCTGCCATGGGCAGGGGCACCTTCTACTAGCCCAGGTTGCTCCAAGCCCTGTCCAGCCTGGCCTGGATGTAACCTGCAACCCTGTTCTGAAATGTTCAGCTCCCAGGAGAAGCACAGGTAAGGCCAATACAGGTAAGGCCAATACAGGTAAGGCAAATAGAGGCGAGGCCAATACAGGGAATAAACAGAGCTAAACCAGAACGATGGGGCACATCCAGCTTTGAGCATGGGCCTTTTTCACTGCCTCATTTCCCCATGTGTTGGTCAAGAACTGCTCTCTGCTCAGGGCCTTTTGATCTTTGAGCAGTGGAGGACACAAGGAGACTCTTTGGCTGGACTCTCCCCGTGCCACCTCGGGAGCGCTCCTGCAGCAGCAGCACCAGCCTGGCACAGGACTTGGCCTGGCTCCTCTGTGCCTCAGATCATCCTGAGCCCCCAGCCCCGCACCTCATGCCCTGCTGGGACCTCCACATCCCCCCAGGGCTGCTCCTTGGGCTCCATCTCCCGGGGGCTGGCACCGTTCCTGGCTGGGGAAGGGATGGAGGTGAGGGCCCCGCGCGTTCCATCGCACTCCTCTCTGCCTGCTCAGGAGCTGTCAGCGATTTCGCTACCCGGAGTAGCTGTCACTCCACTTTTGGCTCTAGGATCCTGTTTTGATTCCAGCCCTTATCGAGTTTATCTAGAATCCTTCTGCTCATTTAGAAGAAAAAAATAAAAAAGCCACCCCAAGAAGTATCTCTCATTGCTTTTGGAGTTAGTCTGAGCCGGCTCCCGGAGCGCCCTGCGTGGGTTTGATGCACTCCAGCCTAATTGATGTCCCTGGGTTTGAAGAGCTGTCTGGATGAGGGCCCCGCCAAAGTCTCTCAGAGTAATGTGATTTGCTGGAGAGCCCTGGTGTAGGTCTGCAGAAACACTGCTGCTCCTGCTGCCAGCTTAAATCAGATACCAGCCTGACCTCGGCAAGCCGTGTCTTCTCCTATAAATTTTGGCATCGCAGTGAGTTACATCACTCGAGCTGCATTATGTGCTGTTACAGACAAGGAGTCACGCCAGTTAATGTGGCATCTGCCTGGAATTTAAAGGCGAATGCACGAGGCTGGGAAATCCAAACCCACCTTTGCCCTGGCACCGGCGGCTGCTCCGCCAGCCTTGCCCACGGCCGGGGGGCAGGGATGTGCCTCCTCCAGGCACAAATCCTGCATTTACTGCTCCTCCCTCCCCGCCCTGCCTTTGGCAGGAAGAGGAACTGGAGCCCTCCATCCTCGGGAGGCAGGAGCTGCTGAGGGAGCTCCATGTGGGCATGCAGAGGGCGATGCCAGGAGGTGCCACTGGGGTCACCTACAACCTCGGATGGGTGTCTCTGCTGTTTTAAATCTAAATCTAAATAAATAACAACATTAACACTCCCAGTTGTTTTTTGCGGCATAGCCAAGGCCCAAGTAATTCACTAAAAATAATGAGCCTGGCTCAGTGAAGACCAGCAAGGCTCTGAGACAGCTTGACTGGGTTACATTCACAGAGGGATGTGCTCCAGACGTCCTGGGGGTTGGTGGTGCGTGGAACCAGGAGAGGAAAGACCTCTGGAGCTCACCAGGGTGGCACCTGGGCACAGCACAGCTCCCTCCTGCCCTGAGCCAGGCTGGCAGGGCCCCGCAGAGCCCCCACCCTCCAGAGAACCACAGAGAGTCCTGAGATGTTGTTGTTGTTGTTATTATTATTATTCTTTTAAAAAGTTCCTTCTGCAGACTGCTGTGCCTGTGACATTCCCTTCAAGCCGCAATAACTAACCTGTCACAGCCTACAAACGCTGACAATACAGCTCCGTGTGGGGCTGACTTAATAAACCTCATTTACATTCATTTTGATTCGCTCAGGCATTGAAAAACATTTCACAGGGAAAAAGAAATAAGTAGGAACCTCTCCAAGCTGACATGATGTTTGCTGATATGATACGAACGGACTTAATAGCAGCACGTATGAGAACATGCATTCCTTACAATATTTGCAAATGGGCTTCTTTTTATTTACTCGTGATTTTTATCCCCTTTCTTTTTCCCCTTTGTGCTGGTGCCACTCGTGCTGTGGGAGCAGTGCCGTGGCCACAGCTCTGTGCCACCCCCCAGCACTCGTGTCCCAAGGTGCCAGCGTGACCAGGGTGGGTCACAGAACCAGGGGGTGCTTTGGGGTGGAAGGGCCTGCAGGGATCAGGTTGTTCCAACCCTTCCACAGGCAGGGAACCTTCTCCTCCTCCTCCTCCTCCTCCACAACGCTGGTTCTTGCTGCAGTTTTTTACTTTTGCTCCATAATTGGAGGCTCCTCTCCCCAAATTCCCTTCCCGCAGTCCCTCTGAGCTGGTCTCACCAAACTCGGCCAGCCCAAGGCTCCCAGCAGTGGAGGTCTGTGGGGGTCCCATCTTTGGGGTGAGCCCGGGCTGGGTGGGGCTGGCAGAGCCTAGGGAGGGCTAGCAGCAAGGCTGGCAAGTCCTGGATGGCTCAGCCCACTCAGCTCCAAGCCACAGGCTGGAAATCTCCCCAGAGCTCTGTATGTCCCTTTCCTGGAGCCTCCCATGTGCTTCCCTTCCCTTCCCTTCCCTTCCCTTCCCTTCCCTTCCCTCCCCGAGTTCCCAGCTGTGGCACTGGGAGCTGCACCAGTGCCTGCACAGTGTTGCAGGGATCTCAGCTGGGCTAAAAGTTTATTTCGCCTCAAAGAGAGATAAACACACGAGACCTGGTGGTTCTGTGATTTCTGCTGAGCTTTTTCCTGCTGACGTTGGTTTAAAATAAGTTCTCTTGATTTACATCTGTCTAAGATCAGAAGGGAACAGAAGGAGTTGCAGCAGAACAGGATTCTGCAGATGAACACACGGGGCTCGTTTGCCTTCTCCTATCTGATTTGCATCACTTGGAGAGACAATTTAATTCCAAGCACTGGCCCTGAGCAATTGAGAACAGGAAAAAAATAAAACTCCCAAACCCTGACAAGCTCCCACAATTAAGCGAGCTGGGGAGGTGTGAGGAGCTGGGAAACCTTCTGGGAAGGGGAAAACAGGACCACAAAATGAGAAATAACACAGGGGGGAAGGTGCAGGGAAAAAGGTATTTTGCCATGGGTGCATCACGGGTGACAGCACTAGTAACATGTTACATCATCCATGACATCACATGTGACATCACTTGTGACATCACAGCGACATCACTCATTACATCACATGTGACAGCACTAGTAACATGTTACATCATCCATGACATCACAGTGGCATCACTCATGACAGGTGACAAAATTAGTGATATCACAGGTGAAATAACACATTATATCACAGGTGACATCACCCATTGCATCACTAATGACATCATCCATGACATCACCCATGACATCACTGGTGACATCAGCTGTGACATCACACATGCCACCCCCACCCAGGGCTCCATGGTTGGGGCAAGCAGAGCCCCCAGCCCTGTCCGTGTTCCTCTGCTGTGCCACTCCTCGAGAGCTGCCCCTATCTGTGCCAAGATCTCATCCCTGGCCCACCCAAACTCTCCCTCCCTGTCCCAGGACCTCTCCAGGCTCGAGGTGCCCTGGGTCCTGTTCCTCGCTCAGGGTGGAGATGCTGCCCACAGGGAGGGATGGAAGCTCCAGCTCAGAGCCCTGACCCCCCCGTGCCCCTCAGACACCTGTGGAGCTCTCCCTCCAAGCGTCACCATCCCGGGTCCCTGTCCCTGGAGGTGCAGAGCCCCTCGTGCCCCCAGGGCAGGGACACCAGAGCGTGCCCAGGAATCCTCCAGGCACAGCCCAGCCCTCACCCAGGCCAGGAGCCGAGGGGAAAAAAATGAAAGAATATTGAACTTCTAATGCACTGTAATTACCAAATGATCCTATCTCAGAAGCAATGGGGCCCTGTGGGATTTATTGCTGTATTAACAGTGGTTTTCCATTGCATTACTTAATGAATAATGTCTAGGCTAATAGCACACACACAAGAAAAAAAGAAGGAGAAAAAAGGGAGAGAACACAACTCCAGTGTAATTATTATTTCTTCTAATGCAGCCACTTCTTGCATAAATACCCATCTCTCTTTATTGGGTTGTTGTTTAAAAAATGTTCCCTATTAAATTGCCATCGGTGCAAGGCATGTATTATGGTTATAATTTTCCCTTTGGCTTTACAAAGGTGTTTTCCCAGCCCCCAAGGCTCTCTCACACCCAGCTGACCACCCAGTCCCATCCATGCCCCGGTGCCACCCTCGGCTCTGCTCCCCAGGCCCTCCGAGGAGCTCAGCTGTGCAAACAGCCCAGCCTCTGTTTATTTTGGTAGCCTCACAAAATATTTATGGAGAGTTATTCGAGCAGAAAGGCTGAATGGAGATCATTGCAATGTGTCAAATTAAAGAGTGCTTAATGCTGCCTAATCTGCCTGTAATTGCTGTTGTGGCAGCGATGGCACCGGGGCTGGGTGAGGAAGCTAATGACAGCGAGAGGGCTGCTCCTGGCACCAGCCAGCTCCCACAGGCCGGGCCTTTCATCTGGATTCTGATCTATAATTTGATCTGTTTATTGATCAAAGGACCCCTCAGTGTCCCAGCACACCCTCCCTCACAAACAGCAGGTCCCTGCCCACTGGCAGTGCCCCAAACCTGGGTGCCCTGAGGGGGAGCAGCCCCTGCCCCACAGCGCTCATCACCCCCTAAAACACACCAGACAAGGAAGGGTTGTTATCTCCTTGGTAGAGCAGGGGAATTAAAGCATCCAGAGACCAAGAGACCCCAAAAACAACAACAATAATAATGATAATAAATGCTGCTTGAGGCTGCCGATGCCTATCTGCACTTGGCAGAGTTTGTGTGGCACTAATTACCGGGGCCGTGTCTGATTAGCCCTGGGTTCGCTGGGGGATTCCTGTGCCTCTGATCACTGAGAGCCAAAACCAAGCCCCCGTGGGGCACGTGGGACCTTCACCCTCGTGGTTTGCCTCGCTTTTGTCCTTGGTGAGGTCAGCAGTGAGTGGAAAAGGAAAAGGGAGACAGGGCCTGGTGGGTTCAGGGGCTGGACCAGGGATCGGCACTGGCCAGGACAAAGTGGCTGCTGCACACATTTCCACGTGAACACTGATTTTGCTCCCCAAGAACTCTTCTCTCTCTGTTCAGTAATAATCCTGCTTTGGGAACAGCAAACCCATCGCCCTGGCAACCAGCTGTGATGTCAGAGGAAATTGTCTCCGACATCCTCGGGGGAAGAAGTAAGTGCGAGTCAATAATCCTGGAGCAAGGCAGACTCAGATCCCCACGCCAACCACGCAGCCCCAGCCTCGGGAAAGATCTCTCTGAGCTCTGCCACAGGCCCAGGCTGGGCACATTTCTGGGCAGAAAAGGGTGAATCAGCATCTCCCCAGCAGCAGCTGCCCAGGAGCGCCCAGCGAGCCAAGCCCTGGCACCCTTGGGGCGATGCCTCCTCGCCCACCCTGGCCGGAGCCACGGCCCGGGGTTGTGGCAAACATTGACCATCCAGGGGCTTCCCCGGGGCCTCAGGGCTCCCCTGTGCCCCCACTGCGGGGCAGGACGGAGGAGAAGCCCCAGCTTGGGGGTGGGAGCGGGGGGGACGCGGGAAGGGCTCTCCAAGGGGAGGGGGCTGAACCGGTCTGTTCCAGTTACGGAGCGCAGCCAGCGAGAGGTTCATCATTAACTGTCAAACAGCGGTTTTAATCAGCCCTGCTCCTCGGTGGAAGATAGATTTAATATCAAGGCACATTTTCAGAGCCATTAGTTTAATTATGACAGGTGTCTGCAAACTGGATGGCTCCGCTTTCAGCTCTGAATGACAGCGCTTAATTCCACAGGCCCACAGGGGCCAGGAGGGTACTTTACAAAAATGAGCTTCCATTAAAGCATAAGTGTTTCTTTCTTTCTTCCTTCCCCCTTTTTTTTTTTTTTTTTTTAATACCTATATAAATATATATTTCTCTCCTTTTGTTCTCTCTTCTCTGCTGAGAAAATGAGAGCTGATCAGAAAATTGCCCTTTAGTGGAAGCCAAAATAATTTCCCTCGCCCATTAGGACGGGCATTGCAGGTTAGGAAGGCTGTGCCCCGTGCTCTCTGGCCAGGCAGAAGCACAGCAATTTGCTGCTTAACCTTTCCATTATCCATCCCTCTCTGCAGTGTTTTCCCAGTAAATGGGTAAATAACCAATAATAACAAATAATGGAAGGTTTGGGTGCCTGTAAGGCGCTGTTTACCCCGAGCCCCTCCAGGTGTGCTGCTGGGGGGTGGCGATTCCCACCTCCAGCACCGCGTTCAGCTCACAGCACCTCATACCCGCCCAATATAGGCCCCAAAAAGTCTTCCCCTCACCCTCATCCCCTAAAAACTGAGATGTTTCCCACGGCCACCCTTGGGACTACTGCAACTTCTGGAAAGTTTGGATTAACTTCGGTAACTCCGCAGCTCCGGCCCAGCCCCGAGCCCAGCCCCGGCTGTTGGGCAGCTCCCTGCCGGCGGCTCCTGGTGAACGTCCCTAATTCCCTGCTGGAATTCTGCTCCGGTTTGCCCGGAGGGAGACGGAGGCTGTGTCCCTTCGTGCCATCAGCTCCCGCCGGGATGCGCCCCTGGACGGCGGCTGGGGGATGCGGGGATGGAGAGGAGCAGGACGGAGCCGTCCCCGGCAGCTCCGGCAGCTCCGCACCCCAGGAAACAACAGCCCCGCACCCCAGGAAACAACAGCCCTGTACCCCAGGAAACAACAGCCCCGCACCCCAGGAAAAAAAACAACAGCCCCGCACCCCAGGAAACAACAGCCCCGCATCCCAGCACTCTCCTGCATCCCAGCGCTCTCCCATCCCGCGTCTCTCCCAGCGCTCTCCCGCATCCCGCGGCTCTCCCGGCGCTCTCCCGGCCGCACAGTGACCTCTGCTGCAGAGCACAGCAGCTGCCAGCCCGGCTCGCATAGCCTCCTCCAGTCCCGGGCACCTCCGCAGATGTTTCTCAGCTCCCCGAGTCCCTGCCCGTGACCTCTCGCCCTGCCCTCGGCTCCCTCAGGGGCAGATCCATCCCACAGCAGCTCCCCGGTTCCTGCTGGGGACGCCAGAGGGTAGAGAAGGAGATTAAAAGGTGCCGCGGTGACTGCTCCGACTGCCCGGGACGTGCTGCCAACAGGTTCCTAGCAAGGCACTCGTTTCTCCAACCCTCCCGAGACAAAATTCCCCCAGGTCAGATCACCTCAGAGCTCTGCCACCCCTTGTGCCACCACCTGCCCTGGGCAGCTCTGCACCAGAACCAGCCTGAAATGTTCCCAGGCAGCTCCCGCGCAGGAAAACTCCAGCCTGACCCCGGCAGCTCCCGGCTGGGCTGGAGCGGTGCTGACACGGCAGGGCCAGGGAGCAGCAGGACCTGCCCCGGCATGGACCCGAGGGCTCCCGGCGAGGGCACAGAGCCTGGGGCTGCTCCTTGTGAGGGGACAGAGCCTGGGGCTGCTCCTTGTGAGGGGACAGAGCCTGGAGCTGCTCCTTGTGAGGGGACAGAGCCTGGGACTGCTCCTTGTGAGGGGACAGAGCCTGGAGCTGCTCCTTGGACAGAGCCTAGGGCTGCTCCTTGTGAGGGCACAGAGCCTGGGGACTTCTTCTTGGACAGAGCCTGGAGCTGCTCCCTGCGAGAGGACAGAGCCTGGGGCTGCTCCTTGGACAGAGCCTAGGGCTGCTCCTTGTGAGGGCACAGAGCCTGGGGCTGCTCCCTGGACAGAGCCCGGGGCTGCTCCTTGGACAGAGCCCGGGGCTGCTCTTTGTGAGGGGACAGAGCCTGGAGCTGCTCCTTTCGAGAGGACAGAGCCCGGGGCTGCTCCTTGGACAGAGCCCGGGGCTGCTCCTTTCGGCACCGCAGCCTCCAGGGCCCTCAGCTCCGCTCGCTGCAGTCTGGAGTCTTTCAGGCTCTTTCTAAAAGGTCAAAAGGAAATATCACTTCTACTTTTCCCCGAGCCTGATGTCGAACACTGAAGTCTCCAGCCAGCCCTAAACGCTGTTATTTCTGTTATTTCTCGCTCCTAATTCGCGGGTCCCTCGTTATCTCTGCATGGCCGTGACCTTTCTGTCAAGTGTTTAGGAGCTGATGGAGGAGAGTTCAGATGTGCCAAAGCCATTGCACTTGTGAGACACAACACGCCAGCCTCAAAGGGAGGCAGGGAAATCCCTCCCTTCTCACCCAGCACTTCCAGGAGCCCTTCCAGGGCTGCCCCGGGCACAGAGACAGCCCTGGGTCCCCCCTGGAGAAAGCCAGCAGAGCTCCAGGTGGGCACTGCTGAGCCACCCTCACTTCTCAGCATCCAACAAAGACTCCTGGAGCCCTGCCCAGAGCACCTGGGAATGGGAGAGGCCTCCAGGATCCTTCTCTGCAAAGGACTTGTTCCAGGGGTGATGCCAAACTGGGCTGGAGCTCAAGGGCCATGGGATGGGTGTCAGAGAGAGCCCAGCAGCTCCCAAACAACAGCCACGGGTGGCTCAGGAGTGAGCTCCAGAGCAGCACACAAAGGCTCAGGAAGGGCCAGAGCAGCTCAGTGACCCCAGCAGCTCCCAGCACACCTGGGCTGCCCAAAAACGCCTCTGTGGAGCCCCGCGGGCACAGCAGTGATGGGAGGGAGCCTCAGCAGCCCCCAGAGGACTCCCACTCCTCACTTTGGCTGCAGGGAGAGCTGGGGGAGCTCTCCCAGGGCCCTGGGCACCTTCCCTGCTCTCAGGTCAAAATAAAACCGTCACAGGGAAGGAACCGGCGGAACAAAGCTTGAAAAATCCCCAAAGGCTTTGAGCAAACACCTCCCCACATGGCTGCTGCTGGAGCATCTCATTATTCGAGGTGAGCACATGATTTCCAGAGCTGACTCAGGCTCTCAGCTCCCTTTCCTAGCCCTCACCTGCAGCACACGGCAGATTGTGGGGAGCCAGCAGTGCAGGCAGCCAGCCGCTGATTTTACACGCCCTCGCTGGTTTGTCTCCTGCTTTCTGCTCTGACCTCGATGTTTTTGTGGTCCCAGGCAGACATAGCAAATGGAAAAACAACTTCCCTCTGCTCCCATGCAAAGCTGCAGCACCACGGCACAGGAGGTGAATGTTTATGCCTGGTGGCAAACACACGAGTAAAAAACGTTACCTGTGGCAAAAGGGCTCCTGCAGCAGCTCAGGGACCTGTCCCTCGGAGAAACTGTCAGGAACTGTCTTAAGGGCAAGCTCTGCCTCCAGGAGGGACAGTGGGAGATTTTCCAGGCTGCCAAGCAGTCACCTCGGTGCTCTCGGAGCAGTGGGAGCCTGTCCATCTGCCCCTGGCCGTGCTTTAAACAGAAAACAACACAGGGAAAAGAGAGAAAGGGCACATCAACAGAAAGCAGTGACAATATCCAGGTTACAGCCCCTGCTCACCTCCCCCCACAAGCTAATTAGGGCTGGGGCAAGCACAATGAGCCCTGGGTGATTTGTGCTTGGCAATTCCTGTCACCCTCACCCAGGGGGGGACCCTTCACCCCACGGCAGCTGAGCCTGCCCAGGGGTGTGACACACTGGGGTCAGCCCTGTCTCCCTCATTGGAAGGGACAGGATGAGAGGAAAGGGCCTCTGGGGAACATTCCTTCATGGAAAGGGTTGTCCAGCCTTGGAACAAACCTTTGGCTGCCCTGGGCCTCCCTGGGACTGTTCAAATGAGGTGAGGATGTGGCCCTCGGGGCCATGGTTCAGGGGTGCCCATGGTGGTGCTGGGTGGCCTCAGCCCTGGCTCTCAGTCCCTGTTGTGTGGCTGCCTGTCAAGAGGAGGTTACACCGTCCCACCCCACCAGGATATCCTGGATTCAGCCCCTCCAGCATCAACCTGCTCCTACTTAGCTCCCCAGGAGCTCCCAAGGAGGAAAAGCTCATTTTGCTGGCCCAGGTTGAGCCCCTGGTTCCTCTTTCCATGCCCACCCTCAGCCCTGGGCACCGGCGGTGCTTTTATTAAATCCCATTCCTCTGTGGGGCACTGAAAGTGGCACCCTCTAGAGCCAAGTCTGGGCTGCCTGGGGGAGAGACAGGAGATGTTTCCTCAGCAGTTACTGATACCAAAATACAGATTTGTATTGCCGAGGCATTGGCGGCCAGGCTCCGAGCAGGAAATCACTCTCGATGCAATCAAACCTCGCAGCTCTGCTAGAGCAGCCCCTGCCCAGCATTTAATCACCAGTTCCAGGCTGAGGAAACACAACCAGCTCGATGGGAAGGGAAACTTCCAGAGCACCCAGGGTGCTGCAGCTCAGGGATGGGAGCTGGCCCTGAGTGTGCCACTGAGGGGAGGAGAAGGCCCTTGGATGGCATAAGAAAATAATTTTAAAAACCTTCAGAAGGGTCAGGAGCATAAAAATTTCTGGCTCTGTCGTCTCCCTGTTTCTGCAAGCAGCAAAAGATCCATAATTCTCACACTTAATGTAATTCCAAGGCATCTAAAGTGATTTACAGTCAGTTTACTCAATACTTTCAGCTTTATTTAATGTAACAGTTATGGCACATAAAAAGTTTATTGAAAATCCTTTGGGAGTATGATTGAGTAAGAAACAGTCATTGCTAATGCCATTACAAGGGCTGAGGAGAAGGATCCCAGCATGTTCCCCCAGTGACCCCTCTGGCTCTGCCACCCAGGGTCACCCCAGGAGGGGACAGCCCTGCCCTGCCCTGCCCTGCTGGGGAGGGAATGGCTGGGAGGGACCCTGGGGACAGCCTGGAGGGACCCTGGGGACAGCCTGGGCTCTGCTGTCCTCTCCAGAGGGGTGGGCAGGACAGCAGAGGAACTTCTGGGAAGCTGAGGGGGAGGAATTTCCCTTCTGCCAAGCCCACTCGTTTGAGCAGATATTTATTCCCATATTTCCATGAGCCTCCCTCTCGGAGCAGAGGAGCTGTTCTGGGTGGGATTGGGATGGAGTAGGGTTGCAGGAGGCTGGAAGTGCACGGATTGTGCCCAGCTCAGCTCCCTCCTTGGCTCTTCCAGCACCTCCAGGATGTTAAACTCGTCCCCAAATGTGAAATTGCAGAGGATGCTGATTTGCCCTCGCAGTTAAGAGCCATCACTTTCACCATCCTTACAGAATAACTCCAATTTAATAATTGCCAGCACTGGTAGTGAGAACATCCACAGTGGTGAGCAGCTCTCAACATCAATTTTTGTTGGACATTCTTGCAGTGCTGGCAGCCCACCAAGGCTGCCTGGAACAACAGAAGATTCACATTTATCTTAAGAGGTGAGAAAAGGAACAAAATCTCTGTTCCCGTCCCTTTGGCAGCACCCGCAGAGGCCAAACCCATTCTGCCCACGGGGATAAACAAACCAGGCCATGACCCCTGAGGAGAGCTCTGGGGTGAGCTCCCAGCTCCTCCACGCCTGCTGCCAGCCTGGGTGAGGGCTTGGATGGGCACCTTCAGCCTGGCTGCTGCCCAGGCCTGGGGGTGCCACTGCCCAGGTGCCACCGCCGGCGTCCCAGCAGATGTGGGCACAAAGCTCCTTCCCCTCCCCATCCCCTGGGATGCCTCCAGGGCCTCTTTCCTCAGCCCAGCTTCCCCCCAGGAGCCACCCGTGCTCTGCAGGGCTCAGAGGTGCTAGGGGTGCCTCGGGAAGGGGGGGAGAGCCAGCCCAAAGCAAAGGAGAAAATCCGAGTGCCCCCAGTAAATGGGAATGCATCGGCAGCGAAAGAAAAACAAGTTCCACATGTGCGTGTTCCATAAACAGAAAAAGGTTACATTTCTCAGATAAGATGGATGATGGATTGTTTAGCTGTATTTGTCAATCAAGTATTAAGACTTGCAGAATTAAAATCAGAGCAGTTCAGTGATGGGTTCCAAGCTCTCCAAAACATCAGGTCTGGCATTTCGATAGCTCTCAAGCTATCAACTCTAGACACACAAACAGAGAGATGGATGGCTGATTTGGAGAAGAGATGGAGACATTCTTTCAAGAGGATTTTTTTTTTCTTCTTTTTTTTTTCCAAGTGATGATTTGCTTGTGCCAAGAATTCAGCCTGGGGAAAAGTCCAAATGCAGCATTTCCTCTCGCTGAAGCTGGGGCTTGGCCCACGCCAAGCTCTGGCTCAGCAGCTCCGCTCTCAGCAGGGACAGGGACGTGGAGCCTCCAGCCACGGCCAGGGGTGCCCAGGAGAGCACCTGCAGCTGCCCCCAGGGTGCTGGGGGCAGAAAGGCAAGATTTGGGGCTGGAGCTGGCAGGAGAGGCTCCACCAAGCCCGCTGCTGTTGGACAGAAATTCCTAGAAACAGAGGCAGCAAATTCAGAGCTCCGGAGGCAGTGGTGGAGTTTGGGGTCTGCTGGGAGCAGCCTGTGTAGCTTATGGATTAATGTGCTATTATTACATTACTCTTTAAGCTTCAAAGGTCTGCCAGGAAACCTAAGCCCACCATCTATTGAATGACATTTTAAGAACAAATAATACATTAATATATTTAATTTGAGAATAAACACATACATTATAGGAAGGGATTTTGTCTATGCTGATAAGTCAGTGCCTGACCTTTCTGCTGCAATCCCTGGGTGCCGAGCCAGGGCCTCTCCCTGGAAGCTGAGCCCCAGCTCTGCTCCTGCGGCTCCGAACCGCGGCCGCCGCCTCTGGAAGCAGCAGCTCAGCCCTAATTATCCCTTCGACACTAATCTGCAGCTACACTAAATCTTGTTGCCTCAAATTAGTTAATCAATTAAGTGTCAAACCACAAAATGTTACTGATTGTGGCCTGAATTTATTGCCTTGGCACACAATTCCATCTGCTGCTTCCCCTGCTGGGCTGGAGAGCTTTGGGGCAGGAGCTGCCCCGGACCTTTGGGGAAGGGTTGGTGGAAAGGAATGGGCAGGAGGAGCAAAGTCCTGCTCCCAGGGAGGGTAACCCCCAAACTGGGACATACTGGGGGTCCCGGTGGGCACCTGGGCTGTGCCAGACAGGGCAGAGGGGACCCTTCCCTCAGAGCTGTGTCCTGCTGGGACATGGAGGGACATGTGCAGCCCCATGGAGAGGCTGGAGAGAGTCCAGGGGAGGACCCTGGAGGTGATGAACCCAAATCCTGGAGCCCCTGCAGGCTCCACCTGGCTCTGACAATTCCTCGAGTCAGAAAGTCCCACTGCTTGCACAGCTTAGCTCGGAACATTTTAGGAGATGATCAATGCTGCTGCTGAAAGTCTTTTCAGCTCCAGAGAGGGTTTTTCTTTTTTAGAATTTCGACAAAAAGATAAAACCGATAACTGCAACATTTAGCTCTTTCAAAAGTCGTGAAAATATTCAGCTTTGGAAAACATTTCTGGTCAAAAAATAAAATAGTCTGCTTTCTTGGAGACAGCTTCAAAAATAAACGCCAGCCACTGAAGTGTGTGTTTGAAAGTGGAAAGTTTTTCGGGAAGAGGTTTTTGGTTTGTTTGTTGTTCTCGAAAAACAACAACAACTTTTCAACAGAGATTTCAGTTCTCGAGGAAAAGGCTGTTTGTCATGCCGTGTTCGGGAGCAGAGCGTTCACCCAGCTCCGCTCCCCGGGGCTCCAGCGCTGGGCTCGGGGCTCTCCCGTCCCCACCGCCAGCTCTGGGCCGGAGCCGAGGGACACAGGGGAGCGCGGAGCTCTCGGGGTGCGGTGGTGGCACCCTTGGAGCGGGGGCAGCTCCGTCCCACCCTGCTCCTCCCAGCGCCAGCCTCCGCTCCTGCCAGCAGCGAGAAATGCAAATGCAAAGGGCAGACTTTGGGAGAGGTGGGGGAAAAATTGCCAAAGCCAGGTTTATTGATCCCCGGTCGAGATTGATGGCACAATAAGAGCGGGAGGCGAAGAGTGATTTTGCTTTTGAAAACGTTGATGAATAAGCACTCAGGGGCAACAAATAGCTGGACTCCCCGGATGATGGACGGCGGCAGCAGAACAAGATGCATTTTTATAAATGGGTGAAAGGAGAGGAGGACTTATTAAAAAAAATGAATGACCACACGTGGCAGGGATATGCCACTGGGGAGAAGCCAGCCATTGATTTATGTGCACTACTGGCATTTGAAAATTCAATAATAACATTGACAAATGAGAGGCAAAGCTGGCCAGAGGACAGCAGAGAACTTGGAGTGGAGAAAGAAAATGCCAAGGTCAGGATGAAGGAACAGAAAAACATGCTTATGTTGGAAAGGTTCGGAGTTAACTCATCTATATAAAGACACCAAGAAAAATCGCTCCGGGATCAGAGCTCAGCGTCCCGAGCGCGGCACGGCCGGGGAGCAGCTCCGGCACCCAGCGGGAGAGAGCGATCCCTGCCCCTCCTGCCGCTGATAAGCTGCTGATAAGATGCTGATAAGCTGCTGATAAGATGCTGCCTGGCGCTGCCTGGCACCCCTCACCCGCACGTTTGAAGAGCTGCTGTGCCCTCATCGCTCCTGGGGCACAGCCCAGCCCCGAGAGCTCTGCCCTGGGCACCTGCAGCCTCCTCTGCTGAGCCACAGACCCCCGGCCCATGGACAAGGCACTGACTGAGCTCATCAGAGCCATCCCCGGCTCCCCCTGGGACAATCCCTTCTCCTCGGCAGCCTGCGGAATGCAGCGCGGCACAAAATGTGACCTGAGCAGATGATGTGTGGATAATGCCCGCTCCTGCCCCGGCACGGACGGCACTGCAGGGCAGGCAGCGAGAGCTCCGGAGCTGGCAGTGCCCTCCTTGCCCTCCCTCCCTCCTCCCCTCCCTGTTCTCGGCTCTGGAGGAGACTTTTCTGAGCGCTGGCAGCTCAGAGGTGTGCGTGGGCAGCTCCGTGCCCAGCCCGGGGGCACCGAGGGCTGTGCCCACCCTGGCACAGCTCCCCAGGGCAGGGGAAGGGCTCTGGGCTGCGGGCCCGGCTCTGATGTGGAGTTTTAGGACCATTTCCACCCCAGAATGACTGAACTGAGCCGGGAGCAGTTCAAGCCCTCAAAACAGGATCTGAGTTATTATGGCTGGGTTGGTTTTGGGTTTTTTTTCCCTTCCTTTTTATCAAACAATTCATTTCCATCCTCAGCAAAGCAGCTGAATCTCCTGCTCGTGGTGCTTTTCTCAGTCCTCCAACCTGGCAAACCTCCCTGCCCGAGCCAGATTAATTCTCAATATTGTCTAATATCTGTCAGTCAGCAGCTCATGTGCAGCTCTGTGTGTTTTGGGATGTGTCTCTAAACAAGCTCCAAGCCAACAAATCCTTCAGCAGCAGGCAGAGCCAACCCTTGGATGCCCTCTCCTCCAGCCAGAGCCATCTTCAGCCAGGTGATTTTGGGGAGATTCCTAAAAGTGGGGCCAGATTCCTGAAAGTGCTCAGCTCTGTGGGAGGTGGATGCAGACAAACCCCATTCCTTTGTGCTGCCCTGGCAGAAGTGTCAACAGAAGGATTAGACATAATCTCATTAAAATTACAGTGCTGAGGATGGGGTTTGTGGTCCTGTTAGATGTTCTCTATATTTAGATTCCATGTTGCTGTTGCCACTCAGATCCTCCACTCCCAGAATTAGTACCTGTGGCAGTAACGAGCTGCTCACACAGCTCAGTGTATGAAAGCTCTGAAAACAAACAGTATCACCTTGAATTTCCTTAATCTGAGGATCTCAAATCATTTTATGTGGGTGAAGTATCTTCTCTGGGAAGTTAAAGTGGAGTGAAGGGGATTTTTTGCATCCCCCCAGGTTTTGTAGTGAGTCTGTGGGTGAGAAGAGACTGAAACTCTTGCAGAGAGGCCTGGGGGCCCTCCCAAGTCCTGGAAGATGCATTTTTACCCCTCTGAAAGTCTCCCAGTAAGAGTTTTACACAAGCAATTAAGGCTGGCGAGGAGGCCCTCACTCTCCTTGAGCAAAAATCCCTCAGCTCAAGTCTGACAGAACTGAAATAATTAACGAGGGAAAAGTTGAGGAGCTGATGGGATGTGTGCGAGCCCAGCCCTCGGCCAGGGGAGCACAGAGCTCCAGGCTGTGTCAGCAGCAGGTTTTGCAATCCAACTGGAGGCAGTGCAGCTGAGGACAGCATTCATTTGGAGTTTGGAGCCAGAGCTGCCTAACCCCATCCCCAGCTGGTGAGATTCTGCTGCGGGAGCCTCGTGAGCAGCCACCACGGGCCCAGCCTGGCACCGAACCCCCTCTGCCCCCCAAGGGTGGGAGCAGCTCCTCAGCATCACTCCAGAGCCCATTAAACCAAAAGTAAGATACCTCCAATCATTATTACTCATTTTTATGGCCACGTTGTTCACAAATGACTGAATTTAGCTGTCAAATGTATAGAAAAGAGAAATAAGACCCAAGCAGCAGCCATCTGCGCCCCAGGAAGGTTTGTGTTTCCCTGGTTGTTTATGGCAGGAGGTCCCAGCTCCTTTGTTCCCTCCCAGGTTTGTTATTGTGTGGGAACTGAGTGGCTTTTGCCTCCCCATTTACAAGGCTTTTGCATTCTCTGCTCGCTCTCTCCCCATGTGTATTTTCAGTCCATAGATCTGGGATTGACTCCTGGAGCTGTGTTTGTTGTGCTGGTTCTGTGTCTGGAATGGTTTCCCTCGCAGAGGCTCCAGCAGGGGATGCTTGCTCTGTCCCTGGCAGTGCCACCATGGCCGCGCTCGGTTCCATCCATCCCCGGCAGCCCCGAGGTTCCCTGCCCCACCTGAGGGTCAGGGAAGTGAGCAGGGGCAGCTCAAACCCTGCCTGGGCTCAGCTCGGGGGTGTCTGGGGGTGCTCAGCTCCTTTGGGTCAGGTCCTCCCCTGGTCCCTCCCTGGGAGCACCCACAGCATCCCAGAGCGGAGGATTTATCCCAGAGCAGGGCTGGCATTTCCAGGAGTCCTTTGTGCCCAGAGAGAGGATTCTGCTCTCTGAACCTCAAGGCACCTTAGCAGCCACTCGGTTTCCCAGCAGTTCAGTGACTGTGCTCAGAAACTTGGGTCCTGTCAGGGCCTCTCTCGAGCAGAGTGTCCCAAATCCAGTGGCCACTTAAGAAAATCTTGGCCAAAAGGCATCGAGAACGAGGCGCAGTTGATACAAGTAAGAGTTCCACTCCATCAGACCATGTAAACACATATTTAGCTCTAAGTGGATAAATAATCCCTCTGAAAGCCACCCACATGGAGCACTCCTCGAGACCCACGCTGCCTTGGGGAGAGGGGGGAGAACCTGGGGAGATTCCATCCTTGCCTGGCTCCTGCTTGGGGAATTGATGCTGAGATCCAAGTGGGAAGAACTCGGGAGCTGTCCTTGTCCATGTTGGGATGCACTGAGGCAGGAGCCTCTGGAGCCCAGAGTGTACCTCTGAAGGCCTTTCCAACCAATCCCTCCTTGATTCCTTTATCCCTGCCTGCTCTCTGTTTCTGGGGAGCCATTTAAGGCATCAAGGGAAGGGAGGCTTTGGGACAGGGAAAGATCCACCCCCAGTCAGGAGGGCAGGGCAGGAGCAGGGATGTCACTGGCACATGGGCAGGGTGCCACCAGTGCCACCAGAGGACATGAGGAGCTGTCCCTGCTCTCACCCCAGGCTGGATGGGAGTGAGAAATCCCAAGGAAAGCGAGGGAGGAAATGAATTCCAGGCAAGTGGCTCGGGCAGGGGGAGGGAAGGGTGGAACCAGCGTCTCTCTTTTCAAGGCAGCTGGGCTTATTTTAATGGGCAAGGTCAGCAGAGAAATGACCAGGAAGAGAAATCGCTGCCATTACAAATCAGCCACGATCTTGTATCAATTATTCCCGGCGCAGTTCCCTGCCTTGGGCTCAGGCAAACACGGCCTAATCAGTTTTACATCTACGTTTAATTTTATTGGAAAGAGGAGCCAGCAATGCATCATGGGGCTGCTGCGTGACATGAAAGGTGACCCCTGCCAACTTAATGACACAATACATAACCCTTAATGAAGTCACTATCTTGTCCTTTTTTTGCTGTCTCAGCCCGATGATTTATGATGGCATCATTTTGCTTTGCCCTCTTTTCATTTCAGCTTGACAAAGTGGATGAAACAATTATCTTCGTTATCATCCGCAGCAGGAGAAATGTGATAGTTGAGGATTTCTGCAGGTGCAGGGCCTCGGCTTGGGATCAAGGGGATGGAAAAATACTACTGGGAATTTTGGGGTTCCCCCTGTCTTCTCCCTCTTTCTCTGACTGTGGCCTTGTGAAGATGGAGGGAGGATCCCACCGAGCCTCGTGAGCCCTTCATCAGCACGGCAAGAAGGAATTTCTCTGGAGCAGCAGAGGAAGGAGAGGCTGGGGGATGTCCACACATTTCCTCTCCCAGCTTCTCCCCCTCCCCTCTCCACACACACCTGCACTGGGATGCTGTGCACCCCCAAAATTAGCTCTGTCAGCTCCCAAAACGCCTGATGAAGGCGAGTGGGGCTGTTCTTGTACAAAGGTGGCAGTGATGACTCCGAGTGTGCCTGGGAGTGCAGTGCTTGGTTTCAGGTGTAGTTAAACCCAGCCCAGGGCTGCGTGCAGCCCCTCAGAGCTGAGCCCACCTCGCCATGGACACAACTTTCTGGCTGCCGGTGCCTCCTCAACTTCTGCAGCTCAGAGCTCCCAGCAGAACCCCAGCCCAGCTGCCCTGAGCAGCTCTAGGGAGCACAGGTCGCTGTTCCCCCGTGGTGCCCGCAGAGGTTGCGTGAGGGAAGCCTTGGCTCCGTGGCCTGGGCTGCAGATGGAAGCTGCCAGCTCTGGGTTTCAGTCCTGCGAGGCAGAAACGACCAAGTGCCCTCGCTGGCCATATGTGCTCGGTGGCACTTGGCTGGTGCTGCTCGGGGTCTGAGCTGATCCGGGGTGACTGCAGCAGCCCTGCTCAGCCCTGCTGAGGCTCATGGACACATTGCTGGTCTGAAGAGAGAGAGACAGGCTCAGCTCTTCCCACCACGTCCTTTGCCTGCCCAGGGCTGTTCCCTGCAGAGCCTTTCCCAAGTCTGGGGCGCAATCCTTCCTCCAGCCCCCGAGCTGATGGAAGCCCTACTGCCACGTTTCACCACCTGGGCTGAGCCCAGGAGTCCTGTGCTGTGTTGCACTGCCCAGCTGCTCTCCCTTCCCAGTCGGGAGCTCCTGGAGCCCCCTCTGTCAGCAGAGGAATTAAAGCTCTGTTCCAGCCCTCGAACACAGCCCTCAGCCAGCTCCATCACGCTGGCCTGCTCCTTGCATTTACATGCTCACAACGCTGCCTCTTTCTAGCCACAATTCTGATGTTTTTGGAAATAGTAGTCACAAGCCTTCCAGGATTTTACAACCACTGCTTCGGCCTTCTAAGTGCTCTCACTTGTAGGCCGAGACCTCTGCACACCGAAGCAGTCAGAGCACATCTAATTAAGTTCTCGTGCCTCATTCCTGACTAATATAAAACATACTTAGCAGCCCAGATTCTGCATCAGGGCTCATCCTCCTCCTCCCAGGGAAGGCTTTCTCTCCCTGCCGTGACCTGAGCAGGCTTTCTCGGGGAGGGTGGGGAAGCAGTGAGAAGATAAATGCAGTTTGGCAGGACATTAAGGGAAACCACAATATTGCCTTGTAATGCAGCTCCTATCTGATCAGCAGAGTCAAACGGTGCCGGAGCTGTGTCTCAGAGGAAGTGGAACCAGCTGCCCCCGTCAAGCTGATTGCCGAGATCCTCCCTGAGATATTCCTTCTGTCTGCGGGAGATAGCAGCTGCTGAGGGATTCCCAGCATGTGCTGCCAGTGACCCCGGCCCAGCTCAGGCAGACCCTGCCCCAGCCCTCAGGCTCCTGTCCCTCCCTCCAGGCTGCTCCAGGGGCACAGCCACTGGCACAGAGTGGGGACAGCCACTGGCACCACCAGCCATCCCTGGGCATTCCCAGCACGTCAGGGGCTGAGGAAACACAGCCTGGCTCCTCCTGGAGAGCAGAGGATGGGGGAGTGGGACACGGGGATTGCTTTCTCTTACAGGGAAAGGAAAGCTGCAGCTCTCGAATTGCTCCTTTAATTTCCTCACACCTTCCTCCGGCCCTCGCAGGAGGCATTTCCTGCTCCTCTTGTCAGTTTGGACACTGTCCTAGGAATTCATTCACATGGAAGGTGGGAAATGTGATGCGTTGGCAGAAAACACAGGCAGCAGCAGCCTCTAGTATAATAATAAGTTTCAGAATGATCTGCAGGAATTTAACTAATTAATTCTCAGAGTGATCCCATAAATTAGCCAGGTGTGAATGCCATGGAACAGGGAAAGGCCACCAAGAGCCAGAGCTGGTCTCCACACCATCCCCACCCCAGCGAGGGGTGCTGGATGTGGCCAAGCTCCCCAGAACCTCCATTCTGGGCAGGAGCTCCAGGACAGGGCTACAAATCCTGGTTAGAGCCAAAGGCATCAGGGAGAGGAGAAAAGGCTCTCGGAGTGACTCCTCCACCGTCAGGATAATTACAGCCGAGATTAGAACTGGGTGGAAAACAGGAGCATTTTACAAATGAAGGGAAAACTAACTGTAGGGTAGTTTAATCATAATTAATGGGAAGACAGCGCTCAATGAGGAGCTGCACGAGGGCCTGGCTGCAGCTCGAGCAGCCGACGGTGATGGATCGCGGCTGCTCCCTAATCCCCTCTCTTTACATGCCCATTCTTCCTCATGCCCTTGCTTTAAGAGCTTTCACGGGTTTTACATCACGGTCCTCGCCGTGGCATCCAAGGGTGTTCGACTGCCAGGCTGTGACCCACGGGCCCTGGGTTTGGGAGCGGCCAGGAGCGCAGGGAGCGCTGTCGGTGCTGCTCCGAGGGCAGGGAGCGCTTCCCTCGCTGCGCATCCCCCGGCCCCGCTCCTGCCAGCGCGGGGAATCCGCCACCTCCCGGCTCCACATTTGGGGAACTCTGACATCCCCTAATGAGGAAAACACATTACTGTCATGTACAAACAAACAGCAACAAATTAGCAGCTGACACGCGCGGGAGCCGCGGCTCGGCAGCGCGGCATGGTTACAACACTCGCTCGCGTCCCGCCCCGGCCCTCCGGCTTCATCACCGCCCCCATCTGCCTCCTCCTCGTGCGCTCCGTCCCCCTCTGCCATCCCAGAGATCAGGGCAGGGTCAGGAGCGGCGCCAGGTGCGACTGGGAGAACTGGGAGAAGCCACCTCGGTTTGTGGCTGTGAGCACGAGGAGCTGGGGGGGCACAGGGAAGGGTTGGGAGGGCCCCGAGCACCCAGCCTGGACTCACATCACATCACTTCGAGTCTCCTGCTTGAGGCCCCATCCCAGTAGCTGAAAGGAGCCAGGGAGGGCAGAGCGGGGAGGGAGGGATGGGTTTGACTTTGTTTCAGCAGAAGCCTCTCTATTAAGCGAGAGCCAGGACAGCAGGCCCACGGTCAAAGGGCTTTATTATTATAATTGCTTTGCAAGGGTGAAAGCCTCTGGATAAGAATCCAAATCAGTCATCGCTCAGAACGATAATCATGAAAAAAGATAAATAAATAAAGGTAGGATCCAGCCAAAAAAAGGAGCTCACATTATCAGCCATTAAACCAATAATCCATTAGTGCCCAAGGTTGCTGAATAATATAGTACTTTCCCAGCGCCCGTAATTTATAGCGCAGACTAGAGAATAGACACGATTATTAGAGCGAGGGCTACTGCCTGACACATGATGCATGACCGCGTGGCATTGATCTTCACACAACAGGAAGGTGTCTAGACGGGAGATGCATGGCCCCGGCAGCCGGAGCGGGGCACGTTTCACGCGGGGCTAATGGAGTGCTGGAGGCCCTGATGGATGAGGCACAGCCCCGAGAGTGCCCGACCTCCCCCTGCCCGCGCCCTTCCCTCGCGGAGAGGCAGCGGAACGAGAGCGGGAGGGAAGCGGGGCCAGAGGGGAGGAGGAGGAGAGAGAAGAAGAAAAATAAAAGATAAGGAGAGGGCGTGATGCAAATGGAACGATCTCCCCGTGAGCGCCTGCCTCGGGCTGGCTGCGCCGCTGGTGGTGGGGCTGATTCTGCTCCGGGGGGCACAGGGTTAATCCTGGTTCTGGCTGGTGCTGCTGAGAGCACCGTGAGGGCCCTGGGGTGCAGCTCTCAGCCTTGCTCAGGCTGCTGGAGCTCATGGGATTGGCCCCAAGTGAGCACCATATCCCCTGGGAGTGGCCCCAAATGAGCACCCATGGGACTGGCCCCAAATGAGCACTGCATCCCATGGGATTGGCCCCAAATGAGCACTGAATCCCATGGGATTGGCCCCAAATGAGCACTGCATCCCATGGGATTGGCCCCAAGTGAGCACCCATGGGACTGGCCCCAAATGAGCACTGAATCCCATGGGACTGGCCCCAAATGAGCACTGAATCCCATGGGATTGGCCCCAAGTGAGCACCCATGGGACTGGCCCCAAATGAGCACCACATCCCCTGGGACTGGCCCCAAGTGAGCACCATATCCCCTGGGACTGGCCCCAAATGAGCACCATATCCCATCTTGTGGCAGGCCTGACTCCTTGTCACAGGATAAGGGAGGGAGGGGTGGGTTTGTGGCCTTGGAGGGTCTCTCGAGTGGCTCTACCTGTGTCTGTCCTCAGCCCTAAACTGCAGGAACCCCAGAGCAGCACACCAGGTCCTGCCAGGACCTCTGCAGCTCCACTGCCACAGCTCGGCATCTCCAAACCATGTACAAATCCACACAGACCCCCTGCTCCTGACCCAAACTGGGCACAAATCCACCCAGACCCCCTGCTCCTGACCCAAACCATGTACAAATCCACGCAGACCCCCTGCTCCTGACCCAAACCAGGTACAAATCCACGCAGACCCCCTGCTCCTGACCCAAACTGGGCACAAATCCACCCAGACCCCCTGCTCCTGACCCAAACTGGGCACAAATCCACCCAGACCCCCTGCTCCTGACCCAAACCAGGTGCAAATCCATGTGTAGCTCCTGCTCCTGCCCCAAACCACGCACGAGTCCCAGTGCAGCCCTTGCTGTGTTCCTTCCCCTCCCTGCAAGGGCTCCAGCTCCCCGAGCTGCCTGGGAAGGGAAGGAGAGAATGGCCATTTACTGCGTTTCTTTTGCCATCTGGGCTTATTAAAAACTGCGCAGCAAATTAAAAATAGGTGGGAACAAAGATGGGGGAATGACATAAAGGGCTGCAGAAAATTCTCTGTGTACTTTTAAAAGCTGGAATTGCCATATGGACTGGCAGAGAGACATGTTTTACATTTCCACTGGTACATGACTGACATCATTTAGCATTAACTTCTATTTGAATAAAATGGTAGTAGACATTTAGGTAATATTACAGGGCAATAAATGTTTTAAAGAGCCTTGGGGGGATGCTCTTGAAACACAGTCCAGACCAGAACTCTAAAAATATGTCTTAATAGATATTAACCTCTTTTAGGACTTTTGGCTCTCAAACAAATAATGGAGGATAGAGGGGTTTTTTTCCCCCCTCCCTTTTTACTTTCTGAATTAAGAGTCCCCAGCTATATTTTTCCCTTTTTTCCTCTTTAGCTGTGCTGGGAAGAACATGAGGGAATGTAGTTAAAATTCAAAAAGGTTCCCCTTTATCATTACCATGAATCAACACAATAAATGAGCCCCTTCAGAGCACGGTAATAAGAATTTGATAAATCATCAGCCAAAAATTAACTAGATGTCAAAACAATCTTTGGGAAGTGTGATGGATTAGGGGCGATAGTGGCAATTAATCTCCCAGCATGAGTTCACAGGAGAGACTGAACGGTGGGAGATGGATAGGGGGGAGACCAAGGCCTCACAAGGTCAGGACACTGCAGAAAGGAACGGCAGGCAGAGAGAGACGGAGAGGAGAAGAAGAAGAAGAAGAAAAAAATTCCACTGAGTCGGCAATCGGCGGCCCCCGGCAGCCGAGGTGGAGGTCAGCCGCACGCCTGTGAAAGGCTCTCCGTCCCCAGCCGCGCCCGTGATGAGCCAAGCACTTTCTGCTCCTGCAGTAAATGCCACCAGCAGCTCCGGGGACAGCCGGGGATGCTCTGCCCCGATCCGGGGAGACAAATCTCCCTGGGATGTGTGAATCCACCCCTGCAGGGCGGGGACTGTGGCTTCGCCGAGCGCAGAGAGCTGCAGGGAGGTGCTGCTGCAGCCCCACATCCCCACCCGGCCGGAGGAGCCTTCCTGGGCCTCCAGCTCGAGGGAAGGGTTGCCTCTTCTGCCCCCTGGCCACCTGCCCAGCCCAGCAGGGTCGGAGGGGCAGGAGCAGCAGGCAGGGACAGCAGTTTTGGCTCAGTCCTCCCCCAGCACCCTGGGGTTGGTGCAGCTGGGACAAGGACACGCAGGATGGGCTCCGTGCCTTGGGGATGCTGCGAGGACAGAGTCCTGGGCTTCTCCATGGAGATAAAGCAGATATATATTTGCTGTGTCCCCCGAAGGTGCAAATCCAGCTCAGGAGGAGTCTGAGAGTGATTCCTGTGCTGAGCTGGGGTTACCTCGTGGCTTTCCCTTCCCTGCAGCTCTGCGAGCACAACTCACAGCAGGACCGGCTCATTATTGCTCCTGCTTGGAGGCTGAGCCTCCCCGAGCTCCGGCTGCCTCCCTCCTGCACACTCACACTGTTGGTAACACCTTGCTCAAATATTTGCACCCTTCAGAAGCAGCAGCCTCCTTTCCTTGGTTTTTTAATTTTTTTTTTCTTTTCAACTGCGTTTTTCCCTACTTCCCCCGGGTTGCTCGCACAGCTCCGCGCAAGAGACAAACGCCTGGCAAGGGCTGGGGCGGCGCTGGCTGCGTGGTGCACATCAATGTCAGAGAGATTTTGGGAGGGGGAGAGGGGAGGCAGCCCCCGCCCAGCTGGAGAGCTCTCCCACAGCGCCTGTCTCTTCTCAAGACAGACAGGCCTTGGACAGGACAGATGTTTCCACCCAAAAGCAGATGTGAAGATGTTACTTTCCCAGGGAGGAATGTGCTGGGGTTTATTATTAACCAAGAGTCCCCACATGACAGCTTCCCTTGACCAGCAGTTGGAAAATCTGGAAAAACACGCAGCCCTCTAATCCAAGTGGTGGCAGGAAACAGCCAGCCCTGACGGACTCTGCTGATTTATTGTTATTAATTACAACCTGGAAACGACCAAAAACATCTGGGAGAGCCCAGTGTGGAAGAGAAACAAAGCTGGAGCAAAGGGGCCAAATGTTTGATTCCGTGCTGGGCTTAGAGTGCTGCTAAACTTCATAGACATATGAATAAACTGCAGGAGCAGCCCTTGGAAAGGCCCTGGGAGGCTCTGGGAGGCAGCAGGAGGAAGGGTCTGCAGGGGCAGCAGCACCAGGGGTCCCACAGCTGTCACTGGGGTCCCACAGCTGTCACTGGGGTCCCACAGCTGTCACTGGGGTCCCACAGCTGTCACTGGGGTCCCACAGCTGTCACTGGGGTCCCACAGCTGTCACTGGGGTCCCACAGCTGTCACTGGGGTCCCACAGCTGTCACTGGGGTCCCACAGCTGTCACTGGGGTCCCACAGCTGTCACTGGGGTCCCACAGCTGTCACTGGGGTCCCACAGCTGTCACTGGGGTCCCACAGCTGTCACTGGGGTCCCACAGCTGTCACTGGGGTCCCACAGTGCAGCGCAGGAGCAGCACTGCTGTCACCAGAAGTGTCCCCTCCTGTCCCAGCCCAGCTGGGGCTGTCGGTGTCACCCTGCCCGAGGTGGCCATGGCAGAGCTCGGTGCCCGTGGCCCAGGGGAGCTGCTGGCATTGTCCCAGCAAACTCCAGGTGCCCACAGCTCCACCTTGGCAGGTGCACACAGAATTTGCTGGGGCTGGTTCAGCTTCACCGAAAGCTTTGGATTTCTTTAGTCCTTTTGCTCTGCAGAACTCTCCCACTTCCAGGTTTTCAAACAAACACCGAGTCAGCCTTTGCTTGGTGTAAAAGGAGCCAGGCCCTGCTGCCAGCCCCACCTCAGGACACACGGACACTTTTCCAGCAGGTACCGGAGAGCTCCTGGCACGCACACGCAGCTGTGGTGATCCCACGACCTGAGAGCTCCTAAAACATCTGTTTATATTTTCAGAGCAGCATTAACATTGTCAGACCGTGGCAAATATGCTTAATTTTCATAGGCATATGTATAACACACGAGCCAAAATACACTTAAAATGGGACATGTCGGAAAACAAACAGCCATTAACTAAGGAAACACAAAGGAAGTTGGTTCCTGCACTTTCCCTCTCCCACACACATCCCCTGCAGCCACAGGTCCTTATCTCCTCGTGACTCCCTGCTCACCCAAAACCTCTACAGGCAAACACAGACACCTGCAGTGGCCACAGTGTCCATCCCTGTCGCCCTGGATTTCAGCCTTCTGATTGTTTGGAAACTTGTCCTGATTGCTTAGAAAAGTCGCCCTGGAGTTCTCACGGAATTCTTCTGTAAATAAGATGTGTTTTTGTAAGTGTCTCTCTTGTTTTGATTTCATTCCTGATAAAATAGGTTCTTGATGGACTTCTGTCCGAACCAATGGAGTTGGATAGGAGGAGATCTCACTATCCAATCCACAGAGTTTCAAAGTTTTCTATAAAAGCTGTGAATTATTAAACTTTGTGCTCTTTTCTCTGCCACCTCCACCTCTGTGTGTGTGTGTGTGTGTGCTCATTTCGTGCTCTCCAGCGACACATCCCTTTCCAAGGAGGCTTTCAAAAAGGCACAACATCCATGGGAAAAACCAGCCTGGCCACACAGTGATCTGTAGGAATTGAACCTGAGCAGGTTCGTGCCACCCCTGCCCTTCCCTGGCTCTCATGGTGAGGTACATCCACCCAAACCTCTGCCTGGGGGCTGCCCCTAATTGGGAACAGCATCTCCAAGGGGCTTTTCCAACAAGGTGCAGATTTCTCTGGCACACGTTGTCAGAGCTGAAGGCAGCATAATGAAGTCCAGAACTTTTAGGTTTCCCCTTTAATATATCCATCATGTCTAGATCCATTATTGACATGTTGACTTTCTTGTTTCTGATTTAAGCTGCCAGACTCGGTAAAATTGCCTTGACAGCTTTAGCATTTGTGGCAGAACACTGACATGATGTTACTTACAGCTAATTAAAGTTGAGAGCATAATAAACAATCTTGGGATCCTAGCAACCCAATTTCCCTGGCTGTGGAGATTGCTGGATCTTGACCCGAGATCTTTGAAGCTCCAGCGAATTCTTTGAGTGACCTCCCTGCTCCGAGGGCTCTGGCTTTGGGAAGCAGGGCTGGATAACACCAAAAGCTCTCAGGCATGGCTTGTCCAGAGACATGGGGAGTGATGAGAGAGCGGGAGGGGTAAGGGGTGAGGAAATGAGGCCCTGGGAGGTGCTGGAATTGGGATTGTAAGGCCATTTCACCGAGGAGCAACGGGGTAGAGCTAATTAGCAACGTGATGAAAGCCAGCGAAGGAAAATTCAGACTGATTACCAGGAAATCTTTCCTCTGGTGAGCTCTGCTGGGCTGCAAAACCCTCTCTGGAGGGAAGCAGAGCAGAGCACAGCCTTGAGTCACTGAGGACTGATGGACACGGCAGCGTGAGCCCGGGGAGGGCCCGGGGGGGAAGGCTGAGTGCGAACCAGAGATTCACAGGAGCAGACTTCGTATCACTGCTCCAGAAGGTCCTGGAAACTCTCACTGCATCAGTTCGTTCTCCTTGCCTCCCTCGTGCCATCTCAAACCCAGCTGGCTCCACGCTCAGGAGCCTCCCACGGTGAGGAATCACACACTCGCAGGAGAGAGAGCTTGGTTCAGCTCGGGGCAAGTCTCACCTTTCCTTCTGATTAACATCTTTTTGGTATTTATTTTGTTATAACAACAAAAGAATAAACCTTGCCATACCCAAATCAGATTCTCAGAGCTGACTCAGCCAGCAAAATCAGCATTTTTTTTCTTGTCTGCAGTGAATCAAAAATCACTACTCACTTGTGCAGAATCAACTGAAATTTGAGGTGAATTAAATCCAAAATCTCCCTCTGTTCCTACAAGTGACTGACATGCCTTCTTTATTGCCAGTTTCTTGAGTGCTATTGGACTGACTTCTCCCATTTTCACTGAATCTCCTCATCCTGCAAAGTAGGGCAACAGCAACATTTCACATCTCTCGCGGAGCCCCAAGGCAGTGACACCCTGGCTGTGAGTCACCAGAGCCACCGAGCGTCCTCAGAGCAAACAAAGGTGAACTTGTATTAAATCTGCAGGGGGAACGCCGAGTTCCAGCACGTTAATCTGCCTTTGTGCCTGTGAAGAGCAGTGCTGAACCACAGCGAGGTGATGATGCCTCTGCCATGCCAAGGGATAATCTCTGACTGCCTTAGGAACCCAGCACAAGGGCGGCGGCGCTGCTCCTCATCTCTTAATTCACCTCAAAGCAGCCTGGAACCCAACCTCTGTTCTCACAGTGATTTGCTGCACCGAGGGAGCCTTCGAGAGGTTTTTGTTTCAGAAGACAAAACTTCTGGGCACGGACGAGGCCCTGGAGGGGAAGCAGACGTGGGGAGAGCAGGGACCCCAGTCCCAGCCCTGCCTGCAGCACTCTGGTGCTCACTGCAGGGACCCCAAGACATCCATTTCATTCCCTGTTCCCAGAGCCCCAAAAACCAGGGGTGTCACAGGTGTGTGTCACAGGTGTGTCACAGATGTGTCACAGGTGTGTGTCACAGGTGTGTGTCACAGGTGTGTCACAGATATGTCACAGATATGTCACAGGTGTGTGTCACAGGTGTGTCACAGGCATGTCTCAGATATGTCACAGNGGCATGTCACAGATATGTCACAGATATGTCACAGGTGTGTCACAGGTGTGTCACAGGTATGTCACAGGTGTGTGTCACAGGTGTGTCACAGGCATGTCTCAGCTATGTCACTGGCATGTCACACCCGTGTAATGGCACACCCGTGCACACTTGCAGGAAATCCAGGTTCACCAAACCCCAGCTGAATCCTGGGCTCTAACCAACACCCATCTCTGGCTCCTCTGTCGCCTCAGAGGTCACTCCTGGGCCCAGTCCTTATCCAGGCTGAGATTCCCAACACCACATCCCAAAAGCTCTGCCTTTGGCAGTGGTGGCCCTCAAAAACAGCAACAAAAACTCACAGAAGTTGGGAGCACAGCCTTGTGTGAGATTCCCAGGAAAACCCAAACTAACAACCACCTCCAGCCTGAGCCTGGGCTGAGGGTGGGAAGGGTCTCACCTCGGGGGCACTGAGGTGATTTGGCAATTGCCAAATCCCTGCCACGCTTGCAGGGATGACAGAAATCCACCCCAGCAAACCCTGCACAGCCAGCACGGGACCGACCCTGGGAGGGTTTGAGATCCCAGAGTCCAGGAAAACTCAGTGGTTGTGTCCTGACATTCCTGCTGCCACGGGACAGTGAGGGTGGCAGGTACAACTGGTAACAATTTTCTGAAATTACAGAGATTTCTCGTTGTTTTCTTTTTTTTCGTAGTTAATAGTTCTTTTGTCCTGGCTCTAGACATTTTGCTAATCAGTTTCTATCATATGGGAGCTATCAGCAGAGACAGTCAAGCCTGGGGATATGTAAAACCTTTCCATTGCCTGAAGAATCCAAGGAGACCTTTGACACTTGCCAAATTCCCTCGCAAGGGAAGGGTAAGGGAATAAACTCAGAGCCAAAATCTGCAAAGTCGTTTCTTCATCAGCCTTCAAACAGAACCTCAGAAGTTTCCTCTGCTCATATCGTGTTTTTATGGGGCAGCAACAGCCGAGGGACTGCTTTGCTGAGGCCTCTTATTCCCATCCTCTCCAGCCTCCTAGGGAAAAACAACCTCAAAACCCATCTAAACAACCTCAAAACCCACCAAAACAACCCCCAAACCCACCAAAACAACCTCAAAACCTACCAAAACAACCCCAAAACCCACCAAAACAACCCCAAAACTCACCAAAACAACCCCCAAACCCACCAAAACAACCCCCAAACCCACCACAAACCCGCCACACCACACAGGAACCCACGGCAGGGGCTGGGGGAGGTCCCACAGCAGCCTGAGATGTCTTTTCCCTGTTCTGCTCAATCGGTGGAACATGGAAAGCAGGGAAAGCGCACGGAGAGGATTGGAAGCAACAGGGCAGAACCTGTGCTCGGTGCCCTGGGGCTGAGCTGGGGCACAGAGAGCCCCTGGCACTGCCCATCCAGGGAATCCAGCCCTGCCCAGGGATCATGGACGCTCACGTGTGCCTGGGAGCCAGGAGGTGACAGAAACCACTCCTCTGCCACCGCAGCTACAGCAAACCTTCCCCAAAAAAGTCACTTCGAGGTCACTGTTTTTGTCCAGTATTTCAATACATTAAATGCAATTACTTCATTGTTGATTTACCTGTCATTAGAGGCATGTGTTTGAACATGATTTATTGAGTGAGTTTTGTGCCAGTTGACTTGCAATAGATTGCACAATATTCAAAAAGGCTCATTTGCTTGGCATTACATTAGAAGCAGGGTGATTGCAACACAAAGCAATGTAAATGAGTTCTGAGAGGCTCCATCATTCATGTTGTCATGTACTGAATCCTATTATTATTTATTACCATAATTGTACTGTGTTTCCTGGGGCGATAAATTAGGACTGATGGGTCCCGCTGACAGCCAAGGACTGGACTCGCTCTATATAATTTAATAGGGATACTCTTGGATCTCTGCTCGGAGGAGACTCAGGCAGGAATTTAGTAACTAAGCAAAATCCTTCCTTAAAAAAATTAAAAATAAAATAAAAGCGGCGAGGTTCCCCTCACCCCCCCCCCCCCCCCCCCCTTCTCCCTTGGCAGCAATTTAAGTCTTGATAAAAGCTGCAAAGGAAATGGGAGCACTCTGTCTTTCATAATAGGATTGTTAAAAAAAATCACTGCCCTGTGTCACAATCTGTTTTCTGCTCCCTGCTGACAGGAGCCTCCCGTGCTGGGAACGTGGGGACAGCCGGGGCCTTAAAGGGACAGGGGACAGGGACAGGGACAGGGACAGGGGACAGCAGGGACAGGGACAGGGGACAGGG
>VZTN01009291.1:0-163791 GCA_013400515.1 Erpornis zantholeuca
GCCGCAATTGCCCGTGGCCCGCCCCACGTAGCGCGGGCTTGGGCCCGGGTAGATGCCCCGTCTGTGCAGGGCTCGTGCGGCGGGGCCAGGCCCCCCTGGCCGGGCAAACGCACCTGCCGGAGATGGTGCAGAACTTGAGGCCTCTCCGGGCTCGCCCTCGTCCACCGGCCCGTGTGGCGCGGGTGGGAGCGGGCCTGGTGCCCGGCGGGCTGGGGTGGCCTCAGGTGAGGGGGGGAGCCAGCGGGGCTGTGCAGTGAGTGCTTACACTCACCACCTGCCCGGGGCTTGCGAGCGCGGGGCGACAGCCTCGGCAGCGTCCGTGCGGGAGCTGGAAGGTTTGTGGAAGGCAGAGAAGCACCTCGGCTGCCCCACGGTGTTGGCAAACAGGGCGACGCTTGCTCTCAGCAAAGCAGACCTTCCCCAGTTGGGTAAGGCAAGCAGAGAGGCATTTTCCCCTCGAAGCCTCTTGCGCTTGGCCTGCTGTAGGCCACAGCCCCGTACGTGTAGGTGCACACGGGGCAAACCCTGCGGCAGGCGGCAGGACGGGCCCGCGGGCAGTCTGCGCGCGTCTGGAGGACGAGAGGCTTGCACGTTCCCCTCCCATTATTACAGGGGAAACTGAGGCAGAAGGGGGCCCTTTTAAATCCCGGGGGCTAAATTTTATAGTGGACTGAATGGGCATCCGAAAGCAAATGTACCTCTAAGGAAGGAACGCAGAGAGGACCCTCTGCCAACCATAATAATCAGTGTGACTAACAGGGAACACCGAGAACTGTTCCATTATATCATGAGACATTACATCGTGCTTGAAAAAATAGTCTTTGATGACATGCAAAGGATTGGCAAGTGCATTTCAGAGAATCCTCCTTCATTTCTTCGAGGATTTCAACCATGTTCATTATGTTATGCATAATTTAACTTCCTCAGCAGTTATATTGAACTTGATGCTATGGGTCTTACATGTTCATCATTTAAATTTGGGGGAACAGAAGGTGTATGAACTTATTTTTAAAATTACTCATTTATAGTTCCTTGGAGGAATTAGAAAATGGGACTTCACAATAATTTTGCCATGTATTTCTAGACCTCGCCCAACATGCTGCAGTTTTGCCAAATGCCAGATAGGAACAAAACTCGGTTTGCATTTAGTCTCATAGAGCCTACAGAGTAATATTTCCATATAAAGTATTACAATATCGGCTCTCTTTTTTTTTTTTTTTTTGTGATTTTAATATCGCGGGTGTCAATCAGGAAGAAGATTGTTGCTTTTATTACAGTGAATATAGAGCAAAACAAAGAACTTTTTAGAAAATGAATACACTCTGGGGAAATTCCATAAATCTTTGTGAGAAGAAAACAGGTCTTATTTATAAATATATAAAAGTTGGCTGTGTATTGTGCAAAACTTGCTTAGTGCTAAAGGAGTAAATGTATTGTAAATCAATGGTGGGTCCCAAAGCACATTATAGTATATTTTATTGGGTTTTTACCTTAAGGTAAGGTCTTTTATTAAGAGTATATATGAGCACACGCTGCTGAATACCTTGTTTTTCACAGTGCTCTATACGTAATGGAGGGGTTTTTTTTTACTTGCTTCATTAAACATTCCTGTAATTAATGCATTTAATGGGAATCCAGCATTAACAAATATAAAATTTATTGTGGTTTTAAAAAACTGCTTTGGTTACTAGATTTTCCATTAACAAATGGCGATGACCAAATTCCTCAAAATATTTCTGCACTCACCCCAGAAATCTCCTGCTAAAACAGGTGATGTTTTCAACTGTGTAATGGGAAAGAAATGGCACATAAATAATCCTTGTGAAGGATTCAGTATAAATCAAAAAAGTGTCTTTAAAATAATCCTCAAACCCCTAAGTCTCAAGCTTGATAAGAAGACGTCTGTATTAGCACTGGAGCTTGCTGGGTGAGTTATTAGGTGTTGAAAGACACCGTCTAGGAAGTCTGACCCATCAGAATTTGAATGTAAAAGGCAAGTGACAACTTCATGAATACATGAAAAGCCTTAGAGCCCAGTCCCAAAGCCCTCTTTCCCTGCCTGAAAAGCCCGTTTATCTTCGGATGAATAAGAGTTACAGAATTGGAACCTAAGGAAAAAATCGTTGGTATCCGTGGCCAAGGGAATGTCTCCCTCCCACCCATTTGATTGGAAACATGTGCAAGTTTGGCTAATGAGACTGTAGGGCTTTCCCCTCGCCTCTGTGGATGATTGTGGCATTTTATTTGAATGCTGGTATGGTTTCCCATTCCTGTTCCTTGCAAGCTTTTGGTCTGGGCAAATAAAAAAAGGAGATGTCAGAACCGGAGAATCTTTTTACAGCATATAAAATCTTCCCATCTAATCCAAGAGGAAATCGTAATGTGAAGAACATCGGTGTTTTAATGGCCTCCTAATGAGGACAAGCTTGGCCAGAGCTTTGAAGAAGACAAATGGAAAGCAAAAGAGCTCATTTCTCCTTGAGGGCAAGGATTACAGTTCCTAGGGAGGACTGCATGGATATGCCTTCAGCAGGTAAAGCTTTGCTTGCCCGCAGCCTCCTGGCAGGGCCCTGATGTACGGGCTGTTGGCAAGGGCAGGAAGGGGGGGGTAGGAAAGTGGGGGGCGTGCTCACGCTTCCTGGTTTCTCTGTCAGTCTATTCCTCTCTGTGTGCTGCTGGGAAAAATGAAGACAATTATATTTACCTAAATCCCTGGGTAATTAAAGCACTAAATTAAAGCCTGAGAAGCACTTGAAACTTTGAGTTGAAAGAGCCCATAGACAGACAGCCCACTTGTAACCTCACGTGTCTGGGGTTCTCCCTAAGGTATGAGGGATACACAGCAAACACTCTGTACAGCCACAGATAGGTGATCACATCTAATTTAAAAGCCCTCATTACTCCCTCCTGACAGGTTTGGATGTTTGCCTGCCTAGTTCCAAGGCCAGTGTCGATCCATTTGAAATTAATATTTTTCATTCCTCTCTCCGCTGTATGCATTTAAAAGCTGTCCTTGGCTTTCCTTCCCAACTGCTGGCTCTGATTAGCCCAGCAGCAGTGATGGAGCTCTGCTTTGCAGCTCTGATGGGTTCCTACTGCTCTCATACCACATTAGAAGTAGAGTCTTCCTGGAAAAGGGACTGCCTTGTTCCTGACTTTTTCCATGGCTTCAGCAAGCCAAAGGGTCTTAATTTCCAACTGGGAGAAACAGGCCTTTCTCATCCCATCACAGCAACAATCTGTGAGTGGCAGGGGTGTGGATGTCATGTTTCCTTCTGTGGTACCACCCCTTGATGGGGCTCAGCCCTGCATGCTCCCCTTGCTCAGCATGGATGTGCAAGCAAAGCAGAAGTGTTTTTGTGAGCAGATTAAGATGGTACCTCTTTTCGCTGCTGCAAAAAAGGATCTTTGTACAAGTCTCCTGCACGTGCAGCATAACATGTCAGAGGAAATTGCCCTCCTGGAGATATGCGTGAAGGTCTTTCTAAGCAATTAAAAATGTGAGTTCTGCTCTGGAAATCCACTGTAAAAAGAACTTAAAAGCGCATTGTAAGCAGTAGCTTGGGTTTCCCTGTCTCTGCAGAGTGAGGATTGCTGACTCTTTGAAGGCGGAGAGCAGGTCATGTTTTAAAGCTACTTTTGGCTTCACAGGCTTTGGAGGGGAAGGACAACTCTGGGTAAAGCCTTGGTGATGGGTCAGCACTCAAAGTGCACTCAGGTGGCTAAACCTCACAAGCACAGTGGGGCAGGACCACTGCCACTAATGGCACAAGATGCAGACACCATCTCACTTGAGTTTTTTTCTGGTGCCCTACACACAGCCTAGGAGTACAGCTTCACCACACAGCAACTCACAAATATTTTGGCCATCTTCTTACCGCCTGCCCTCACCAGGCTCAGCACACAGGGAGCTGCATGGTGTGCCACACCAGTTAGGTACACTGTCAACATGATAAATACTTTTCCACTGCATTTTACCCTAGCTTTAGTCAGTCAGATTGGCTTGAGGCACAGTCAGGCTAATGGCAGGACATTGGTTTAGCTCAGCTTTTGCAGTGTGGTGGGAGAAGTCACCTGCAGTGCCAGTGCCAAGTGGGTCAATACAGTGGGAGCCCTGCAAACCTCACTGCCAGCATGGCCAAGATGTTACCACATTGTATTGCGGTGGAAATGTGGAGCTGTGGGTGTCCTCTCAGGCCCTTCACCTCATCCCACACAGTACTACCCCAAAGAGGTAGCAAAACACCTTCACAAAGGGGTGATAGTCTCTCAGCTATGCTAGGGGATGAGTTTAGGATTGCAGGAGTTAGGCACCAAGGGGGTGTCAGTCAGTGCAGGTGCACTTACTCCATCCGAATGATAAAACCTTGCCTCTAAAGGCAGCCACCATTGCAGCAGGACTCTGGTAGCAAAACTACCACTTCCTCATCCTCCCTATCCAGCTTGTGAAAACTGCCTGGCTTTAACTTTGATTCTGACAATTTAACATATAGATCAAAGTACAAGGAGCAGCTACAGCAAAACACCAACAACAAAAAACCCAAGCCAAAACAACAGCTGGTGTTGTGATATCCTACACAACCCTGGGTAACCGGAGTCCACAGCCGTGTCTCACTGTGGACAGTTTCTTTTTCTTATCCATGGCTACATGTTGGCTTTGTAGCACGGCTTCTTGAAGCGAAGAAAAACTTCTACTAAGCTGGAATTGGCTCAAGCACCATATAACACAGAATGAAAACAATTAGTGAAACAAAAGGGAAAGTGCAAGGAGGATATAGAGTCTGCCCATACAAGCCTCCTGTCTTCCTATGGAATCCATTATGATCCAGAGGGCCCCAAATTTAAACTAATCGGTTTCTGCCTTTATTTATTTTTTCTCGATTCAATTTCCTACATGAACTGGCCAGTTAGGCCAAATATTTTTCTTTCTTTTAAGTTGACTTGCTGTCAGCTGAATGCAATGCCCTGTGAAAACACCTGCTGACCTGCTGTATACACACATAACACAGGCACACATCTTTGCTCTCTGCATCTATATATCTATGCTGTCTATATGTATCTATACAATCTATGTCTGCCTATCCATGTACCTATACGTCTCTATTACTTGCTTTTAGAGCGGGACCTACAGGTTGCAAATTCCTCATCTCTGCAAAATACACCTTCAAGCTTCCATCTCTTTTGGGAAAGGCAGCTGCCTTGTTGCTTCTAGTTCAGACTGCTCTGGCTTGCTCTGCTGGCAAGTCCTGGGGGAATGGACTGATCAGGTTCACTAATGGTAGGGCTCTTGTGGCATTTGCTTACCTAACACAATCAGAACATGCGTCTTAAATATTTTATCAGCTTTGCTGGGTCATTCTCATACTGTGGCATTGTGTTGCTGGAGAATAGAGGAGGCTAGAGGAAAAATAGTGCTCAAGAATGCTGCAGAAAGAGTTTTAAGCCCATGGCAGCACTAATGCCCTTCTTAAAGCCACTAAAACAAATGTCCCTGTTGCAGCACAGCAGATCAGAGGCAAAAAAAAAAAAAAAAAGGTCAGGGCAATTGCAATAACAAAGCAGATCAAAAATTATGCAAATAGTCCCAGACCCTCAGTTGTTGGCTCTGACCTAAACAGTAGTGGTGGTCCTGGTTTAACTTTGATCCCTTCTTTCTGGTGCTTGATTAATTTTTTGACTCCTTAAAAAAAAGTTCTCAATAAATTTTGTGATTTATCTTGTGCCCATTCCCCATGGGCAAACTCACAAATGCCTGTGAGTAAATTAAAGTATAAAGGAAGAGGATGTAACAGGTTAATTCTGGGGGTAGTGCCAGAGCTGGAGTCTCCTGTAGTGGGGCCTCAACAGCCAATAGCTTTTGTGGAGAAGAAAACTTGATTTCCCTCTAATCCATCCATTCCCTGCCTCCAGCTAGACAGTGCTGACTCCAGGTGGGCAGGGAGAGCTGAGAAGTAGGTCTGTCCTGCAAGTCTTTGCTAGACCTGTGGGTAGAAAATGTTGTTAATGAGGGGACCTAACCAACCACAGGCTCGTTTCTGAGCCTGTCCCCAAGGGCTGCATGTGGGGAGATTCCCCAAAGGGAGGTCAGAAATGCTTCGTCTCTTTTCTATTGAGATAGTGATAGTGTGATAGTGAAGAGCTTTGCATCCTTGCATGTCCAGTGTTCCCTCTATCCCAGTATCTTTTATAAATCACCTCAAAACTACCAAAAAAGTACCCATGTCTGCCTGTTTTTCCATCCTCCTGCTGAAGGGTTTCTCTAGCACCAGTTAACTTCCAATGTCTCAGCTCTTGTGTCTGTTTACATCTGGGCTTATGGGGGTTCACCACCCTCCCCTAGCTCCACACATCTTTTTTAGGGAGGTGTTTGCTTTCTCCAAATTGCTGGTGTTGCTCTGTTGTATTGCCTGATTTTTGCCAATGCTCTTGGGTACCTATGGTGTCCTCTGTGCTTGCTTATCATCCCTACTTGAACGCTGTGCTACATTGCCGTTAGTTTTGAGTACCCTTGCAGCAAGTAGCTGAGGCTGCAGGCTGGGTTCAGGAAAAAGCTGGAACACGTTGAGGAGCAAAGTGGGTCCAGCCAAAGCACAAGAGGCTGGTGAGGCAGGGAGAAGGAGTCTTTCTGTATCACTGCTCTGACTAGTATAAGCTGGAGCAACCTTGCTGATGCAGAGCGTCCTCAGCTTAGTCTAGTCCTGGCTGCATCCCTGCAAAGGAGAAGAAAAAGAGTGTGTGCTCACACTGATTCGTTTTCTTGCTAATAATAACTTTGTTATGATGTCCAGAGCAGCCCAGAGAGAGCAATAGTAACAGTGGACTGCTTGGAAGAGAAACAAATACTACAATCAGGTTTGGGAAACCATGAATCAGCTGTAAAGGACAGTGTTACCTCAGCCTGAATATATCTTGCTTAGCTCATACTGTCAGGTGTAAATATAACTGTTTAGACAATAAAGTTATCCTGTGATCTGTCTTCATGAAAGGCACCTATTTTTACAGATATGATGATCCTCTCTCAGTATTTGGCAGCAGAGCAAGAGCACTGATGTATAAATACGTGTTAAGCAGTGGCATGACATCCCTGCTTTAAAGGCAGTCCAGGAGTATATGTCCTCAGAGAAGGATCCAGCTAATATCATGCCTTGATGTTTGGGGAGAACATCTACTCTACCCCCTTAAAGAGGGAATCACGTACATCCACTGCCCCATCTTCCAGCTTTTACAAGGGGAGACTGGGAACAGGGGCATGCCTCTGCCTTTTTCCTACCCATTTTAGGAGGGTGGATGCTGTTGGCCAGATTTAGCTTTTTAAAAACCAGGGGGAAGAGCAGCAGAAGCTGTGCCTGTGCCAAGGCCCCCAAGGGAGCAGCACGGTCACGGCACATGGAGTTGATATGCTGCGGCGTGACACCGACAGGGAGCGCTTGCAGGCAAGGCTGGTCCTTGTCACCCAGGCTGTGCCACTTGGGTCAGGCCCTCGCTCTGGGACTGCCAGCAGGACATCAAGTTGCATTAATCTACAGCTAATCTAATTCCCACTGGAGAGATGGGTTCGTCCCGACTAACTTTAGATTACAGTTTACGTATATTGTGCCAAGGTCTGTATTGGACCAATTTATAGTGAGAAATGAGGTTGGCAAGATAACAGGGGCATCACAATTAGACCTAATTAGCCCAGCAGGAAATCCATTTCCAGGCAGCTTTTGGCAAGAGGAGGGGTTGGCGGGATAACAAGCATGGAGTGTATTTTGATACAAGCACACTCCAGCTGCAAGGAAAAGTAAAGTAACAGCTTGTCTCATCCTTATGCGGAGGCCTCATGTCAGGCTCCACCACGTAAGTCTTTTTGTTTGAGGCTTTGCAGCCTCCCTGCTTGGAAGAAGTTCAGAGAACTTGTTCTTACCAAGCCACCTCGGCTGCTGGAGGACAATGGTGAGCCATAAGGGCTGCACAGCGCCTTGCTCCTGCCACCAGGCAGGAGTGTGGTCTGCACCGTGCTCCTTCTCCAGTTTGGAGGGAGATGAGGGGTCATAGGTCGTGGCAGAAACCTGTGTGGAGTAGCTTGGTTTAATTGCAGGAGTTATCCGTATGGTAAAATGTCTGGAGTGTAGATTCAGACAAACTAATGGAATTATTTGTATTTGAGTGCTTTATTATATTGGAATTGCAGTGATATTATTAACATTTGTACAAATGCACAAAATTCCTTTCTCTTCTAGCTAGAAAGAGATGTAAAAATCTGACCTAGTTGAACAGTCTCAATGAACTTATTGTCCATTTGTAACAATAATGGGTTCACAATGCAACAAAAAGCTTAACATAAAATTAAACATATTAAATGCTGCAGCAAGTATTTACATTTATGTACCAAAAAAAAGAGTATCTCCCTCCGGTAAGGAAGGTGGTTGCTTTACAGAATAAAACAAACAGACATACAAACACAAAACCTTTGCATACAATACAAACAACCCCAAAACTTACTGTGACAGCACCTTTTTTTAATATTATATATATATATATATATTTATATATAAACTTCGATAGTTTAGGCTTACTCCAAGCAGTGCTAAAAGTTCATTAAAACCAGGACAATGGCAATAGTCCAAAGAAGCAATGTTCACTGATGAGTGCTACCCAGTGTTTGAAGAGAGCTGCTACAGAGAGAGGGACACAGAGCTCACGGCCATGGGCTGGGAAACACTTGGGATCCCAATGATAAAGTCCTTGGCAAAAGTCTCAGTGGCAATTGTTCTTACTCAGAAGAGAGAATACACCTTTCATGCAAAGTAGTTTGTCTTGTGGAAGCATGCTAAAGGTGATCTCTGTCAGGGAACTCCTTGCAATCTCATCTCTGTGGGGTGGGGAGAATATTTCTCTGAAATTTCCTAGATTCCAGCAAAGAAAACATTTCCCTTGAAATGCCCAATCAATCCTCCCACCTCCCTTGCCCCAGAACACTGCTGCAGTTTCTGCAAAGCCAGAAAGAACCTTCAGTCTTCATTCAGAAGGCTGTCACACAGATTTTTAGTCAAAAAAGATATTTGGGTCTAAGACCCTCACAGAATCAGATGGCAGGCTCTGACCATGGGCTTTGTGAACAATTCCACCATGTGAAACAGCAATACTAATATTTTACTTGCATAAATTTAGAACTGGAGATCCTGAATCCTAGGTATTACACATTCATCTAAATATAACGAGTTGCAGTTATTGATTCCAGTCCAAGGAGAGCCTGGGAAAGGATCAGATTTCCACTTAGAGAATCAATCTTGTCTCTGAGTGTGTGTGAACACTGACATTTTTGGCCTCGTGCAGTTTAGGATTTGCTATAAAGTTTTTTTGAAAGCTATGGAAAAGCAATAATGGTGAGCAATTTAGCTCTTAAGTGTAAAGCCACTGATAAAACTGAGATAACTGTAAGCTCTGGAAAAAAAAACCAACAAAAACCAAAAAGAGATTATGGATGTAAACAGTCTCTTTTGTCTTTGCAGTAAGATGATCATTTCAGATGTTGAAAAATTGAACCTTTTTTGTATTTTGGTGTTCAAATCGCTTGAGATTTTATTGCTTTTGTTTGTCTTCAGAAGTTTTTTGTCTCTTTTCTTTTTTTTTTTTTTTAAAGGTGCTGTCCCTAGTCAAGTTATAAGGCAACATATTTTATTGATTCAGAACTCTAATACATAGTATGGCCACTGTTATCACTGCAGCTTTGCAGCTACTGTGAGTTGGACAACAGTCAAAGTGCATCATAATGCACAACAGAGCCAGTCTCCTGACCTTACGATATACAGGACACTTTGGTTCTTGGGATGAGAGATTATAAATGTAGCTTAGATGCCACCTCACATCATACACATTGCATAATAAAACATTTATATGCTGTCATGAAGAGGGTGTAAAGTCTAAGTCACACTGCAGACTGGCTGGTCTCAGCTTCTCTGCTCGGGCAGGTGTGAGAGACAAGTTGTATATATGCCACCAGTGAAAGCATATAAATGTATCTGGTGCAAAACTTTTACAAGAGTATTTATAAATGATTCAACAAGGGAGAGCAAGAAAGAGAGCAAGAGCTAAAGTGCAATTTTAAAAGAATATAAATAATTGAAATGTAGCAATAAGATACTAATTAGTTGTAACTGGTTTTGTTTTATAGGCACAGTTTAGGTTTTATGTCCACGGATCAATTTTTTTCTCTTCTTCCCCCTCCAGTAATTTTCTGTGATGTATAATGGAGCTTTAATGGTGTAAACCTAAGGAACACTGCTTAGTAAGAGGACTGAAGAGGCAATGATAAGTCAATATAGTGCAACTCACTATGTGATATTAGACAAGAAATGAGGATGGGGTTAGATCTTCTGTGGTGATGTATAAAATCAGCCTTAAAGAAAAAAAAGCAGAAGAAAAAGACAGGCTTTCCAGTTATATGTTGACTCGTGCTTTCTAAAGTGAGAAAGCATATTTTTCAATACATAGGAAACAACTGAAAGTTTATAATTTGTTTCATTGTTACAAAAAAAAAAAAAAAAAAGAAGGAAAAAAAAGCAGATGCTGCTTTAAGGAAAACATTTAATTCTAGGAATTTCTGTACAACTGACCTCAGCAAGCTTTTCCATCTTAGATGGATGACTTCTGCTTGAGACCCTGAAAGATTAAGATGCACACACACCTAGAGTAGTTTATTGCAAAACTAATATTGTAACTTAAAAAACAACAAACAGATTCTGTACAAGAATACTGTTCAAATGGAATGTGTTAAAATAACATTTATTAATAAATACTTTATAAAATTCTATGCGAATACTAAATTAATAGATTCCTGTTTTAAAATTGCTTTGGTCCTCATGAATTTTCATAAATTCACTCTATACGCTTTTTTTTTAAAAAAGGTATTAACTGCTAAAAAGCACATTTTGCCTAAACTAAAAGGCTAGTTTTCAACACTAAATATTGTTGCTTAAAAAAATATGAATCCTCAAAAGTTGGGCATTTAACAACAGTTATAGCTGGCTTGTTAGTTAACAGGACTGAGTCATTAACACTAAATCCACACGCACTGAGGCACTGAACCATTGACTTTCCACTATTTAGAATATGGGCAGCAGACATTTAGCTTCATAGCAGGAATTAACTCCCAACAGCGTGAAATTCTCCATAAATCATCATCATCATCATCATCGTCGTTGTCCTTATAAAACACACCATGATAGCACACAAACTACTTGTCTCCCACAGGCAGCGTAATGAATATGGCTTGCATAAATTGACTTGGGGAAGGGGGGCTGGGCGTGCCGGAGCTGGATCGTAGCATCATTTCTCTCCAATCAAAGTACTGCAGTTGTCCGTGGCTGAGATTTCCAACCTGCTTCCAACGTCACACACAAGAGGCTATCTACGGTAACACCTCCTCCTGAGCAAGGCACTGGCCAAGGTTCACCACCCTGCGAGTGCCCTGGAGAGTGGATGATGGAAGTGGCCTGAGTTGTCCTTCACTGGCAGTGGGATAGGGCACAGAGCCTGGTGAGCCCGGCAACAGGCTGGATTGGCAGGGCAAGAGGAGAGTGGAGCAGTCTCCAGAAGTAACTCGTAGCAGGATTCTTCCTTGATGGAAAGAGCCTAGGAAGTGCATTTAGAGTGATGTGCTTGGGAAGAGGCTGCTGCCACTGACCACATGGCAGAGGGACATCCTGGAGACAGAGGGCTGGGGCTTCTGCCATAGCCCTTGCTCAGGCAGCCTCCAGTGCCCGGTTGGACCAGCAGCTTGAGGAAAGGCTGCAGGATCACTCCCCTGGAAAACAAGAGCATTTTAATGTGGAAGCAAATCTGATGAGTAATATAAGGTGCCTGGTACGGTTGGTCCTTATCCCGATGATAGAGCCAATATAAATATGCTGCATGTTGTCTTGGCCTGCGAACCTGCGACAGAGTTACAAGAAGCAATAGCAAATAGCTTTTCATCCTTTACTTATTTCCACATCACTAGCAAGGATTATACCTAAAGGCCAATAGTATAGAGAGGAGACATTTCATTGTAATTACACATTTAGGCCAACATGTGTGGTTGGCTTGCCTAGTTAGCATTAAAAAAAGAAATAATTGAGCTATATATAATACACATCAGTCAAACTGTCAAGTTGCTGAATTTAACAAAACTTAGGCAAGGTTTTTGTATTTTTTCCTTTTTTTTTTCTTTTTAATGTAGAGGCTTTCATTTTAACAGCTAAATATTTTAATTGAGGAGACTGAATAAAATGAAGCTAAACCGTAATTCTAGTGCAGTGTAGTTCAACTGGGTATTCTAATATTACCAACAACTTTGATTTTTATTTTTTAATACATTTAAGTGCTACCCATATGGAGGGAAAGTTTTTAAAATTAACCCTGCAATGGCATTTCCTTTTTGGTGGTGAACGATGAAATTCAGACGTAGGGGAAATGCTTATTTGGGCTTTTTACATAGTGGATACTCAGCTGAGTATTTTTCTTGACTGCATATTTGAAAAAAGTTCCCTTGGGAGCCGTGATGAAGCAAAACCATTTAGCTATTACAACTGGAGATTAAAAAAAATTATAGATTCAGTATTTAAAACACTTTAAAAGTATATGTTTGTCTAAAATATAATAGAAAATCCTTTACATTTGTATTTTTTCGTAATTTTTTTTTGGTTCTTAGACTATATAATCAAGTCAAGATTTACACTGTACATTAAAAATCTTTTTTTGAATGTATTTGCATAAATGGAAAGCGAGCTGTTAAAGAAAAGAATACTGATAAAAAGTTAGTCACCAAGATAAGAACTAATTCAGCAATGAATGATGCTCAGAAATTTGCTTTCCTTTTCAGACAGGCTCTGCTCCTTTCAGTGCCTCCTCACACTTCAGTTGTTTCACTCTTCCTCCCTCATGGAGAAGACCCATCCTTTTTTAACCCACGACTCCTCTAAAGACCAAAGACACAGTCTTTGAGGAAGAGAGTTTTGCTGCAGAACAAAGTGTGTTTGGAGCTAGAGCATTTTCTGGGAGTAATGTGAATTTTGCTATTAAAGATGCAGCTCAAAATGTTTGAACATTTTTCACCAGCTCAGAACCTGCTCTTTGGGCGAGCAGTGGGAGGTTTTGCGGCTCACAGATTTGAGAGCAGAATCAGGTCCCAATATACAGGGAGGAAGCATAATTAATTGGCATCATCTCTGTCTGATTTTCCCATCAATCACTGGGACCACTCGGGGATGCAAATCAGTTGTGCTGAGGGGCAGGCTCAGAGTCCAAACAAAAACCTTAATTGTGGCATAAGGCTCTTTTCCAGACCCTCTTTGCAGGACTGTATTTTATCCCAAGTGTGGGACTTGGCATTCTTGCAGCATTTTTTAGCCACTGCATGCCTTCCAAAAATTATTTAGCATCCTAAAGAACAATTCCTTACCCACGGTAAATGAGTGTTAAGTGCCATTAAGGTTCGTGAAGCTACACTGCTGTCTGCCAACTTGGGATCAGTCTGTGAACGTTTAAAGGAATGCCTGCAGAGAGCAGGTCTTTCCCTGGGAATTAAAAATGGCATTTTTCCAACTGGTCAGAACCATTACACTGATTTATTTCTCATTTATAGCCCGTGAAGCCTGAGGCTGTTAGCTTTCGTTGCTAGAACAACGCAACCAGGTTAGGGAACAGAACTTTTCCAAATTATTATATACTACATGGATTTTCCTACATTAATGACTGGGAGTGCAAAAACTTGCTGTGACTCTCAGGTGTTGCTCACTATGCCTCTGCTGCACTACAGAAGCTTACAGGGCTGCTAGCACCAACACAGCTGGCTCACCATCCTGCTTCACCTGCCACTGCGCTGTTTTCGCCTTTCCCTATTTATTAAAAACACTAAATCAGGAGCATTTGTATTTTTTAAAAGCCAAATGCTTGGCGCAGCCCAGCTGTGGGTGAAGAGCTAGTGAAAGCAGCAGCCGTGCCAACAGTTTTTAGGTGGGCTTGAAGTTTTTGCTTCTTCATTACCATTCTTTAAAAAAAAGAAGGAAGAGAGAAAGCCTTGGAATTAAAAAAAAAAAAAAAAAAAAAAGCAAAAAAAAAGCTGGGAAATGGAAGGGAAAAGGAAGGTGTGAGAATAACTGTAAGAGAAAAAGGCCAGGGTAGCAGAGAGAGGAGAACGGGGAGGGCTATGCAAATGAGCATGCTATTTGGGCTTAATTTTGTCCTGAAGCCACATCCTATATAACTGCTCTGAAAAAGGCTCTGGTCTGCTGATAGCACAACGCTAACTCTTTTTTATTATGCTGTCAGCAGATGCCTTCACTCTATATTTATAGCCTAATTACTCCTAGTTACCTATGTTTGACTCTGTTTAATACTTTTCATGCCTCACATTGGCTAACAAGCTGCAGTTTAACACAACTTTGTATTTCTGAGGCTGCAGGCTAGACTGGTGAGAAGGAAACATGACTATGTACAGAAACAGTTAGGTTTATAAACAAGTAACTGGTACCAAAAAAATGGAGAAAGCACCAAAGCATTTCTCAAGCTGATAGCATATTAATTGCGTAACTCCCTTTTATGTAACTAAGTATAAAAGACATTTTAATAACTATAAAAATGAATAGCCAGAGTCTTTCAAGAACTGAGGAATCTTCCAGGCTTGAGTTACGGATGCAAATGTCCTTAGCAGAGAGGACGCTTTGATACACTACCACACTCCCCCAGCAGTTTCTGATCAACCACTTTTAAAGGATGGGGTTGATGTCTGTTCTGTGGCTGGCGAGCTGGGTGAGAGTGGAGCTTCCCACGACGTCGCTGACGGAGGAGGAGGTGGTTATGGTGTTGTGCTGGATGACTTGCTGCTGGGAGCAAGCTGGGACCGGGCTTGCAGGAGGGCTGCTCTCAGGACCTGGAAAGGGAATGAGGGCACAGAGACAACGCATGTTCATTTTTCCATCCTAGTAAAAAGGCAAGGCTGGGTGATACTTTTGGAAATACTGATGACCTGAAGCATGCATGTGTCCCAGGATTTCAAAATATAATTACAGTTATCCAACAATCTCTGTCTTAAGATCGTTTTAGTTTTCATAATTTTTTTTCAAGCCAGCTTCTCTGATATCAACTTGACTTCAAGAGCTGAGACCTTGAAAAAAGTCCAAGACCTTAATGACTAAAACTAATGTTGGGATGAAATGTCTGATATCTTGAGGTCTTTAAAATCAGTTGGGATGCTTAAATGCTTTATTTGTTCCAGCAGGAATCAAAATTAGAGTGCAGTGCACTGCAGCACAGATAATCTAATTCGAGCAACAGCTGATAGGCATGTAATGCAATTATGTATTTTTTTCTTTGAGTACTGTTAAAGAGACAGATGCACAGCAATGCAGAGGAGAGAAATGGGCTCTATTTTAAGACAATGTCACAATCTGGCAAGCCCTGAGGCTCTTCTGAACCGTTCTAGAGTGAAACAGAGAATTTGTCCTTAAATTACTACACTCACAAAATGCATCAACTAGAAAGAATTGATTCTCTGTTAGCTGAGAATTTTTTGGAAAAAAAAAAAAAAGATGAGAGTTAAAAAAGAGTTAACAAACCTTGAAAACCTGCGCCAGGTCTGGTCTGTGCCACTGTCAGAGCACAGTACCATTTTCGCTGGAGGGGACTGTAATGTTTTCCTTTTAACTTTCCTTTTGAGAGTTATTTTAAGGTTCTGGCAGCGCCGTGCCCAGGAGGACTCTTGCAGGTTTGGAGCTGTGAGTTCAAGCAGGATCCTCCACAGGGGAGTGAGCGTCCATCCGTGTGCATCTCCTTGTCGAAAGGAGGGGTGGGGAAGACTAGCTCTGCTGTGTGGGATGCAAACCGGGGCTTTTTTGCTTTTGAGCGGGACTGGATAAATAAGGGCAGGAGATTGGATGGCTGGGATGATGTTTGAGAAGAGAGGTTCAAGTGATAATATGACCAAGAAGGGATTCTGGAGGGAAGAAGTGGAAGGTTTGCTTTCCTGTGAGGAGTGTGGAGACAGCGCAAACATACCAGCTACTTACTTAGATATCCTTGTGATTCTTTCTGCATAGCTGTTATCGGACAGTCTTTATGTGTTAACAATAACTGTTTCAGCTGTGCTACCTCATTTTTCAGCATGGAAACCTCGTTCTAGAAAAGGAGGAGAGACTTTGGTTAGCAACAAAGCTTAAACCAGGCTATTCCGCAAAACTTAAACTCAAGAACACAAAACCTGCTCCATAACTTTGAAAGAACTGAGAAAAAAGGCATTTAGATCCTTGTGTGCTGGGTTTATGTTAACATTCATCAGTCACATTATTTTGTAACCTCTGAAGGCAGTCTGGCTTCCAGATTTGGTGACATAAACTGACAAATGAACTAACTTCCCAGCACCAGAGATACTTAAGGCAGTGTTTCAGTCTACTCAGGAAATACTCTGGCTCTCTGCATGAGGTCAGGGGGCAGACCCATGGGGTCAAAGGCCATGTTGCATTTCTCAGGGGCACAGTAGCAGGACTGCTGTCACCTACAGCTCAGCTGCAGCCAGTGCCTGGGTGCTCCTCACACCTCTGGGTTTTGTGGGAGAATGTTCTGGAGGACTGCCATTCTACAAATTGTTTTCTGTCCTTGGCAGCACACAAGTACACCTCTGCATGAAGCAGAAGTCCCGTGCCCGCCATAAGAAGGACAGCACTGTAAGAAGGGCTTTTATTTTCATATTCATGGTATTTTCATCTATCCAGTTCATATTCCTCACTGATAGACTGATCTATTTGTGCTTCTATCTCACTGGCTTTGAATGGGGGTTTAACTACATGCCCTGCTCTGAAGAAATTTTTTACAGTCATGTTAATGGCATTTCAGAAAAAAATCCCCACAAAAAGCAGTGACAAGGAAAGAAAATAAATACAACTCCATCTAGTGAAGGCTTCTAAATCTCAAGACAGCTTTTCCCTGACTTATCCTGCTAAAATGCAATTATTTCTTTAATTGAAGCACACACATCTTGATTAACAGGCTGATTATGCCTGAGCTCCTGCGCGGAGCTGACTGTGCGGGGGCAGCCCCAAAGGCACCATCAGTCAAGCACAAAGAGCCCCTCTGTGTCTTCAGGGGCACAGACAGTGGCTCGCACCTGAAGCTGCATGTTTGTCTGGGTGAGCTCTTCTGCTTTCTTTTCCAGTGACATCACCCAGACCTTCCTCTTCTGTCTGCAGCGCGTGGCAGCGGCTCGGTTCCTTTCCAGAAATTTCCGCCTCCTTTCATCTGGGTCTTCGTCCACCACCCTCCTCCGGCGACCTCCAGTTGGCTGCGGTGGCTGTATCGTCTGCGTGGGCTGCATCTGCTGCGCCGCCGGCGAAACCTGCAGGGCAAGAAGAGGTTTCACAGGGGGTGGCGAGGGGGGGAAGTTACAGAGGGGGATGCTGAAATAGGAAGGGAAATCTCACACACTCGGCCTGCTCCCCAGAAACGTCTGCAACAAGCTCAAGTCAAAAGTTGCACCAGATGCCACTGAAAGCAGCTGCTGGCAAATCCTTTCCATGGTCAAAGGACAGATTTTTTTGAAATGATCCCCTGAACATTTTTTCCCCCTTGAGTTAGTTCTTAAAAACATTCACTTAGATGCATTCTCTGCGACCGCCTGTTTCAAACCTGAAATGTCCAGTTTCTCTCAGGATCTGTTTTCATCAAAGCAGAGGACTGTAGTGACCTAATTTCTGTGTCTCTCTTTCTCTCCCCCGTCCCCAGTGGCCTTCAAAACTTTAGGCCATTTCTATTGCCCAAGCTTCACCATCTTCACCTCAGTTTTTGCCATCTCTGGAGACAGGAGCTGCAGAATTCTTTGCACCTGCTTGGAGCTGGGAAGCTGTGGGCTGGGATTGCACAAGGCCAGCAGACCTCACTGCCCCTCAGGGGCAAAGAAAGAATTTAGGTACTGGATCTTGAACCTATGTTTTGATATCCCTGCACTGCGTGGAGAAGGGATATTCCTCTTATCAGAAGTTTCCATTTGACCTCTGTGCTGTGGATGCTATACTCTTTTTTATTCAATTTATTCCTGGCTTTGAAAGTAGAGGCATACCACATCCAGCCCACTGCTACAAAACTATGGAAAAAATATGTATTTATGCTTTTTCAAGTGCAGGGGAGTATTGATCCTGAGAGTAACTGGCCCACAATATTGCAAAAAAGGTGGATGGTAGGGGCAGCCCCATGTAAACTATGCTCTGACTGACTGCTGGGCAGATGGAACATTCCCATGTCCCTGACAGGAACCAGCACCAGATTTAATGTTCGACTGCTTGGGAATAGGCTGTTGGACTACTTTCCTGCCTCTCTGTGGCACCCAGGCTACGGGGCTCTGGAGATACCACCTCTCTCCCTCTGCTTGGGGTCTGGGAACCCAATCCATGGATCTTATTGCTTGAACTAAGCTCACTTTGCTGCTGCCACTCCTGCATAGTCTGGAACAGTCTGGAAACTTGTTGACTCAAAATTAACCCTCTTGTTCTGGCAAAGGCCCAAACCTCCAAGGTGCTTCCTTTTGACTCCAGGGAGTGGATGTACTCAGTGCTTTTTTGTCAGACTAAGCCCTGAATTTCAATTAACGTTTGCCTAACACCTCTGTCTGTCTCAATTAAAATGATACTATCGTCTTGAGTCTTGCGAACTTGAGGTGGCTTTTCTGTCTATAATCAAGTTTGCTCCCTCCCCCAGCTGACTTGTGGCAATTACAATGGCAATTTTATGTGTAATTATTCTCTGTATCTGATAACGCTTTTTGCATAAAGTCAAATTTAGTCCCAGCATTATGTTGCACTGCCAGGGAATCTCTCTCTCACAGGAGCAGAAAAACAAAATTTTAAAGAATAACCTTCTAAAAATAAATAAGCCACCCCACATTTTCTGACTGATTAAAAAAATTTCAGATTGCATGAACTCCATATGTTTGCTGATAAAATCTTCAACCTTCTGTGCACACTGAGGGTTGGAGTGCCAGGTCCATGGCAGCTGCAGCAGGCACAGCCCCCATTCTCACCAGCATCCCCTGGCTTCTGCTGTGAGATCGCTGCCAGGGGATTCCAGCTGCTCCCTGTCCACCAGGGCTGGGCATGCTGCCTCTTTAGCTGTATGTCTGAGTGCAGAGGTTTCAGAAGTACCTTTTAATGTCAACATCTCATCAAAGACTTTTCATTTTCTCACACATAACACCTTTCCAGACTTCAGAGATCTGTTATTTATGTTTTCTTATCCCTTTTTGCTCCTTTTCCATTCAGCTTTAAAAATTCTTGCTTTTTAACTCTCTCAGTGGAGTCTGGTACAAAGGCAGAAAAAGGTAACTATAAAATTTTAATTTTTTTTTAAAAATTCCTCTCATGGTCATTTTCTCCTGAATAACTAGTGAGTAGTTTTGTTTTCAGAAAGTACCAGGCAGTCTTTGGGTAGTCAGAGTGAATTTTCAAAACGACAAAATCTTCTCTCCATCATAGGCAGATATTAATTATAAGGGCTGCCATTATTCCACTAATAATGTCACGTGGGATAATTAACTGACTCTTACTTGATAGCACTTAACCCCGAAATATGTTAGACTATATCCTAGTAACCACCTAAGCATCATTTTCTAGCAGGATTTCAGTGCCCTGCCTAGGACATAAGAAAGAAAATGACCTAAATATTAAATTTAGGATGATTTTGGTTTTGTTAGAGGAGGCTCATCATGTATCCTTATTGAAGACAAACATAGGGCAGCTAAGAGAATGAAATGGGATTCAAACCCCTACTTTGCTTGAGCTATCACTCTGGAAAGTTTGATATAAAGAAGTCTTTAGAGGACCAATGCAGAATAATAGTATAATTTTTGTAGTAGTTGAGGCAACATAGCGACAACTTGATAAAATATCTCACTTTCTCAGAAAGATACCTATCAGAAGGTGATTTCCACTTTTATGCCTGATCCAATATTTATTTCTGTTTTTCGCAACTCACCACAAAACTAATACCCATTCAGTCATTCTCTGAAAGCATAATTCCTTGGGCTCCTGTGTATCAAAATGGTAGCTGAAAAGCATGAAATGAATTCTAACATTACAGAAGGGCACAGTGTAGAATAAAAACAGTCTCAGCATGGGAGTATGCAGCTTACAGCAGCATGGACCATGCTGTCATTTGGCAGGTGGTTTGGAATGGAAGAATCTGGCTCAGAAGAATAAGGAGGTTAATAATTAGTAAATCGCACCATAAAATTAACGTCTGCTGGAGCAATCTGATCCCCAAAGAGGCCATTACCATGGGGACTATGGATGAGCTTTGAAAGTAATAACTATGTGGTTATTACTCAGCAAGCCCTTCTTTTCTCCTCTCTAATGCATCTGTTCAGAAATCACTATTTCATCAGAGGAGCAGATGCACAGCAAGAGCTCTGCTGCCTGGGGAAGCCACTGACTCTAGGATTCCTACTCCACCACCCTCTGTCTCATCCCCTTACATGCATGGACAAGGTGAAGACCTCCTTGATCCCTCATGGGGTCTGTTGCCTCCAGTGATGTACTGTGCATGGAAAGCTTGTCTGACTTCACAGCTCCAGAGACTGTGTGGTGCAGGGACACAGGGTGACCCTGACACAGCTTTGTGGCTACCAGTCAGTCTACCTGCCCTGGTGCCTATATCTTTTCTTGCCTGCCTGAGACTTTTGTGGTGCCTAGCTCACAGGGAATACAAAGCACAAGAAGTTGACGCTGTCCTAACAGTGTAAGAAAGTCAAGGTCCCTGTTCAAGTCAGTCTAAAAGAGGGCCATTGGCTCACTGATCTTATCCTTAAAACTGTGAGGTTTGTTTCCCCTGGTGGCTGTTTTCCCTAGTAGTTTCCTCCTCACCCATTTAAAGTGGTGCTGCAGATGTTTTGCAGCAGTGCTCCATACCATGGGATCTGACGCCCTCAACTGCATTAACATGTTTATCCTCCCAACCCCTCAGTGAAGGTTAAGTGACTTCCCCCATCTCATCCATGAAGTCCCCAGTTGGCTAAGCACAACTTTATCCTTACTCTCTCAGGGATCTCCAATACAGCAATCAGGTTACTTTTGGTTTCTCTGACATGAGATAATGTCTTTTTATTGGAGTTTTTAAACAACTCCAAGGAAAATAACTCATTAACAGATGGGAAAATAATTGAATTCACAAAGTAAAAACTGAAGTAAACTTAGGAAAGATCTGGACATCTTCCCACAGGGGAGTCTGCTGCTCTCTTACTTAGACTGTTTCTCTAAAGCTGACAATTCATTTTACATTAGCAAATACTTTAGGGAAATCCCACGTGCTTGCAGACTCTGCAGTAATAAAGCTAGATGTTAGTAAATAGTTAATGTTGTGGGATGTCAGCCAAATACTCTCATTTTCTTTAATGTTTTCTAAGAGCTTGTCTGAAAGGTATTTGCAAGCAACACAATACTTCACAGATTGAACTTCTTATGGCTGGCATTCCTCTTTGTCCTCACATTCTGTGCACTGCCTGTTTGTCTTCCTTAACTTTGCTCTCCAGACCTGACATGCTACAGTAACTCCCCCCAGAGCTTTATTTTTCTTATGTGATCCTGATGCAGAAGCCTATCATCCTAAGACATTAATAGAATTCCTATTAAAAATGACTCTGCTAAAGTTTGTGCTCACTAGCTCATTAGTTCAAGAAACATTCAGTTCAAATATCAAATGATCCAAATTGCTGAAGCAAATATACCTGGTCCAGAAATTGAGTCCACCTCATTCCGTGGAGACCTTCACTGACTTGTCACGTGAATGCAAGTCTAAATTGCCTTTTTTGTTTAAATCTCTTTCCTTGGACTGGCTTCACCCTCTTTTTTCTCCTGTCACAACATGCACCAACTGCTGCCTGCACTCACAGATAATCTTGGCTTTCTCTCATGCTGTGCAGATGCCTGTCCTGTTCACAGGGTCTGCATCATTTAATCTTTTTCCTTAAGCTGGTGTATTTTACCTTAAAACTACCTCTACTATCTCCAGTCCTGAACACCCCACCCCCAGTCACACACACACACCAGTGCCATTTCATTTCACTAAACACGTTGTTACGTATTTCTGCAGGTAGAACTCATACAGCTTGTTAAATCTTGGCCTGAGAAGTTCAGGTTCAAGCACATTAAGCAACATATATAATATGCCAATCTCTGTAATAAACCTCATCCATAAAAGGATATGTGGCAATCTACAGAGCTCAGAGCACTGAAAAGCCTTGGAGCTCCTTATAAAGTAAGAAATCACAAATGTCTAGTAAATTAGGCAGCAAAACAAGTTGTTGCTTCACTCAGTTTTCTAAATGAAGTTTGAGCATCCCCATCACCATTAGCAGACATTTACAAGCAGCCTGAGGGGCTTGTATCTTACAAGACATGCATGCAAGAAGAAACAATACAAAGATCAGGCTTTAACTCCACCTAACAGCAAAACTCAGCGATGCAGCAGGACATGAAGGTCTACCTGTGCTTGTCCGCCCGAGTGCAGCGGGGGGTGCGGTGAGGTCTGGTGGTGTGCCGGGTGTGCGTGAAGGTGCGAGTGGGAGTGGTGGTGGGGATGGTTCTGCTGGTGATGAGGCTGAGGATGAGGATGGTGCGCCGGATGCTGGTGCTGATGCGGGTATGAATGATGAGGTGGCAGTGTCTGGTGCTGATGGGGATGTGAGTGCATATGATGGTGTGGTGTCTGGTCCTGTCGCGAGCTCATCATTTCCATCATGTGGCCCATGGTGTTCATATTCCCATTTGACATGGCGGCGGGATGATGAGTCAGGGCTGCCTTCAATCTCTGGAACAGAACAAGGCAGAGAATTCAACATTCGTACACGGTAATCTGACCAATCACAAACAGAAATGGTGCCTTGTCTTGCGTTTCGAGATTTATCTAGTTTTTCTCTTGCTGCTCCCTTGATAAAAGGCATCTTATTTCAGTTTGAGAAAGAGCATATTCTTGGGCTGTAATCTAGTTTTCCACTGCAAATATTTAAAGATATAAATGTCTGAATTGAAATTTAACAGTTACACATTTCCTGCTGTGCTTCTGAGGAAAGATAACTGTCTCTCTCTTTGGCCAGCTCAGTAGGGTTAGCTTCATCAAGCTTGTAATCTTGCAACTTTTAAAAGTGAAAGTCTGATTAAAATAAAAGTGCAGCAAAGTGCCTGCATTGTTTTTACTTCCGATATTATTTAAAAGACTCATTGGAAAATATATTGCAATGACATTTTTCAAATTCAGGTATACTAGTACCCTACCTGTTCTTTCATCGGAAAGATGGAAAAATTATAGCGGCCTCAACCTGATCCCCTTTCTTTGCTGAAAAGTTCAAGTGTGTGTTGTCCTGTTATCTATCACATGCTAACTTCTCTCTGTTTTGTACTCCACATGTCACTGGATTGGGCCCTGCAATCTGACCAGGGCAAAACTTTCCTTAGTAGCAATGGGATTTGTTCACTTTTACCTGAACACAACTAAAGGCCAGTGGGAAAGGTTGAAACATTTCGGACTGCAGCACAGGGCCTTTGTATACAAAGGATATTGCAGATATACAGAGTAAAAAACCTCCCATTCAGCACAATTACAGGGTCATCCCAAAGCCATGAGCTGTACTGGCATACAGACACATTACTGGTGTCATGTGAACCTTGGACTACTGAAATCACTGGCATCCTACAAGACTGTGCCAAAGGCAGAGCCTCACAGATGCCGGCTAGGTTTCTTCCAAACCCTTAGAAACCTCCTTTATATCCATGGTTCTGCATCTTGCTCAGCATGAAACATTATCTACAGACAGCCACCCAAGACCTCTTTAACTCTTCATGTTTTCAAAGAAGTCAATTGATTTACTCTCACTAATGCAAGTAATTAACAGAAAATGGTAAGATAAAAAAGAAAGGAAGGAGGAGCATGATACCACTTGATGCCAGACCAGCACGATTTGAATAACCCATCAACTACGTCATAATTCAGCCAGAGGATAGAATGAATAGCAGAGAGCTCATTAGTAAGAGGTGTCACTGTAGGACAGTCAGTAGAAAAATGCAGTGGTAGGAGGCACAGAGTTGAACCTTTCCCCATGCAAATATCTATTTGTGGGTCACAGATGATTGTCAGAAGATCCTATCAGCCAATATGGCTAAAAACTGCCAGCAGATTAAAAATGACCAGGCTGAACTGCATTTGATTCTGTCTTTAAAGCAACAAGAGTGACTGCCAGGACACTCAGAACCTATAGATGTGGATTTCAGTCTATTTTATATTGAAATAACATCTGTCTGTTGAAACACTGAAAGGCCACAGGTGAAGGCTTCTATGTTCCAAGACATTACTGTATTGTGTCTGTACAACTGTGAGTGAGAACGAAACAAATTCTTAATGAAAAAAATAAAAGAAAAATAGAGGAAAGAAAAGAAGGTTGTGAAAGGCAAAAAGAAGTAACATTCAAAGTGTCATCCTCAACCTTTTGTATCCACGAGCTTTTTCAGACTTCATGAAGGTCATTCTACTGAGACACTCTAATAGATCTATTAATCTAAATTTGGTGACTTCTTTCACTAATGATCAATTGGCTGACCAAGACTTAAAAAAAAAAAATACATATATTTGCAAAACACATCAGTATCTCAGTTGCAAGAATGAAGTCTACACTGATGACTTTTGAGAAGTTTCCTTGAGAAAGTCTGTCAAATCAGACAGACGTGTGTCCCATCCTGATGATGTTCTCAAAAATAGAGATCAAGGTGACTGTGCTAGCGAGGCTAAATACCTCCTTCCCTACCTCTAAAGTTGGAACAGAGGTCAATGTAATATCAATAGCAGTAACCCATCCTGGGCATCAAATGGAGGACTGGAGCAGCTGCTGTCCTTAATGTTTCTGAATTCAAGTGCTACTTGTGGTAGCAAGCAGCTACCACAAGTTACTGCAAGCAGCTCCTCACAATGCTCAGAATAACTGGTGTTACCCAGGAGTGTATTAGGAAAAATATGGGAGAAACACATTAATAAGCAATTCTTTTTCTGCATCATGTTTCTTCAAAACTCACTAATATGTTTTTCGTGGAGCTGAGCCACTATGCATGTCTAAGACAAAGCACCAACAAAAGCTGTTGTCACTTTGTTTTCTGAATCTAAATACAAAATAACCAAGCTCTCATTAGCCAGCAGTTTTATGTGATGCGTACCTTACAAAATCTACCATGTCTGTATTTGTCAAAGACCTCTAAAACCGAACTACAGTATGTCTGCTAAACTGCAGACTTTCAAAGCAAAAAAAAAAAAAAAGGGAAAGAGGGAAAAACTTAATCTACGAATAAACATTTTTTTTCAGCTGTAAAAACTGAGGCTTACTAGTGTGGCACAACTTCAAGGAGAATAAATTATTTTGTTTTCTTTCCATAGCCCTTCTACCACATTCATTTATTTGAGATAGCAAATCAAGAGAGACAGTGAGAGGTCTGACATGCAGCTGGTTTCAGTCAATAAGGGTCATTTCCATTTGGTCTGTGTATTTTACAAGCTCCTTGTTCACTGTTCCCAATGGGAGAGTGGACCAGCTGCCCTGGATCCCAGTCCTGGTAAGAAACCAGCTCTCTACATCATCCTGTCCCAGGGCAGCAACAGCCATCGCCTCCCTTAAACTTCATGCTTAGATCAGCTCCACAGCAGTGAGAGTCCTGCCCATGCCCACATCTGGAGTGGCCTAAATCCTCCAATAACCAGTCACTGCTGCCCATCAGAAACATTCAGGAAATGATAAACTTTTTTTTTTTTCATTTGGTCTTCAGTGAGATCAATTGTTTTCAATGTTTTAGTTAAAGCAGATGGAGGGAAAATCACCAGAACTTGGTAAACTCTTTGCACTGGATATGTGTAGCGCTCGAAGGGCAGGCAGCAGTTTGTTATTGTTTCTTTTATGTGTGCTAATTGCAAGCAGCTGTTTTAGTTTAGTGTCAAATAAAATCCAATGGCATAAAAATTGAGCTTGCGGGACTGATGACACCACCAAATCCCCTCTAGAATGAAATGGTAACCCAGGGCCCAATTCTGCTGCCGCTCAGTTTTTTCAGGAACTGTGTGACTGACTCCACCAGAGCCCTCTGGGGCCTGGGACTTTGCAAACTGGGACTGAAACAGAAGACTTGCTACTCAGACCTGTTTGCACCTAAATGTGAAATATCTACTAACCTCATACCAGTGATTTTTAGGGCACAATCCCTTTTTTCTCCCTTTTAGAAGGCAATTAAAAAAAAAAATCCCCACCAACCTCAAGCCAAGAGGAAATGCTCACCTTTCCCGACTTAAATCCTTACTGATTATTTAAATTATTTTATTAAAGTAACATAGTGACCAACATAAGTTATAGTTGATTTCCATGCAATCATGACATTTCAATGACTGTGAGTGACGCAGCCAAGAGAAATCTTTCACAGAGACCAGCCTGCTTTGCCTCTGATCAAGTGAATAAATAAAATTCCCTTTTGATGCTACAGGAAGTCAGAAGCACATATACTGTCGTCTTTGATGCTGAGGAGGAAAGAGAAACAGTGGGTATTGGTGCTTCACAGGCATGAGTGTTGTGTTCCCTGTACACACATTCCTTGTGGCAATGCCCCTAGCTGACACATTTATTCTGAAGCTACCCCACTGAAAGCCATATGAAGGTAACACCTCAAAGAAGTTATCATTGTACCTGGAGCATTGGGGGTTTTTGGAAACAAGAGAGTTTTCACATTGCTTCCCCCACCAGGTCATCATGGTGCAGTAAACTGCTTGATGCTTCATTTTATCAACATAGGTCATAATTTATACACTGAACATCTTTGGACAAACCCCAAGTCTGCCAAAAATGGCCTTCAAGCATTTGAGATCCTGAATGAAAAGTGGTATCAGCTTCCCTAACACTTCTGCTATTCTGGATCTTGCTGCTTTCTAGTTTTCCTCTATTGTGACATGTATTTCAAAGTTGCCTTCATTTTTGCCCTAACTTTCTTTCTCAAAAATTCTTACTGGAAAACAGACAGCACTTTTTTCAGTTTATTAAGAAAAAACAAATCAAACCAAACCTGTAATTTGGAGGTTGCTTTTCCCACATTTAAAAATGCAAATAATTTTGTGGGTTTCATATGCATATTAATGCTTATATAAATACTTAATAAATATTTATAATATTTATATCATGTTATATTTAAAACAGGATATACATATGCCATAATCCGTATATGACTATAAAATACAACTTTCTCCCATTCATCTCGCAATGGAGAAGTGACAACAATCTTCAATTTTACAGGTGTTCTGTGCCTGCATCAAACAATAAGCTATTGTAACACCCAGCTGAATTTTAGGTTGGGACAGATACGGAATGATGGTTTTGAATAGGATGGAATTGTTCCAAATACGTATGCATTGCTGCACTCAGAAAACAAGCTCTTTTCCTTTCTGGTCTGCATGCCCAAATCCTGCTAAATTAGAAAGAGACAAGACCAGCTGCAGTATCTAGTTAATGTCTGGTATATTCTTATCAGGAGATTATATCAGACCCCTGTAGGCACATGAAATATGATCTCAAAGATATTTTTTTGCACTAGTGACTGTGATTCTAGTCCCTATTATACAAGGGTTTAATAAGTTCCCCACAGGGGACAGAAGAGCCCAGAGAGGGGGTGGGAAATCAGAAAGAATTACAGACATCAAGCATCACCACACATCTGCAATTCAGTAGCAACCTCAGGGTAATGATCTTGTTTAGCCAAACTTCATGGCAAGCATACCATTGACTTCAGTGTCACTAATACTGTTTTCTCATCTGCAATAGTCAACCTTTCCTTTTTACACTAAGCATCATACCCAAAATGACTATACAGAGTTAACCCACTGACAGCTAAAGCTGTGAAGAGAACTTCACCCAGTGTATTTCAGAGCATCACACAGAGTTTTATCCTTTCCTTTAACTGTGACTGCGACAAGAGAACCTAGCATAAATGTCACCCATGTCTTTTACAGCTGGCTGCTGACAAGCATTTCACAGTGTAAATAACAGAAACCACTCTTTGTAAATGTTCCACTCGCATTCATAAAAGCAAATTGGAAGCGATTCATCTCCACTCAATGAGTGAACTGCAGGTACTTATGAGCACATTTCAGAGACTGGCAATTAGAAAGTCTCTGATGCAACATTAAATGCTTTCTCCTACATTTCTTGTGCAGTAAAATACAGTCCTGCCTATTGACAGAAGGAGGAGTAAGGTGTGTGCGAAGGACATGAAATCCAGAACTGAAGTGACACATTACACTAATATAAAGAGAAAAGTGGGATACATTTAATTCACAACTTGCCAGTAAAGAGTGCCAAATTGCTAATCTTCTAATTATTCTCAGGCTGTTTGGCAAATCTGAATTATACTTTTTCCTCCTTTTGTGCTTTCTTCCCTACTTAGTCAGCTTTTGTAACAACATGAACAATGGATCGTCATCCAGCCTTCAATGCAGCTCAGCCTCTAATAAAAACAACAAATTTTCTCCCTCGTATTTCCAAATGCAAACTGAATCAAACTTCAGCAGATAGCAGCAAGAATCAGCTGCAAACAATCAAAGCAGCAATAAAACTAAGAGACAGCACGCTGCACAAGGACGGGTCAGCTGCAAGAGCTGCTCCAGTGTCCCTGAGCTCGGGGCACGGAGCAGCTCTGAGCAGCCACGCTGCCTTCTGACATCAGTCCCAGTGACAGATGACTCTGCATGACTGCCAGTTTTAAGTAATCCAATGCAGGTCGAAGCCAGGGTGGCCCAAGGGTATCCTGTAGGAATTGCCATCTTCTGGTGATGGCATTTCATTGAGAACGGCCGTGGCTCCAGGGACAGCAGAAAGCCCAGCTCCACCCAGCAATTTCCTTTTGCTCACCTCACAACACCTTGCAAAAGAGATAGGTACCAATACCCTTGTGCAATGCACCACCTTTTTAAGGATTTGGAGAAGGACTAAATTCTCTCTTCCTATTCTACACACATTTTTAATGAACAAGTAAATTATAGTCAAGACAGAAAATACACTAAAAGTATGGTTTATATTTCTCGCCATATACTATTTCTTGCATGAATCATTTCTCAAATCAGTATTAAACAAATGGATTTGATTTGCACAGGAGTCAGGAAATGTAAAGTTCAAAAAATCAAACCCCTAATTCCCACCAAGTCTAAGTCAATCCCTCCATGTGTATCCATGACAAGGGATATTTAATTATGTAATCACACAAAAGACAGAAAAGTGATTTATTACTGGCAAATGGTGTTATATAATTTCAACATACAATACCAATGGAAGGATCCAAAAAATACAACCAACTTCTGACTGATTTCCCCACTGTGTGCCAGAGTCCAAAAGAAAAGCTGCTACTTAGCTGCTACCTACCCCTGGAGAGGCCGATTTCTGACAGCAAAATGCTTGACACTTGGGGATTAATTACCTGTGCCTGTGTGCTGGTCTTGTCTGGGACAGACTTAATTTTCTTCATAGTAGCCAGTATGGGTCTGTGGTTTGGATTTGTTCTGAATGCGGTGTTGATAACACATGGCAACATTTTTGTTATTTCTGAGCAAGGCTCGCACAGAGTCAAGGCCTTTTCTGCTCCTTGTACTGTCCCACCAGGCAGCAGGATGGGGGTGCACAGGGAGCTGGGAGGGAACACAGCCAGGACAGCTGATCCCGACTGACCAAAGGGGTGTTCCATACCATCTGATGTCCTTCTCAGCATATAAAGTGAGGGGAAGTAGAAGGAAGAGGGGGATGCTCAGAGTGATGCCATTTGTCTTCCCAAGTCACCATTATGTGCAATGGGGCCCTGCTCTCCTGGAGATGGCTGAACACCTGCCTGCTCATGGCAGTGAATTCCTTGCTTTGCTTTGCTTCTGTGTGACTTTTGCTTTACCTTTATTTATCTCAGTTCATGAATGTTCTCATCTCTATCCTTCTGAATCAATCCCCCATTCCACTAAGGGAAAGTGAGCTAGCAGCTTTGTGGGGCTGAGTTGCAAGCTATCAGTAGGCAGGCACATACCAATTCTAGTTTTCCAAATATTCAGTCTTTTGCTTACTTAGTCCTCCATATTAATCTATGGGTTATTCCCATGCATGCTACGCTGTCACCTGTGGAAAACACAGAAAAAACGGGTGGCAATAAAATCACTCAGTGTTAATCACACTCTGTAAGACACTATGAAAACTTGGGCTTAAGGGAACCTGAGTCTGCACTGCCCATTTTCCAGATCTATTCTCTTAGATCCATTTTAAAGCTCATTCCCAAGGTGAGGGATGACAGATTCTTTTTTCACATTGGACATAAGTCACTTTTAGCAAAGTATCTGGCAGAGGGGTTGAAGCTCGGGGCTTCCTTACTCCTACAAGCAAATGCTTTAACTAAGTTTCTAAAATTGTGTTTCTATGTTACAGTACAATGCAAGTGGGAAGTGCTTGTACAGTGCTTGCATTGCTATATCTATATATATCTTGCCTGAGAACACAACAATCATTTATGATTGTATTAGATGAGAAAAGTGGGAATTTATTTCAGAGGAAGATGGGGAATTTCCTATACAAGCCATATATAGAACAAATCCTCAAATCAGATAATTCTAACACTACAAGGAACACTGGGTTTGCGTATTTTAATCTGTACTCAGAGATCAGATGGGATTAGCACTGCAAAAATTTCTCCCTACAGAATACTGCTCTGAAGCCTCAGCACCCCTTCATGTGTACTTCAGCTTTTTGACGACAATGCAAACTGCTTATTTGCCTTTTCCCTCTCACGAGCATAAAATACTCACCAAGAACACAAGAAGGGCAGGTTCAAAGTCCTTCCTGTCAAAAGATTTCTGAACTCTCATCACCCACCTCTCACTAAGGCTCATTATGATTAAGTCATTCATATTCAAAGAAAAATGCCATCCAAGTTAAAAACTTGGGGTTTTATTTTTTTTTCCTTTCATTGGTGTGATTTTTGAATACTCATTTTTCCTGGATTAAACCCAGAACATTTAAAGGGCTACTAGCAAGCCAGAAATCAGATACACGTGCGCTTAAAAGTCCTTTGATTTCATCCCAGATGTGCAGCGCTCAAGGGCGTACACACACACACACATAGAGCACAGAGGACATGATCTGGTCTGTAGATTTTGTTTCAAGATTATACCAACCAGACTCTGAAATGTAAAACTGAAGCCCTGACCACTTACAGCCATTAGAGATCCCAGGGCTCTCAGTGAAAGGGTATTGATGTTCATTAGCCCCTTGGCCTGACTGGAGAATTCACTGCAGGTAATTAGACATTGTCTCATTACCACATAGTTTCAGGTGAAGTTATTTTTAATTCTTCCTTTCTAAAGGTAAGCAATTCCTGAAATATTTTTAAAGCATTCATGGACTTTTTTTTTTTCTGAAGAAATGACTAGAATATAAAGTACAGTACAGGGACATATGAAATGAGAATGTTCTTACGGGCTATTTCACTTTTTTTTAAGCTTTGTTGCTTCATCTAACCGAAAAGAATGAAAATAACATTTTAATTCAGCAGACAGCTTTCAATTATCTAGCTATGAAAACATAATGTCTAGTGGCTTTTTAAATAAATGCACTCAGGCATAGCATGTAGTATGCAGATCCAAACCATAAAGAGTGTGAACAGGTTCATTTAGTGTCAATTTTCACTGCTTTAAAATAAATATAATTTATGCTGAGAGTTATATGGATGGATATAATGAATATTCAGCATTGAACACATCTGTGTTGATATGAACTGTCCTATTACACCCTTATATAAGGTCTCTTATGCCCCTCCAGCTTTCCCCATGTGGTCCCCCCCGACTCCATCCCTCAAGCTGCTGCCCCACACCGTGCCCCCTTTGTTCTTCACCTGCAGCGCCATCCCCCTTCCTTCGTAGACAGCTCAAGTTGCTGCCTTGTTTTTCACCACCTTGCACATATCAGCTGCTTTCAAACAGTGGTGTCTTGGGTCAGAGGCATTGAATTTCAAAGCCACATGAGGCTTCAGGAACAGCAACATCTACCAGATACCGGCTAGCTACTCTATCAGTGCCACAAGGTTTTTTAATACACTTTAGGATAGCTACAGTGTGAAACAAGAGAGAAAAAGAATGAAGCCTTCAACCATTCTTTTTTTATTGGAGTTGGTGATTTACACTAATGGGCTTTACTTTGTGTTTGAAAGGGGTAGGAATGCATCCCCACACACTCCCCATGGTTCAGTTGACAAGCAATGACTCAGTAAAATGCAATATATTAGCAGCTCACTCTCTTGCATGTGGCATGTTTACTCTTTGGCAATGCTGCTTTTCAGAGCAATGTGCAGAGCAAACCAAAACAACCACCTTCCCCAGGGGAGGGAAGGGTGCTGCCTGCTTGGTAAACCATTGACTCAACCTGTTATTTCTTCTCAGCTGGATTTGGCTTTCCTATGGCATGTACCACAGGATACAGAACAAATTTACACAGGTCAGGGGCCGGGACAGACCCACAGTTGCAGTGGCTGTTGCACGAGCAGGTTTTCCTTTCCAGCACCAGTGACAGGTACACTGTATCCTGCCATTGTGGACCCTTCCCTGCTCCACCTGCCAGTGGAAAGAGGGCATAAAGAACGTCTAAGGCCAAATTCCTGGAAGAGGGGCCTGCCTGGGGACAGATAGGAGGAGGGTCCATGCAGCAACCTGCACCCTGAGGGAGGTAGAACACCATGCGCTGGGTGAGCCCAGACATCTCCTCACCTACCTGGAGCAGCTTCCAGCATCCTGAGAAGAGACAATTCCTGCACACCAGTTATCTGTCTGTGCAGGAATTGTCCTTCACAGCACAAATGAGTCTTCCAAAAAGCACAACAGGGATCCAGTTGCTCCTGTTATTACCCTACCTTCCTTTTTAAAGTATTTTTTGTGTACTTCTACTGAGTGAGAGAGAAAGGCATAAATACCATCTTGTTTAACACATCTTCCTGTCTCCTCTCCCTGCCTTGCAGACAGCATTATACATCTTCCTGACACCACCATTGTCTGATTCATTTGACATATGCACCAGAAAAAAAATGTCATGTTCTGAACAAGAACATAACACTGTGATCTCATTCCCATCTCAGACTCCACAGCACTTCCCATTTCTTTCTGTTTTAGAAAAAGAAGGGGTGGGAAGCTTTTCCAGCTTGCTTACTGGGAAACTTACAGAGGAGATGTGGTCATGGGAAACCAGACCAGCAAAAGCACACAAGCACTTCCACAAGCATATTGGAAACCAAGGTAATGCCATAGCAAGTTCAGCTATCTAGATCCAGCTTAAGAGTTTTAAGCAGCAAAATCTTTCTCATCTCCTGGTACTTAGAAATATTGAGGAACAGAGCTATTTCCAAATGGGAACATCACTTTGAGAGGTGATGGCAGGGGCATTCTGACTGTATGATGGAAATCACTGACCCCTTCTGTTAAATAATTTTCCTCTCTTTTGAACAAAGTTTCGCAGGTATTACCCATGTCTGTGACATTAAAGGTTGTGATGAAGTTCCCCCTTTTGTCTGGCATGCCAGCAAGTCAGTGTAAGGCTTCCGGATACTTTGTCTCATAGAATCATAGAACTGTAGAACTGTGTGTTGGATTCAAAGATTGTCTAGTCCAGCCCCCTGCAATAAGCAAGGACATCACCACTTGTCTGGGTGTTTCACCATTCTCATCACAAAGAATCCTCTTCAAATCTTCTTCCTTCTATCTAGTCTAAATCTAAATAATCTAGATAATCTAATTTTTTAATTTAAAACCATTACTAGTTATCCTGTCACAACAGGCTCTGCTATAAAGTTTGTCCTGTTCTTTCTTGCTGGCCCCCTTTAAGTGCCAGAAGGCCACCATAAAGTCTGCCCAGAGCCTTCTCTTCTCCAGGCTGAACAGCCCCATCTCTCTCAGCCTGTCTTCACAGGTGAGGCGCTCCAGCCCCCTGATCACCTTTGTGGCCTTTGTCTCGACCAACTCCAACAGGTCCATATCTTTCCTTGTGCTGAGGGACTCAGAGGTGCATGCAATGCTCCAGATGGGGTCTCATGAGAGTAGAGCAGAGGGACAGAATCCCATCCCTCAACCTGCTGGGCATGGTGCTTTGGATGCAACCCAGGATACAGCTATGGCAAGCACACATTGCCAGGTCATGTCCAGTTTTTCATTCACCAGCACCCCCAAGTCCTTCTTGGCAGCTCTGCTGGCAATGCCTTCACCCCCCAGCCTGTATTGATACTGAGAGTTGCCCCAACCCAGTCACAGGACCTTGCACTTGGCCTTGTTGAACCTCATGAGGTTCCCTTCTCAAGTGAGTCCAGAGTCCCTCTGCATGGCATCCCATCCGTCAGGCACTTCAACCACACCACTCAGCCTGGTGCCCTCTGCAAACTTGAAAGTGCACTGGAGCCCTCTGTCTGAGTCACTGATGAGGGTGTTAAACAACATCCCCTCCTGCTTGACTGCAGCCCTCGTTGCCCCTCATGTGCAGCTTCTGTCTCAGCCACAGGAGGTCACAATTAAGAGATGGCTGTGCGCTGGCAGCTGAGATACAGGGAGTCTTGCCCCAAAAATGTGCCTCTGTTCCTCTTTCCCAGGGACCTGCAGGAACGTCTGCTCTGCCTACAGCCTTAATAACCCATTAGCAGCCTGGCCAAATGAGTGAACCTCTCACTGCTACTTCCCTTGGGAGTTCTGCCAAAGGGCAAAAGACCAGGGGCAAGGAGGGTTGAGGCAAACCAAATCGGGTGCTTGGGTGGACAAGGGAAGGGGAAAGGGGGGAGAAGAACTGAAGAGGAAATGTTGAGGCTGCTATTTTTTTCGTTTTTTTCCCTGCAGTTAAAGCATTGACAGATAATTTATCACACATTTTGATGGTGCTCCAGCTGGCAGGGAAAAGAGCTATCTGTTTATTAATTCAATTAGCCCGCTTATTTATCAGCGGAGGGCGAGAAGGTGCAGTCACAGGCCAAACTGTGCCAGGCTCAGACCTCCTGCTGTCAGGCTGAGAGGATGACTTGGAGTGGGAACATCCTGCCCCCACCACTCTGGCTGGTGTACTCATCACCACATTATCTCAGGCCTTCTGAGGTAAGAAAAGAAAAAAATAAAATAAGAAACCTAACAGCACGCATCATGCACACCAGTGAATGTCCAAGGCAGGCTTACAACCAAAGCCTCACAGCTTTGATGCCACCAGTTCCATGCCCTAAAAGTATTGGTTATGTCTGACATACTGCTCAGAACTGAATTCTTTACTTAATTAAAACAGTTGAATACACTTTGAATTTTGAGTTCAATGGGGATAGTATTCAAACCAGCACATTAATACAGCACAGGGCTGCTGGAAGGGGTAGCAGAGGGCAAGGAGTGTGCTGCCCAGGTACCCACCAACACTCATCATCTTTGAGAAAGGGACTTTTGTGGAGGAGGAAGAAAACAGGGTGGGGGGAAAAGGTTGGCTTTGGGATGGCAGAGAAATGCCCTGAGCTAGGAGGGTTGGAAGACTGGTGAGGCCACTTCTTCCTTCTGCCTATCTAAGGTTACAAGTTTTCTTTGCCACTTGTTAAAAAGTCTCAGACTTCTCACTGCTGAAGCTCCAAATTCAGAAAATGCTGTGCAAAATGTTGCTTAGAGCTATCTGAGCTGAAGTGTTTCTAAAAATGCAAGATATGTGGGGGGTCCACAGTTCTGGAGTGTGATTTCCCTATACCCAAAAGAATCCCCCAGCCCTAGAACCTGCAGACCATCATTTCTGTGCGATTCCAGTGCTGTCATAAACAGTGTTTATTTTTCTCTCACTTCGCTAAGCCATCCCACTTCTTTTTCTGTCGCACATAAACACAGTTGCAAAGTAGATGCACTGGCTTCCAGTTCATATGTCTCTTCATAAAAGACATGTACGGCTTCCTGTTCATACAAGTAAGTCCTGCAATACTTTGACTCAAAAATGAGATCGCTGACATGGGCAGAGGGGTCTCCTCGAGATAAGGACACACATGCTCTCAAATTCTCTCTCATTACTCTTCTCATTTTATTCCTGCACCACCAGATGTTTAAGGAAAATTGTCATTTTTAATATTTTTTTTTCTTTAAGTTTCTTTATACTTATTCTTCTGCCTTCTGAACTCTTGCAAGATATTTCAAGGCAGGACACCATATCTAATTAGGATGGCAGTGAATGTTTCCACTGCACATAAACCCAAAGGAGCCTCTAAAAAAAAGAGGTTCTCTATAAATACATCTCCTCCGCCCCTCAGTGTCACAGCCAAGTTTGCCTTTTACTTCTCCTGGCCGATGATTAGTTTAATATTCCTAACCAAGATCCTGCTTGACAGATGATTCCACTACCACTGATAGTTTAGACCACCTATCAACATTTTATAAATTCTTAATTTTCTCACTGCAGCCATATTGAACAGTTTCGTGCAAATGAGGCTTATAATTACCCAGATAAATCAGTCCAAAGCAGTATTTCTTAGGATCTTTCTCAATTTTCTCCCTGGAGGATGGGATCCCATCTGCTTTGCTGCATTCAGGCTAATTGAAGGGCACTGACTTTTCCAAATGGATTCATTAATTACTCTCGCCAGATTCTCTGAGGGGTTCCTCATTCAATGGGTGACACTTGTGCTGTGCTGCACCATCCACCCATGTTTAGCAATGTAGCTCTGATTCTCAGCTATGAGCTAAAGCGTTTGCAGATGCGTTGGCAGGAGTGGTTCTGGCCTTTAACTGTACAGTGTTACAAAACAAATGTAATTCTGCTTCTCCTTTGCTTCTAATTTAATATGCATTCAGAATCTATAAATATTGTAACTGTGACTGTTTCAATATGTTTTTCTCCTTGCCATCATAAATACAAGCAATACCCCAAAGAAAAAAACAGAAGTTTACAGGTATTGCATTGCCGACAGCAGAAAGAGAAGAGAAAGAAACATTTGCTGTTGTATTGCAGAAACTCTGGTACGTGTAGCAGCATAATGTGAAATTAAAATATTAAATTTAAATACAAAGCTGTCCTATATAATTCCGAGCCTTCATTGGTTTTATTTAGTACAGCAGCAGCCTGGGTTTTCAATAAAAAATCATGTAATCATACTGCTCACTCAAACATCAGGCAGACACCGAAGGAAAATAAAGACCCATCTAGCAAAGACCTAATTTAGGAGAGGATTACCACCACTTAGGTGGTGGCCAACTCCAGATAGGAGCAGGCAGAAGGGAACCTGCCAGCACTCATGGAGTCTGGCTCTGCTGGAAGCTGTATCAGTGTTCCCTGCCTCATAGCAGGCGCAATTTCACACTACTTAAAGTATTTTATATATCCAAGTTCTGAGTTGGTTAATTCAGGTCTATGAGGCAATTGGCCTGGGAATTGGTGACACAGTCTTCTGTGAGTGAACAACAAGCCTTCATGCTTTCCAGGAATCCCAAAGCAATTTGTAAACATCAGACCCAACTGTGGAAGTTGCCAGGCCTCTCTGCACAGGTCTGTGCTGCCGCACCTCACACTGCTTTGAAGATGAAGGCAGTGCCACCAGATGTGGTGGGACATCCACTGTGCAGATCACTGAACTGAAGCTCTGAGATTGCCTCAATATCAGAGAAACCCTCAGTGGCAGAGCCAGAAGCACAGTCCAAGACCAGACTTTCTTACAAACAGGCAACTGTACTGCTCCTTTTAATGCTTGCCTGCTGATGGTATTGCAAGGCTCCAGGATGCAAAAAGGGTCCATCTTCTTGGGTCTTACTAGAGGCAGTAACTTACATCTAGAAACATGCAAGGGAAAAGCTGTATATATATATTTTAGCTTTAATTAGGTGGTTGCTTTGGGCAGTCAATATGCAAACAAAAATCCAGTGATACAACTCATCTAACAAATCTGTGAATGTATGATACTTCTCATGTAATGCGTCACACATAATTATTCAGATAAATAGATCGTACATAAGGTTGTAGGTAGGAACACAGGGATGTATGTAGAGAAGTATTTTGCTCTACAGTTTAAGAACTAATTCCTCTTCTGTGACATCCTTTCCCTCTTAGCTCAGCAGTTGTTCTTCCCCAAAGCTCTGACCAAGATGGACTCGATAAGGAGCTTTTTATATGGGACAGAAAACTTCTCTCTCACAACTTTTCCCTCTGATTCACAGCTTTTCTTTTCTACATGAGGTACCCCTGATCACTCAGCAGCTAATAAATTCACTCCTTCACTGGCTAGTACAGCAAAGCAATAAACCTTCAAAGAGAAATTTTGAAGCAACTCTCTCATCACCTGGCAGGACAGTGATTCTGAATTTGAGTGGCTGGTTATTTAAATTTTTTTTTTTTTTTTTTGCCTCATTTTGTTTGTCTCTCATCTCTCCCTGGTTTATAAACAACCATTCAGTGGTCAAAAAGCAATTCATAAATTGTTCACAAAAAAAATAATAAATAAATAAAGCTAAGCAAGGAGACCATATCTTTTGCTGCTTATTTGAACTTTTTTCTTCATGGCCAATGCTGGCAGACCAAATGCAGCAGACAGACAGGCAGGTGGGCAGGCAGGCAGCCCCTTCCCCTGCCCTCCCCTGCCAGCTGGATGGTGGCTGCAGGGCAGCTACACTGCTCCATGTCATCTGAGAACCGGGACACGTCAGTCCCTCCGAGCCCATGCCAGCCCTGCCGGCTAACTCTGCATCTGGTTGTGTTTGAGTTCTCAGAAGGCAGACAGAGATATTTTTGTTTAGGTTTGTACATTTTATCACCTTTATGACAATGAAAATGTATAGTTGGAGTACTCCAGGTCCAAAGGGACCCGGGTGTCCAGGACCTATGAATCATAAGGAACATTTTTCAGCGAAAAGGACACACAGTGTGTTTTGCAATGTAAGAAATCAGTCTAGACATTACCAAGTTTTAAAAAACAATGTTGAAAGCAGCTCACTAAAATTTTTCTGAATTATTTAAAAAAAAATTCAAAACCAGCTCCACATGCTCAAATAAACTTGATCAGCAGCCCAAGACAGTGAGCTAACTCGTCCCTAACTGTGGCACTGCTACACCTTTTATATCTGGGGCCGAGGAATATGACATATTATACACACCAGTGAATTGTAAAGTAGTTAATTTTCTGTGCAGCTGACAGAAGTGATCGATTCGCCTTAATCCTTACAAATGCCTCACCTTCTCTCTTCTCCCTCTGCTCTCCTCCCTCCCTGCTCCAGAAATGCCTCAGACCATAACATCCATCAAGTCACATACACTGTTTTGCAAAGAGCTTCACAGGACAGCAAGCAGGGCTTCATGTTTGCTCTGTATTTCAGTGCTACAGCTTGGCTCTGCACAGTTCTGAACCAGACCACGGTATTGTTTCTTACCACAAGCCATTTTCTGTTGCTGCTGCTTGAAGAACTATTGATATTTTATTTCTCATTACATTTGAGGTGGAAAGGAAAATGCAATTGTGATATAGTAGTAATTAAAACTGTCTGCAAGTTGTTTTAAATTTTTCCCAATTATTTTCCATCAATTTTATCAGTAATTTTTCCTGTTACAACAGCATTCGGAAATATTTTAGTAAGATTAAGGGACAACCTCACTCATTTAGTATTTTCATTTTATTAAAGGAAGGTCCTATATAATTTTACCAGTCTTCAAAGTCCATATTTTGAAAAGGATTTTTTTGCATTATCTTCTGACTGAAAACCACAGAGGCACAGATGAACATGTTTTTCTGACCTTAAAATCACTACATCTTAAGTAAGAAGTGATGCGATTGAGAGCAACATGCATCTAACAGGATTTCCCCACAAAAGGAAATAATGATTTATTTTACAAGTGTTTCATAAACTGGTAAATGCTTGGGTGGGCCAAATAATGCCCACTTAAAAAAGACATATACTAATTTGAACTAGAATTAGATAAATCTCAGCAGCTGCTTCCAGAAGGTGGTATTATTATTATTATTTTATTATTATTCATGTTGATTTAAAAGTAAAACTCATCTATACTAGACATACTGTGATTTATTTTTCTTTGGTCTCTTCCTCCTTTTGATTCTGGAGGTTTAAATGACTGGAAAATAAGTAAGAGCATACTTTGAAGTAACAAAATCTTCACCCACGATGTCAAACTGCGCAGTCAGTTTCACAGCCTGTCTGCACTGCAGCATCTGACACGAGTCCTACTTTCTTCAGGATTTGTTTCCCTCACACTGGGGCAAAATAGGATAAATTAAATATACCACAGCAGAGATATTGGAAGAATTCACTTCACGTATGCAGTTGTTGCTGTGGGACAGCTGAGTAAACAGCTTGCAAAAGTCTGTTTGAAGACTGCCAGCTAGTTACACCCATAATTTGATCCCTATTAACAAAAACAACTCAAACTGTCGCAATGCCCCAAGTTGATTGCTGAGCATCTAAATTATACAGTGTTGCTTGAGTAACCATCTGCAGCAGCAGGGGCTGTGTTTTTATACCCATTCAATAATTCCCACCTTGCTGGGTAGGAGAACATCCACCAAAACCAGCAAATGCATAGGAAAAGCCACGGAGAGGTTTTGGCAATATTATCCCATGCCTGACAGAAAAATAGTTGTGTAATACTGTTCAACTCAGTGAGTCAGAATAACAAGTCTTGTAAATATGTCCTTCTGAGCTGGATATAGAACAATCCAGGGAGTGAGAGTGATCTGGGGGAGGGGGAAAATCCGGAGTAACTGTTTCTGCAAATAATGCCACGGTCATGTTCGAATAGCTGGTGTTTCTGATTGATGCTCAACATCACATTGTCAACAAAGATGCCTGCACTGACTTACTAAACTTCAAAGTGATGTGCTGACTAAAAACATAAGACTGCTTGTGCTGCGACAGCAGAATTAGAATGGAAAATAGCAGCTTGCTGGTGGTCCTCCTTCTGGAAATCTGGGAGCCCTCACTGAGACTATCCAAGTGAGTTATTCTGCACTACTCTGAGGGTCAAACCACCCAAAAAAGCTTGTATGAGGGCTCCATGGATTCACAGCATACTTCAAACTTATGCCTGTTGATTAAAAAAGGCTTCACTAAAGCAACATCACACTAAATTATAGAAATACAAATTTAGACTGAGGGAACCCAAATTTTTTGTTTGTGGAAACTATATGATGGCTATTGTGCAACACAGCAGATCATACATGTACTGCAATACTTTTAGGCACATTATTACATTTAAGCCCATGTTGCATTAGAATACATTGACATTCACTACCATCCTTCGTAACACATAAAAAACTCTGGAACTGGAAATATCACATGAGCCATATGTTGGGAATCCCCTGGTTAACACAGCAACAGCACAAGCAATCTGCACCTCAGAAAATCCAAATGACCATCACTCTCAATATTTGTAGCAATTTCCAGTTCTTTTGATGAATTGCCATTATAAAAATACGTATTTTTAATCATACTTAGATTGATGGAGTTTTTAACTGCAAAAGGCCTGGCAAGACAGATGAAGGCTTCAGACAAAGATTTAAAAATTATGTATTCAAAGAAACATGCTCCCTCCTGTTCAAATTTTTCTTTCCAATTGTCTTAACATATTAAGAAATCTTAGCACATTAAACAGAAATTGTGCAATAATTTTAGAGATTAATGGCAAGAGTGGGAGAACACAATGACTTTTCTCTGAGAAATTATCTGGAGGCACTTTGCCTCCAGTCTTCAATTAAAAAGAAACCACAGAACACCTTTTATCTTCCTCAATTTCAATTTCATCCTCAAAATACTGAGCTAAAGCAGTATCCTGAAAAAAAACCAAACAACCTAAACATAACAATCTCCCCATGCCCCCCAGGAACGAACTAGATAACATGAGCAATCTGGGTAAGAGGCTTTACAAAGTACAGAGTTTGAGCAGGATTGTGCTTACTTCACAAAAGCTATGCCTGTGTGCATTACTCTGAATTCTACAGACTATATGCAAGAGGTGTGGCAATCTGAACAGAATTATGCATGCCCCTTGGTGTATCACTGCCGCCAGAGGCGACTTTTCCAGCTAGGCTATGGTTCTTCCATATGGATGATCAACACAAGCCGATCAGTACAAAGTGCCAGCAAGCATCCCAGAAATTCCACTGTTCATACTAGAGGTGTGACACAGAGTTTATACACATTTTGCAGGTCACCATGCACGTCGCTCTGATGTGGTTTTGCATTAGCGTTAGAAGGACAGGGAGCATCAAACCACGACACAGTAGTTGAAGCGAGTCTTTCCCTTCATGCTGGACCACATTTGTACACATTGTGTGTGTCTCCTTCATTGTACTTACTCTCATTTTTCCCCTTGTAAAACCCTCCTGTGCACCCCTCTCCAGGCCCTCACAGGTCCTTGGGCACAGCTGCCACCACCTCAGCATCTCACCCTGCAGCTGCTGCAAAGCAGTTCAAGGTCACTAGGTGGACAGCAAACTGCAAGCACGGTGTGTTATTGCTACCATGGCATTTCAAGTGGAAATATCTGCGAGGTTCTTCACAAACCCAGAATTTCCATAAGGTTCACTTCCAAGCGAGTATGGAGTATACGGATGGAGAATGAAAACAACGGGGGCGCTTGGTAACGTTTATAGTTGTGAAGGCAGCAGCTGAGTGAGAGCTCAAAGAGTTGGCACAGGATCTCCTCCTCCTCCAGCCTAGCAAGGAAAAGACATTAGTGGAACCAGGGGGAGAAGGCGGGGATCTAACACTGTGGAGGAGCTCAGTGCTTGAAGAGTTACAAACATGCCGCCCATCAAGGGTAGGACTCTGCTCACAAGGACTGCAGTGAGTGAAATCATTAACCAAAGTTACAAAATATGGAAAATAAGGCACCAAAAAGCTGTGACCCACCCACTCAAACCCATATGTGAAAGTGTAAATCAAACACTAACTGCCCAGCAAACTGGCACTTGGCACTGTAACATTACATGCGGAGCCAGCTAAAGGTGTCCTTCTATGTTTTGGGGTAACTTTGGTTTTTAAGTCTTTGCCACAAAAGAAAATACTTAAAAATACGTGTATCCATTTTTACATACATGTAAAATACATATTACATATTTTTATGTAAAAATGCATGTACATATTTTTACTGAATTTAGAAGCAGAGAACAAGAATAAAGAAACTCTAAGAAAGTATCAACGCTACTCTACATCTATTGGCACCCACCGCTGATTTCTTGTAAAACCCTGATGAAGAAACTCAAGGGAATTGGCTTCAACATCTCTGCCAAATCTGTCATTTCAACAGGAAGCACTTTCTGCCATGCAGTAATAAATGTTTCTTGCTGGCAAATTAACTTTTCTACCACCTCTAGCATCTCACTACAACTGGCAGCAGACACCTTCACCAAACTTTAAAGACAGCCTTTTATAACACCTACAAAGCGTCTTCTATTGTAACAGCATTAAACCAAAAAAGAAAACCGGCAAACCTTTTGAGTCTGCTCTTTCCCAGTCATTGGTGAACTTTAATGAGATTCATGGTCCAAAAGGCAAGTTTTGTTCGGAATTTCCTACTGAATATATTGGCAAAACAACAGCTGTCGTACAGTGCTGAGGCTGTCTCCCACCCACCCCCTGCTTTGGCACGGCTTGCTGGGGTGTGTTGATTCATCCCCAGGAGAAGGGGAAAGCACTGGACCCACTGGCTGCAGCGCGTAGGAAGGAGGTGCGTCTGCCAGCAAATCTCTAGACTTTGATCACTCCTACTTATTTGCCTCTGTCTCCCTGCTGCACTCATTTTGCCTACAGTCATCCCACCTTGGCAAGGATGTGTGCAAAAGCTAATAAGCCAAGCGTAGTTAGTATAGAGATGGGAAACCTCCAAGGAAAACCTAGCTACCGCAGGAAGACATCCAGCTGGCATGCTGCTTTCTCTTTTAGCAAAAAACAGTCACCCAGCATTGCGCGGCAGCTGAGAGGTGGCAGGAATTCACTGGTGGAAAGCACTTTTTCCTTTCTTCTTTCAAACAGAAGCCTGGGTCACTTACAGTAACTGAATGGGCCATAAGAATTTACCTAGAATGGTCACATGAAAAGAGATATCCAGGTGAAAATCTACTCTGGTTCATATTCTACCTCCTTAAAATTATGACTGCAAAACTAAAACATGCATCCCCTTTTTCTGTTTGAATTTATTGAGAGGATTTGATTCTCTCTCTCTAAGAAGCTACAACTTTGTAACCCAAAGTGTTTTAGTACAAGAAGTTGTTCAAGCTTACTAAAGGCTTTGACATGAAATACAACACATCTAACTCTCTTTGCATCTCATGTAGTCATTTGGACCCACGTACAGTGCAACATCTCACCACCTGAGCAATGAAGACTGCATTTTGCCCAAGTGTAAAAAAGTAAATGCCAAATGCCTGTAGGGTAAAACCCAGTATGTCCTGGAGCAGTGCTGTCTACAAGACATCAGAAGGTGGTCTGTGAAATGTGTGGAAACTCATGCACGTGTTGCTGTGCAGCTGGGAGGTCACTGTCTAAAGGCAGGGCTCTAGCTGGGAGTCAGTGCCCTACTTGTGTTAGTGTCTAATTAACATGGTTGTAATTACAGCAGCAAAACTGTGATTTCACAAAGTAATATTCAGTTGACAGTAAGTGCTGCATAGCTCAACTATCACACCAGTGCCAGCCCTGCTTTTCCTGCCCAATGTCTGAACAATTGTGGGATGCAATATTATCTGTGGAGTTTGTTCCTAACAGCTAGAGGCCCCCCCAGTTTTAAAGATGTCAAGGAACACTGCTTTACAGAAACATTCAGGGGATGCTTTAGGAAAGATTTGTGTTCCTGGTTCATACTTTCAGTATTAATATCTCCCATTTTATGGTATTTTTACCTCTGGGTTTCTGTTCTACCACCCACACTCACTGTAATTTCCTATTACTTCAGCATCCACCCACAGATTCTCCGAACAATATATTGGGCTCTTCAGGCACTATGACAATACTGATACGTAATAATTACATTACTACACATTTGCATACCCATCCTACCTTCTCCAGCAACTTCTGAGCTGAGGAACTAACAAAATCTGAGCTTTACCAAGAGAGCCACATGGTGACCAACTAAGGATGCTGCTTTGGTCCTGATGGTGCAGAGGGGATATATGGAAAAGCCTGGCACTGTTACCACTACACTGAATTTCTTTTCCATCAAAGTGGGAAACATTTCATTTTCAGCAAAGCATGATTCAGGAGCCCACTTTTGGATTGAAAGGAGTCTTTAATTTTGGGAGGTTTTCCTAATCAAAACCATGGAACAGCTATGTTTCACCCAATTTGCTCAACATCATGTGAAAGTATTTGCAACTGCAAGCAAAATATTAAAAATATCAGGAAGATTAGGAAGGGGAAGACATGAACAGCCTGGCAGGATGGTGGCCTGACAGATGATATTTAATCAGGACTGGATGAAGTAGTAAGTTAACAAAACCTGCCACTTCAAACCAACAAAAATAAAATACATCCCATGGATCAGAGCCCGAACTGGGAAGGAAAGAAGGTGACAGAGCAGGCAACCCTTCCCTGTAACTGCTCTGACAGCTTTTGTGATGGCATATTGCAAATCTTAACACACAAGGTACCAAAGCCTCATTATTGAAAACATCACAGCTTGCTGAGTGTACTAGTGCATATTATGTTTGTAGTAACTACACATTCCTGAGGAATTCTCAAAAAATTGGACTACAGGGGTTACAGACTTACTGTCAATAAACTTCCTCTTAACACGCCTTAGACAATCCATTCCCCTTCAGTCTAATACAGAGAAATGCCAAATTTGGGAATTATAATGATATTATCACTGTTGGTGTAGAGTAACAGGCGAAAATACTGACTTTTACACATCTCAGATTGTTAAAAATCTTTGAGTAATTAAAATTAATGTGGAAATTTCTGCTAGGCTGCTTAAGAAATAAAGAAGTTCATTGCTAACACTGCTTACTCTGCTGATAAGTTAAAAATTTGCTGAGGACATCAGACCTTGAGAAAAAGTAAAAAAAAAATTAAAGAACAGCTTTTTTTTTTTTTTTTCCAGCAGCAGATACACAGCCTGTCATGGGCTGGCACAACATTCTCACACGCAATGTCATTTTTTAGAGGCTAAAGTTTTCATTCATCTTTTAAAGAATTACAGCTAGAATCTCAGAAGAAAAACTTTAATCAGAATGAGCAAAAAATGAATGGAAACAGAACTTTTACTGAATGATGCTGCAAGGTTAAAAAGTCTTTTACTGGCAAACATTGTTGTTTCTAGCAAAATCTTCCCATTTTAGTAGAAACTAATCTAATCACATGAACCAGAACCAGAAAGAAAAGTAACTTCTAAGAAATTAGCATATCTTGGTAAGATTTACCCCTGCAAAAATTATTTGATTCAATTTTTAAATTTGGGATAATTCAGTTGGAAACAGTGACATGTTTCTGCTTCTATCCAATCAAGGAAAAAAATTCCCAGTAGGGCAGGGGTTGAACCATTTTACTTTTAAGTTTATTTTTCCTTGTTGTATTTAATGTTCTAACCAGACGTCCTACAAAATAAACTACAACAAGCTTGTCTGGACATTTAATAAGGGCCAGATTCAGCAAACACCACCTAGTAAATTTAGCATTTAATGGGCACAATCCATTGGCCCAATTTTGTAAAAAGAAAGAGACATATCCAGTGAAAGATATTACATGCAGAGATGTCTCAGAGAGATATTGCTAAAGTGTACCTCAATTTTCATTCATACAGTTTAATTCCTGGGTGTGATAATTTCATTGTGTAAAGACTTGCACCATTTCAACTTAACAACTATTTTTGAGAATATCCAATTAGGTAAATGAGTAGACTTACTCCAATATGCCAATTTCAAAGTCAGACAGAGTTCACCCAGAGCCTTTTTTGACTTTTGACTATGGAGGTCAAAGCAAGCAGGACATGGTAAAGACCCAAAGTACCCATTTCCTTTCTGAATGCCATTGGAGTAATTTCTACACTTTATAATAAAATCCTAGAAGCCTCAAAGTTGGAAAAGACCTTTAATATCATTAAGTCCAACCATCAGCCTGGCAGCACCGCTGTGTTTGCCATTAAACTGTGTCCTCGAGGGCCATGTCCACATGTCTTTTGAACACTTCCAGGGATGGTGACTCCACCAGTCTGTTCCAATGCTTTACAGCCCTTTCCATGGTAAAATGGTAAAATTTTCCTAATATCTAATCTAAACTTCCCCTGCCACAACTTGTACTTAAACAATTGGATCATTATGTGGGTACATTTCTCAGTAATACCAATCTACTGCATTGGTCAAAAAGAGCAAAGCTAAAGAAGGCAAAAAGGACTCAGCTAATATTAAGGATGTGTTTTCTGTAATTTTGTTCCAGGCTGTGTGAAACCAAAGCTTCACAACTGGACATGAAAGCACACAGCTAATGCGGCATTGAGGACCTGATCCCACTCCCAGTAAACGCAGTGGAAAGACTTCAGCAGTGCTTGGATCAAGCCTGTTATATGAGGTGAATGAGTAATAAGAATAATACACAGAATGATTCACATTTAATAGGACTATTGTCAAAAAGCAGTGCAATCAGGAGTTTCGGATCCCTGGAATGTCTGCCAGTGCATGTCTTTTCTCCCGATTCTCTCCATTTCTTTGCAAAATAGATGGCAAAGTTAGAGCTGGCTCAAACCAGCACTGATCACCAAAAAATGACTAAACACATCACCCTAAAAGAGTGAAGGTGATGCTCCTTCCTCAGCCCAAGCTGGGTTTTGCAGATTCTGGGTGTGGGTAAGGGGAATGCAGGGATGTGGAACAGTTCCAGGACACAAGGGTCAGACCTAGCTGCTGTCGTCAGCTGCTCTGGTGAATTGTGCTGCCCCCGCTGCCCCTGGTGCAGCCTGGTTCTCCTGAGTCCATCCTTTTGTCTAGAGCTGGGAACATGAAGGAAATTATAAGGTTTGCTCAAATCAGGGAAGACTGCAGAACAGGACTGGAGAGGCAGTGTTTTCTCATCTCCTCTGCTAGCAAATGTGTTTGCCTGTGTGAGTCTATTTTGCCCCGGTAAAAATTAGCACATCTTTTGTGCCACAATGTCTGGGAAAATGGTAGTAAAGTACAAGCTACAAATTAGAGCCCAGGCCAAGAAGGACAAAGACATAAAATGAAATTGTTGTGTTTACTCACTTGCTTTACAAAGATCAGAGCTATAGAAGATATGGTAAAGAGCCTAAAAGAGACTTTCTGAATTCATTTAGGTAGGAAAAGAAAGATTTTCATTATTTATACTTAAAGGAAGAAAGAGGAATTTTAAAGGAATAACATAATGAAGTGTGTTGCAATGCATATTTATCAAAGATATTCAGGGAATGATCACATATACTGCAGTTTGCTATATTGTTTTGGTTTCTAAAGTGTAATTTGACAACACAATTGCTTTAACTGTCTCTAGTGATAGCAAGTGATTACAACCATTGCTTGTAGTACAGAAAGAGCTTTTTCAACATCTGAAAACAATAAATAGAGCACTGAAGGCAACCTATGCTTTCAGTTCTTTTTTGATTTAACAACCCCAAACAGCACTCCAATGACTAATACTGGACCTCACATTATGTCCTTTTGTTGTCATGGTCTAAATTAATAGTATATGCTGAATTTTATAAAGAGAATATGAATGGTAACAGACTGTATAAAATACTTATCTTTGATAGAAAAGGTAAAAGCCACATGATACACAAGTAGGTAATGGTGATTTATGGAAAGCTCACAGAGTGTAAATGACCCTACTAAATCTCATTATCCTAAGTATAGAGATAAATTCCTAGGTGACAACTGAAATGTGGAAATAGCAGAAGCATTATAGATCTCCAGTCTCCAATTACTCTAAGGTAAAGTATGAAAGATTTTTTTTACGAACGACAAAAGTATCAGAGAAAATAGCAGGTAATATTAGCAGGTAGGTAAAGACTTTATAATCTACTACTTCAAACTGCTTTTCATATTAACAGGAAGTAAAACCTGGGTCTGAATTCCACATAGTAAACTTAACTTTGTTCCCACTGACATCAGCTTCAGTTTTGCTTCCAGCCTTCATGGGAATGGATGACGTGAAATAACACATGAAATGTATTACTTTAAAAATGTATTTGCCTTTTTTTTTATGTGGCCCTTCTTAGGTGAGAAGTAATAACAGAAGTACTGCTGAGACTTTCAACAGCAACAGTGACTCTTAAGGATGTATACTTGCCTGCATTCTCATATGTATATAGACAAACAAAAAACTGGTATAATAACTTTTTATATGAACATACAGCATGCACTCTCTCTCTGATCTCAGAGACAGATGAAATACCTGGGACTTTGATGCAAATGAATGTGCAATGTAAAATAGACTCCAATAGGAAGCATCACCTGCACAGACATCTTCAGTATTACCAGTCAGGCTGCATAGACATCAAATGTACTGCTTTGGCCCTTTCTATTCATCAGTAAACCCATTTTAAAAAGTATTTATCTTACTTTACTTCCACAACAGGAAAATTTGTTCAACCCTGTCACCTAAACATCCTTTATAGCCTATGCAAGGGACAAGCACTTCCAGACAGTGACTAATCCCACTGAATTTCTGACATTTCTTTCATCCCTTCGTACTTGGGACATCAGCACTTGAGAAGCAGCAATTCAGAAAGTATTTCCAGGTTTACAGCAGTGAGAGGTCTAAGGAGGAGGACCTGGCAACTACTTTGGTCAGGTGTAACTTGCCTGCGTCCTCAAGCACATAGATCTGTACAATCCTCCTGCATCCTTGTCTAGTCTGATTCATTTTATCTATTCTTGTAAGTATCAACATTTATCCAGAAGCTGACAAATTAAAAGATAAGAGAAACGTCATTAAAAAAAAAAATTACAACAGGCATTTTTTTCTTTATTTCTTTCATATAAATTAGAGGAAAACATCACTGGGTTTCAGTCCATATCGAGTCCGATATGCATCAGCCTCTCTCCTCCTCCTCAAAATAAAGCAAGCAGTGGTATTTTCACTTCTGTCCATATCACAGATATGATTGGAATTTTATGTAGGGTAGAACAAACCCAAAAGAATTGCAGCAAGGCTGCAAACATGCAAAACGAGGGTGAGACCAAATTTTGTCTCTTCCTATGCTAGCAAGGATGTAATTGACTACCATGTACTTGAGAAGTTCAAATACGAGACACAAATGCATTCAGCAACATTGACCTATATCCCATGTGCTTCTGGGTCAATCTATCAAGATCAGGATAAATACCCATGAGAAGATTGCTTTCTATTAAAGCACCCAACAAGCTCTCCCAGGTAGCTCTGAAACAAACACAAGAGTAATTCCTAAATTGAAATATCTTCCTGGGTTATCTGCATTCTCCTCAATTACCCTCTATCTGTATCTCTACCATAAGTAGTTTGTGAAACAAACATCCAAATGCCTCATTTACCATTCTGGCTCTTATATAAGCCAAGCCCTTTTCATTTACTCGTGCATATCATTTACGTTGAATTAGTTAAAGCAATAATCTGCAGAGGTCTATTCAGCTCTGGTAATTACTTATAAATGTGCAAAAATGTTTGGGGAAAAGAAAGACAGGTGAGTATGTAAACAGATAAGGAATTTGGGGCTGAGAAGAGCAGGGATCCAGCCCCCAGCAGAGACTTGGTTCAGACAGCACTGAGTGCCCTGATGAGGGATGGCTCAACCCGAGCAGCTCTAGCATTTCATAAACCCGCACCTCCATTGAGCTGTGTGGGGGCAGAGAGGCGGGTGCTGGCTGCCTGTGAGCTCTGTGAGCTGGTTGTGAGTCAGGGCACTACTGTCTGTCTGTCAGGCACTGCGGAGCAAGCCGTGGTCCAGCCAGGGCTTGCAGTCAGTTCTCAGAATATGATTTCAGAGACCTGCCAACTGGAGCCAGAGGCCAAGTCCCACTTGGTTGACGCCCCGTTACTTGCAGACTTTTGCCTTCCTTGTTTGATTCTCCCCTGAATCTCCTCCCCTAGGGGAGGCCTGAGGTATGAATGCTCCTGCCTGAGCAGATTTGAAGGGAAGGGCCATGACGGATTTGTCCCCCGTCAGCTCTTTTAGCAGCTCCCTCCCCAAAAGCACGCGGCTCTTGGCATGGTCCCCATCATGACTGCATGACAGCAGATACAGGAGACGCCCACTGCTTCAAGACCTCCCTAAGTATCCCCAAAAACACCAGCGGGGTCCCAAGGGCAGGAACACCCCTCTCTACCTCTGCACCACCCCACCACTGCCCTCAAACCAGTGCTCAGCACTAACCTCATAGAGATCCCAGAGCTCCAGCAAAAGGAAGGGGCAGATGCAGGGCTGCTGAACTTCCCACCATCTGTGCATCCCCAGAAGGGAGGGTTGGTGATCAGGGAAAGGCATGGGATGGCCGTGGTTTCTGTTTTTAATATGGTGGAACTCTTGCTTAAGAGGAAATAGTTTTATGGACCATCTAGGCCTGGTCTTGAAACCTTGGCAATGCAGAATCACAGACCAACTTTCCTAACTTAAAACTTTTGCCAAAACTAGAGATGTTTCCACGAAACAAAAGGAAAAACACACCTCATGCGTAGTTTAAAATCACTTGTAAAGGGAATGTTTTTGGCATCTCTCCCAGTTACTCAACATGTGAGCTCTAAGTCTTGATCGAAAAGAAAGAGTAGGGAAAAAAGGGCAAAGTGTTGTAGTTACATTCCTGCTTTTGCCTTTTGGGGCTGTAAGAAAGAGCAATTCATAATTGCTCCAAATAACTGTTGTCAAAATACTTTCCTATTTTTGGCAATGTAGACATTAATTAATGACATCTGTGATTGGGGGGGTTCTCTCATTTGCCTGTACTACCTCCATTACTTTAGCTAAGCATCGTTAGAAAGACATCAGCCCTGATAATTTGATCTCTATTCTGGTATTGTGTATTTATTCAGTAGCTTTGCAAATAAACTTAGGCTCCCTTTTGTTAGAGATACTATTTACAGAATACCTTATAAGGGAACAGTTTGAACTGATGTGTGCAGAACTGTGTGCAGTTAAGTGAACCAAAAACCTCTGGTTGAAAATCAAATTAAACTGCTTGTGACATCTGCATAAGTTTCCCTGCTTCGCACCTTTTCTAAGCACTCTTCTGAAAATAACTGATCCAGGCTAAATCCAAAAGTCACTAAGTTCTCCCAGGTCCTTCATATTTCTTCACTGAAAGAGCAAGTAATCCAATGTCCTCTTAGGACAGAGGTCTATGGAGTGGCAGGCAGAGGGACTCAGCCCATGCCCAGAAGCTGCCAATGCCCTCCTTCTGTCTCTGGAAAATATATCAGAAAAAAAGGAACTAGTTTTTAAATGGCAGTGAATTGCCTCTTAGGGAGAGCTCAACAAGGTCTAGTAGTCTAGAACACACATCTAGATTATTTCTGCAGAGGACAAATCATCCTGTGTCTCTGGGCTGATTCTCCCCAGGAAATGATTACTGCTTACAGGAGGAGCTCCATTCAGGCTGAACAAGACAGCTAACGCCTGGTGACAAGAGACACACTTTTCATAGCTCAGCTGGCTTCAACCCTTAGACCCAGCAGTGACAAGTTCCATATCCCAGTACCCCAAATTACAGAGCCTGGAGGCCCATGCCATTTCCAGCAGTCCTACATGCTGTAAAATCTAACCTGATGTTAATCTGCATGACATGACCTGATTTGCTGCCGTGTCTTGGCACACCTGCAGGCAGGCTGACATGCTTCACGTGGCCAAAATCATACAGTAGCTTTTATTAACAATGTTAATGCCAATTCATGACAGAGAACACTGGAACTATTACCAACACTTAGTTGAATCCCTTGGGAAAATATCTGAATTGTTCTAGTAATTAACATAATGCAAAATGATAACAAAGACAAGGAAGGCTTGAGTAGGAAATCATCCTTGAAATAAACTTCTCCTGAGGAAGTATGTTTGTTGTTCAAAACACATTTTCCACAAATAAAGTCAAAATAAACCCAGAAGTTCTGCATGGGAAGAGAGGAAAAGGAGAAGGAACATATCTGACATTTACACTTTGAAGCCCTTCAAATAATGGATGAGAAATCAGAGCTGACATCATGGCATAATCAGCAGTCTGGGACCTATTTGCATGCGGTTAGAAACTAAATTCTCCTCTGCTGCTGATGTCATTTGACAAACTTGCATTAGTGATGTGGATTGGCAGGATTTCCTTTTTTTCCACATAATAAACACCCGGGGCACACCGCAGGCCTGGGGGAACCTGGGCATGTCAGGAGCACCGTGAGGATGCGCTGGCGAGGAGAACCATTCGCGCTCCGGTGCTGCACACGGGAGCGATGTGCATCCTCTGCCTGCCACAGCCAGCGCTGCATCAGCCCACCTTCAGAAACAGCACACAGCGTGACATTTACAGAGTCAGTACATTTGGTAAGCAAATACTACAGATAGTATGCAGAAGAAACAAACAGAGTGATTCCTCTTCACCCCTCCAGGCAGAATAGCTGCAGCCTGCGTGCATGCATCCAGCGTGTAAACCAATTAGGCATGTAGTGCAAAAGCTGTGGGATCCAAACAGCATGACATAGGAGCAACCAATGTCAACTTACAGTCACATTTACTTTCCTCTACAATTAAATCCCATACTGTTTCAAGTTTAAACAATTGGCTAAAAGTAGCACTGAAGTTTAGTCTTCCTCGTTTATTTATAGTTTTATTTTATGCATGTGTACATGATGTGTATATACCTTTTTTCTACCGTATACTAGAATTATACACTGAAATCTTTAGAACATCCTCACTATTTCAATTTCAGTGTGCTGTCACAAGGAAAACCTATGCAATTAATCATGCTAATTCAACTGAGAATTATTTTTTGGTCGAAGTAGTGTTTTTACAATTGCCTCCAGACTTTGTGCTTTTCATTAATACTATTAGTGCTATGGAATTACATACTCTTTATTTTATATGTGCTTTTCCGTAAGTCAACTAACAAAACTAATTAGTAGCCATGAAAGAGCATATTGATAGAAAAAAATATATAAAACAGTTCAGAGAATTCTCAGGCTGAACCCTATATATCATGGGGGTTTGCTTAGTACTCCAGGCCCGTTTCCTTTATATAAATAAACTTAGGTAAAATTGAAGATTTTAAACTTGCCTTTAAAAGACCATTCACTTCCTGAATGAACCATTTTTAAATTGCACATAAACACATGTAATCAATCTTTACTACACAGCTAGGAATTTAGCATATGGTTGGGTGTTTTTTTCTTTTATAAAGCAGGAGTTTGGCACTTGTAGATGAAAATGCACAATTAGCAACAATAACCTGGACTAAGAAGAAAAGCAAATTTTACAGCATCCTGCAATGACAACATCACTGCAAGAGTTAAACAATCTACAAGCAACAGCCATACTCAGTGAGGCCCAGGCAGAATTTGGCTTAAGAACTTCACAAAAGCAGAGCACTTTTTGAATTTGTTTTTACTGTTTTAAAGATTATGGGGCAGAACCACACCTGGAGTGAATGGGTGAAAGAATGCTGAAGTCAATTGAACAGTGACAATTTACATTTACTTTGGGAGTATGATTTGCAGCAGCAGACAAAGCTGAGTGTGTCATGTGTGATGTTTCCTAGCGCTCTGCATTTCTGTAACACTCCTACATGACTCTTCCCACAGGCTGCTCAATGCCATCCCTAGCAGGGCCCTGGAAGCTGTGCAGACAAAACTGTAGGGCACATGGGCAGAACAAGGTGAGGGTTCTCCAAGCACCCCTGAGACGAGGGGAGGACCAGGAGGCCACTGGGATTATTTAGTTTATCCTGACTGCCTGGACATGGGCTGAGAGACCTGTACATCAGGGCCAGGGGAACTGACCCCGCTTTGCTCGATGAGCACTGAGACTTGCTGGTTCCCAGGTGGCTCAAAACTTTCGGCCTCATATCCTGCTCCATTGTTTGGGGCCACCAGGGTCTCAGACAATTTCATCTGGACACCACCACATCTCTTGTGGTCTGAAATCTTACCTGCAGCAGCTACCTGACCGGGCAGGGTGTTGGAGCAAGAGAGGGATAGGAAGGCTGTGCAGCAACCAGGTGGCACTAAAAGACATCAGCAACAGCAGAAGAGCCCCTACTACCCCATCATCAGTGTGTTTGGAGGACACTAGCACACAAATCTGCACTCACATGCCTGCCCTTATCACAGACCAGCATCATACAACCCCGTGCACCTGATTTCCAGGATTTGAGAGGCCTGCATAAATGCAAAGAAAATAAAAAGGGGGAAGCTGAAGGATGCAAGTATACATATTTAAAGTAAGATTCCCTGAGGCTTTCAGAACTGCATATAAAAACCCTACAGAGCCTAATCTTTTGGAAGCTACTATTTATAAGTAGAAATAGGTAGATAGTGTGGAAACATCAGAGACCATAAAGACATAATTCTGCTCCAAATCACATTCACTGATCCTGGACTTGCATGAGGGTAATTACACCAAGAACAGGAAGGTATCATGTCTGGGATGCTTTGGTACACAAAAATAATTTAAAATGTCCTGGACTGAGGCTGATCCAGTAACTCCAGTTTATCCATTTCCACCAGGCACCCCAAAATGGGGTCCCTGCCTGAACTGCCTCTCTGTAAATTTAGTTCTACATTTCATTTCCTCAAAGTGTAATTACTTCAAAGGTAAAATAAACAAAAGAAAGAAATTAGTGCAAAGACAAGAAAAATTACCTTTTTAAAAGCTAAATCAAAGCTGCAGGAACAGCACTCAGAGCTGAATATCCCTGTTTATTTACAGAGGAGGTACAACACAGACAACAGCAGACTGAGTCCCCCTGGCTACCTTGCCAGCTTGCTTGGATGCCAGCTTAGGAGGACCACCCAGGCTCGGGCATCGCAGGCCCGGTGCCCACACAGTCTTTGGCCCTGGCTCTGAAGCTGCCAGCAAAGATGCCAATTAGGGCCAGAAGTGATTTGGACACCTGTCTGCTCTGAACCCAAATGAGACCACCAACTAATGCTTTACACGCAGGCTCCAAAGCAGCTATCACTTTCCAACTTGACTTCTGTAGGCTGTGTTTGAACTACTGACCTGGAAGCAAAAGGCTCATTTATCCTTGGGCTGCACACGCCTGAATTCCTCCCCCTCCACTTTCTGACTCTCAGCCTTTCCTGTCCTGACAAAAACAGGCCACAGACACATGGGAAAGAAGCAACAGCCACCAGAAAATATAATTAAAGCATAACAAGGCCAGGCTTTAAAATGCACAATAAGATAAAGGGAGGTTTTGGCAGGAGTGAGGATTATGAGGGGGGGGCGAGGGGATGCTAACAGGTGGCCAAAGGCAGGAGCAGGAGGAAGGAGAGGGAAGGGAAGCAGACAGCCTGCTCCTTCCGGCAGCTCTGCGAGCTCCTCTTGCTTCCGCCCCATAATGTTTCCTTTGCTATAATAGAGTGAGACGCAAGTTACACCAAAGGACAGAACTGCAAAGAAGCACAAGCATTTACTCTTTTGTGTCGCATTTACTGTGCTTTCCTAATTAAAAGCAGCTTGTGGTGCATGTCTAGCTTCCATAGTCTGAATGTGGCTATTTGAAATGCTACCCAGATACTTGGGTTTTGCCCACAGTTCTCTGGACACCCTTTTTCTTTTGCAGGGTCTTTATATAATTATGTTTTTTTAAGTTTTTGCTTCCCTTTTCCCCCTACTTTTATGCCATTTACATCCCACCATCACTCTCCCTATCACCCAGGCTTGTATCTTTCTCTCTCTTCACTCTCACTCTCTCTCTTTCATTGTGCTGCCACAATCCCAAACTTCCAGATTGGTTAGAGAGGCTGAAGGAAAAACAAGATTTTAGACCAGGATCAACCAGGGACAGATGCCATTTGCATCCCTAGTGTTCATGTGTCAGTTGGATGTTTCAGGGGGCAGGAAAACCAGACATTTTTCTGGTGTTTGGGGAATTCATGGAACAAAGACAAAAGAGCCTCTGAGCTACTTTTTCTGTGGAGAGGACACACACACTTTCCTGCTTGGCAACCTAGGCTCAACAAGGTCTTGGCTCAGGTAACCAAAAAATGGCTAGTTTTCACAGAAAAAGACTCCCCAAGCTTCACAGACAGCCTCACCAGCTCCTACCTGTTTTTCCTGTACTGCACAAAGATGAGGGTACCAAAAGAGCTGAAAAACCTTTCTAAAAATTCTACAATTTTACCTTGTTAACACTCATGGCTCAACCCACTGCCCATGTGAGAGGGGAAAAAAAAAAAGTAAAAAAGAGCCAGAATTGGTCAATTAATCCTGGTGTTGGCTTGATCAGATCTGAGCCTGCTGCAGCAGGAACACAGTATTGAGCATCCTGCTTCTGAAACATCTGACAGCATATTGGTTTGATCCCAAGGTTATCAGTGGCTGACTGAGGCAAGAGTTTGATAGGTGAGATAGAAACAGTCTGCTCCAGCAAGTCTGGGTTGGGAAGAGTAGGGGGTTCATTGCTGTATAATGTGGCAAAGGCAACCAAGAAGGTATTTCCACTTCAGAAAAATTTGTTGGGAATTCATGGAGCTGCACTGGGAAGCCGAAGCAGCAAGAGGCAACGTGGGATGGAATCAGAGCCCCTTTGGCTCCCGTGCTAGGTGGTGAGACTAGGATGCACAGTCTCATTTGAAGCAGCAGCTGCTCCAAGCCTGCCCAGGTTTGTGAGCTTGGAGAACCTTGTGGAAAAAGGGCGAGAAGGGCTTGCTCACTGGGCAGGATTTTCCAAGTTCTCAGAATTCTAATTATGATGGTGGGCGAGGAACGGCGATTTGCCAGTGTACCCTTGGCAACCTGTTTATATGGCCTTTTAAGTTAATTTCAAGGAATAGGTAAAATATGAACTGACACACAGATTTAGCAAATCTCACACTCCTTCAAAGGCTGCTTTACTATGGCACCCTTCCACTGCCCAGTTCTCAGATTCACACACTGGGTTGTGCCAATCTCTCTACAGTGAGAATTCCCACTAGGGACAGAGGTGATGCCAATAGGAAGCCATCAGTCTTTATGAAGTTGAGTCATATCTTTTGAAAAGAATGAGGGGGAAAAGCCCTTTGATGGGCCAAACGCTGCTCCCCCTGATGATGGCATAAATCCTGAACAACAGTGAATATTACAAAGGGACTGCTCAGGATTTACGCCACATAAGTCAAAGCAGAATGAGGCCTGATAACTGTTTATTTTTATTTTTTTAATGAAGGCTTTAAAACAAACCATATGGATTTTCACTTATATTAGATGTGTAAAGAGGTCTCTGAAGAGCAGTTTGTAAACGCAGAGGAAACTTATACTGTGCATCAGACCATACAGCAGAGCCAGGAATGCATCTCGAGCCCTGCGAGAGGCATTCAGCTCTGCAGGCAGTGCCCACAGCAACTCTGGCTTGGGCAAAACCACTGTATTCCTTTAAGCACAAGCTGGTGCACCATGTAGCAGAGAGGCTGTAGATTCAGCTGCGTTCTTACCTCACTTTCCCTTCTGCAGTGACCTCACCCTGTTACAATGCCACTATTCATGCAGATGGGGTGGAAGGCTGCATACAAAAGTTTCATTTAGGCACATAAACATGAATATTTAGCCTGTTTGATTAGAAATGAAAGTCAAATGCTTCTACTTTTCACAATCTGCAAGAGACTTTTGTATTTTTAGTAATCCTGATTTTACAGGCCAACACTGAAGAACGAAAAACATGAACCACATGTAATAATTTCTCTAACAACCATGTTAATATCCTTGTCCTAAATGATGGCACATCACAACAGCTTCTTTTGCTTAAAAATATTAGCAAGAGAGGGAAATAGCAAAAATTGCAAACATGCAAACATGCACCAAGAGTAGATAGAAGACTGATTTTTAAAAAAACAACCCTGAGTTTGATTCTCGGCAGGTGTAAACTGGTGTTGCTGAAGCCAACACAGCTCTATAGATACTACTTACTCCTTGCTGAAACCCTAACCCCAAGCTGCTAGCAGCACATATGCCATTTCACTCAGTGGTTAATGTCTTTGTGACTTGCACAGTTTTTAACCATGCAGATAGCCATGAAAATACAGAATTATTTTAGAATTAATTTAGTATTACTCCACTGTTGAAATTTCTGAAGCTCAGGGTCTGAGTGCTTACTTACACCACCTGAATCAGCCCTCTGGCTGGGGAGCCTCAGCTGCCCCCAGTCCACTGGTGCCACTAGAGAGCCATTCAGAGAACCTCACATTAGGCTGTAATTAGCTCTTAACCCAAGTGATCTATTAACCCTGTTAGGAACTTTGGCTTCTGATTTAGACAGGTGCCTCAAATTGGGCTATGCAAATAAACCCCAGGTAGCTTCCACGGCTAGACCTGACATTCCACCAATTTCAAATGAAGATGAGCAATTAAATCATTTTGCACCCTATTTTCTCTGCTCGGTGGTTCCCAGCCTCAGCTACCTCCCTGCCATGTCAACACCTCAGTGTTGACCCTGACCAACTCCATGGGGTACAGTCATTTGTGTTGGCTGTATTTCGTGTACTTGTAAGGTCACCACTACAGGGCTTAGGTGGTCTGATTGAATTCTGCTGCCCATGGGTTTTTGTGAGCTTTCCATGGGCTGTATCTCCTCATAACAAAAGAGTTTCTACCACAGGCTGCTATGTATAAGCAATCACACAACACGGATAGTAAGAGTAAATTGGCGCAAAATAGAGCTATTTACAAAAATTGTGACACTTTTCACTGCTCCAGCATAAGAGCACTCCAGCTTTGCATGGGTGTCCAGTAACACTTAGAGTCCAAGTTCAAATAAACAGATCATGATTTACACAAGTAGTGCATTCACCATGACAGCTATGCATGTGTGGCCTGAGCATAAACATATTACAAGTAAAAGGAACCGTTTAATTTCACTTGGGTAATTCTGGGGGTTGCTCCCATCACTGGGTACATAATTGTCTTTGGCCCTCTTCAAAAGAACCCTGATGCCTTTCTGTTCACCTCACTTGTTGTACTGTACGTGTCTTTGCAAATTCCTGTCCTCCTACAAAGGCCAAGTTTCTGTCTGTAAATGAGATTGTTCTCAAGTTTCTTCCTTCTCCTTTGAAAGTTTCCTTGGTTTACATCCCTCTTTGATGCTTTTTTTTGGTCTTCATCTTCCCTTGTTAATAAAAAACAGAGATGAATTTCTGTCCTGTGAGCAGTTTGAGAAGGGACAGAACTGTCCACCACAACTCAGGAACTGAGGTCTGTCAACACTCTAGGCGTTGCTGGCCAACACTGTCTACGGAATCAGCAAAATATTTCACTACTTCTCCATGCTCTCCATCCTTGGTAATCTTTTATTCCCTCCCTAACCACAGTCTTGGATCCTTAGACAGCCCCATGAACATCTGGAATTACCCCATCGTTTACTGCCAAATCCCAATCTGGTGAACTGTCTCAGATTCATGAGGACATTGGCTGGATCAAGGTAATAATAATGATACAACAAGATAATGGTCACTCCCAAATGGGACCTTGATGTCCATGGAGCCTTCCCTTAGCCTCCAGTGAAGACTAAGGCTGACAAAGGGTAAGCACCAATATAAAGTACCCAGTGAAAATTATCTCCCACGATTCACCTGCTAAATCACTGCTCTTCTGTCTTGCCTTTCCAGCATTTGCAGTTTTCCCACTTACTGTCAGGGAGGGACAGGGTTACCACGAGAAAAGGAAACGACAAACTTGGACCCTACAAAGCAGATCTGAGAGGAGAGTTTTGCTATAAATTTTTTATCCAGTTAATTAAACACATCTTTACAGGGACCCTAATAGCTATTAATCTCAAACCAATGATGTTTACAATTTTACAAGAAATTTGGGTTGATAATTTACACAGACCCCTTCAGCTGTCCTGCTGAAGCAAATCCAGCAGTAGGATTTATAAATTCACATTTCTGGATGAATTATGGATCCCCCTTATTCCAGAACAGTGTCAGTCTAATTTTGCTATAATCTGCTCTCGCCAGCTGTGTTGTGTGACCCGTCATACATAGCAACACATGATAATAACTCTTCTATTATAAAGAGGTAGAGTCACAAAACCCTCTCTTCCTTCCATATTTGCAGAGTATGCTGAGGGACACCTAAGCATGTGGCATGTGTTGCAAACCATCTCTCCTTCACTGGCTAGTGGGAAACACTTGCACACATTTTGGCAGCTGGTAAAGGTTTAAGAAGTCCTCATCTTCCACCCAAAGAATCATCCTTCAAATCGAGATGAACTCTCAAAAGATGACAACTCTGACCCAAAACACATTCTAAATGCTGCACTTGCAGAAAACTGATTGTTGGAAGATTCCACTGTGATGACTAAGCAAATGTTTGGAAGATCCTAAAAACTGCAGAAAAGAAAATTTTATCATTGTTATTCAATGTAAATTCATCCCTGACAGATTAGATTTTACCCAGTGGCACTTTCAATTACATGTTTCAAATAAGGTTTTAATTTAGATTTAATAAGACAGTTATTGCATGCTAATTAAATACTAATGGATTATTAAAAACATATTTTCTGCAGGTCTAACAGTCCCGTAGTACGCACATCTATCTGAACCTGAATACGCATGGTTTTAATCAGTCGTTGGAATTAAGTTAAAACAAAATTGTTGGAAGTTGAAATATGTGATTGGACTCAAGAAGACAATTGCAGCATGTCTATTACACAAACATGAATTGATGGAACTGATGGCAGAATTAATAGGGAATAATTACATTTATCTGCTAAATAATGGTATTGATTTTAAAGTATTCAGGTCATACACATTAATTGTATTTAAAGAGAAAAAGTATATAGAAGAACAAATACCTTGCATTAACAGACTCACAGGACTAGTCAGTAAATTGCATTTCTCTGAAAAATGATTCTTGACTAGAAGATATTTCATTTTCTTACACACAGATTTTCACTTAGAAGTAGTATGGTGCACTTTTTATATAGTGTCTGTTAACAAAAATACCTCTGTGACCTGCCAAGAATGATGTCACATTTTTAGTCTTTGGCCAATTCCTTAGCCAATTGGAGCCTACATCTGAAGCATGTAAAACTATCTTTCAAAAAACCTGGCAGTGTCATTGAACACTTCTACACATATTGATGTATTAGGTACCCCTAGCAACCCAGTAAACAGAAAATAATCCGTAGATTTATCTTAACTAATAAAATAATTAAGAAATTACAGATATTTTAATTAACATTGGTAAAAGAGATGCTTTAAAAAAATTGGTTATTTAATGACCAACCATGCTCTGTTGCTCTAAATCACAGAAGTCACTGTTACAGTGAAGTCCTTACCATGCCTGAGTCCATGTCAAGAGGATATGGGCACCGGAGGAAGCCCTCATCGTGACACCTGCAATTCATACTCCAAACTCCAGAATGACAGAACTGAGGCAAACTATATGCACTGAAATGATCACCAGCTCTTTAGGACAACCCTACATTTCTCTGGACTGTTGACACAAGCCTGCAAACATACAGAGATCAAGTCCATCTTTCTGCAATGCAGGGATTACCAGCACTTGGTAATCTATTCATACTTTCTGCTCTTGGCAGATCCCTCTCAAAATCTTTCGCAGAACGATCATCTTGGGAAGGGAATAATTTCCCTTTAGTTGCATCACGGACAAGTGGAAATGAGGACTCTCACAGCAGGAGCCCTCTGTTAAATACCTTGGCACAAGATATGGCAACATAGCAGTCAAAAACTAATCAGATGAAAAAGGGAAATTAATTTGGTGGTCTCCCTGCGTACGCCAGTTGTGAGTACTTCAAAGCTGCTCTCCGGGTCTGTGCTACGGCAACAGGACAACCACTGGAAAAAAAAAAAGGTGCTGCAAGCCAGCCTAGAGGTACCTCAGCAGGCTGTGTGGGTAAACTTGCATTGCTCCTGCCAGCTCTACAATTATTAGATGCTATCATCCCCTCGCATTCACCAGTACATGCAAACTTTTAAAACAAACAAGCAAATCAACCGCACAATGAAGTAATGTGCTGTTTTGCATCTCTCCTGGCATGGATTCAACCTCATTCATCTGATAGCCGCGCTACTGAAACCAAAGCACAGAAAACTCAAAGTCAAACAAATGAAAACGCATAGCCTTATTCTTGTACTCACTCTCCCAGAGAGCGCAGGAAAGGAGAGACAATACAGAACATTTGCAGCGGTATCTGTGGGATGACAAGCACTTAAAGCCATTCCACAGCACAAGCTCCGACCTAGCTCTCGTGCCAAGTTTCAATGACATGCTTCAGTAACACGAATTGCTTACTGTTGGGCTTCATTTAACCATCCTGTTTCTAGCAGTTCTCTGAACTATGGCTTCTTCTCCCCGGGAATACAACAGCACAAGGTATGAGTTCATTGCTAAAGAACGAAAGCGTCTCAGCAGCCCGGGCTGCCTGGTGATTTGCTGAGCTCCTCTGAGCCACTTGTGAGTTTTCTTCTAATTTAACTGTTAAGGTTTAAGTTAAAAAGAATCCACTCAGTGCTTGTGTGCAAGCACAACCCTAATCCAAGCCAGGAACAACTCTCCAATAAGATATTTTGTTGTTTAATTGGGGAAAAGTAGTACTCTTAAAACACTGCAGTGTTTGGAGTAATGACTGAGGTTATTAGGGTTTTGCAGAAATGCTGTGGTTTGGTGTCACCTTTAGAAGAGATGCAACTAAAGTGCCTTTTTATGCTTTTTATGAATCACTAGACAGGCAACAGGCTTTTTCCCACAGAAAGTGGTACTTGCCTCAGTGCTCCAAAGCAACCTGTAAAACTTGCCTCTATCGCTGACTAATTATTACTGTTGAACAAATGTCTTTCTAATGATTATATCTGAAGCCATCAGACAAACTATAATTTGTGACCAGCCTTTGTATTTGGTAATAGCCTAACGTGGCAGAGTCAGAATCCATTCATTAGCTCTGGCAGGCAGCTCCAGCCTTCTGTGCAAGGAGCAAAGATTAATGCAGACATTGTACTCAGGGTGGCCCTCATACTGCGAACCCCATGGTTTCAGCTTCATTTACAAATCCAGAAATCTTTTTTTCTTTCCTGAGGACTAACACCATTAATGAAATAAAGCAGTGATGTTCATAAAGAGGCGCAACAATGTAAGACATCCCTGATTCTTACATTATTTGCACATAAACTAAGATATTCCTCCTACTTAGTTTAAATTATAAGCTACTAGCTGCTTCTTGCCCTCCCAAATGCACTGGGACAATTTTTTGATTCGGATGTGACTGGCAGGTGGCAAAGGAAATTAACCTACTTAGTAATGAAAATAACACCTGCATGCAAAATAGTGCTATATTCCCAGAAAACAATTCAGGCATTTAGGCATGTCTTTTGGTCTATCTTCTTCACAATAAGAAATCCTGTTTTACAATGTGTTATACTATCCCACATTTCCGGTTTGCATTTTACATTGCATTAGCTAACAGTTTATTTCTGGCTTTTTGAGGTGGTTTAATTGATGCCATTCTTTTCATCCTAAATATCTGTTCCTTATTGTAAATTTATCCTTGACACTTAAGCTCGTGCTGATAGGAAAAAGTAATTTAATAGAGCAATTTAAGGCTTGGATCCCCAAGCTACTTGAGCATCTGCTTAATTAGATTCTGAAATCACACTATGAAGAAGCACAAAGACTCACAGTCTAACTGTGAACTGGGATGTTTATTGTCTGGGTTCCCTGTATTTTAATTTCATTCTATATCTGCCATCTATTAGCCAGGCGCTATATGTAAACACCAGTAAACATTATCTAAATTGAACTGTAAATACAACACACAATTATTCAGAATTAGAGCTTAGTAGACTGTAAGGAAATAAGATAACCTGAGAATATGATGCATACACTATCCATGCCTCCTGAATGTATTCATTTAGCTTAAAAGCAAAACAGAGATAGCATATCTCTTGCAGAGCTCCTCAGTGACACCAGACAGACTATCCAACATGGCATCTTCTTTTACTGAAACAAAAGGCTGAAAAAGAAGGCATTCAACCACACTCCTCCTTCTATATAGAAAATATGTATTCTCAAAATGCATGTTATTTGGAAGGAAATTTTTAAGAAATTATGAGTTTGTCCATAATTCCTTAAACTATATGTTTTTCATGATTCCTTTATGTGTGGGATTGACAGGAATTACACTACTGTAATAAATTTACTTTTTATCTTCTTTCTTCAAAGCAGAAGTTAAATTTCAGTAACAACTATGGCCTCAGGGAATCTAGGGTTTCACTAGCACAATAGCAGTGAGTCCATACAGCCCAAGACATCCCAGGAAAGCCATGAATAAGTGTCAAGATATCCTATTTCTCTGCTGTGTATATTTCTCCATCTCATAGTAGCTTTGCTTCATGTACACTTCATTTAGAGGTTCTCATGCCTTTGAACTCAGTTTGCATCACTAGAAGTGTATCTGCAAAGTCTGGAGTCCTCTGATTGTCCTGCACGCACACCCCCAACAGATCCCTGTCCTGCACATTAAGACTCCATCCTAAACAGCCTTCCCTGAGGGTGGGGAATCTTTCCATTGCTCAGGGCAGAATTAATGCCTCTGCAAGGCCAAAAAACCCCACACACCTTAGTACTATGCAAGAGTAAAGCCTAAAGAAGTAATAGCTGCGTCCCCTGTGGCCACATGAGATGACATCATGGGTCCTTCCAGCCCCAGAGCTGCCGGCTCCCCTGGCCCTGCCGATTCAGAGGTCTTCCTGAATTGAACATACAAGTGATTTCTGCCCTCCAAACATCACCAAAGCCATTAATCATGATCTCACGGTATACACAAGGAGGAGAAAGAAAGTGGCAGACTTCTCTTGTAAGTGCCTTTTGCTCTGTCCAAGTATTTCTAACAGAGACATTTCTTCAGTGCCTACATGTATATACATACGTGTTATTATAGGAAGGTGAGAGGACTGATCTGAGTGCATCAAAAGCTGAGAAACCTGTGCTTTCGAGTGGATGAGGTGTCAAAGCCTGCTGAGCATTTACACACCGTCAGAGCAGAGCCTGGAGCAGGGACTTGCTCAGGAGCAGAGACAGGAAGAAAAATGAATCTGGAAGGAACACATGTCTAGTGAAGTTCATAGAAAGGCTTTGTGCATGCCACAGTGCGTCAATAATATACCTTTTGTTAGATATAATAAAGTCTTGGCAAAGACAGGTGATGACTCAGGAAGCACAAACAAATACAGAGAGACTCTGAAGAAGTAAGGAAAACAACTGTAGCCTATTTCGAGTTTAAAAGAAATATTACCAAATCAAAAGCAACATCTGGCAACTGGTCTCCCCACCACACCAATTTATTCTTATGGTGCTCCATTAGTGTTCAGCAAAGTCCAAAGGCCATGAAAGACAGGCAGCTAGGAGCTCCTACCCTCAGACAGATGAGGGATCCTTTGTCCCCTAAGGAAGCTTCTGAATTTAGAGCAGAAACACCCTCTATGAAGTTTCCAGAATGGAAACCAAAATATTTCTCTGAGGATACTTTTCCTCTGCCCTTGGGCTGGTAACCTGATGTGCACCTTCTCTCTTGAACTCGCTTCTCCGGGCACTGGAGTGGTCACAGCCTGTCACAGACCACACAGAGGGTCCCAGAGCAGCCAGGGGGCTGGCTCACCTCAGAAGGGAAGGCAGGCAAATCTGATTTACTCTGCATTTTGGACAAACCATTAACATGGACACAAGAAGCTCACTCATCTTAGCCAAGGGAAGTTTTTAGGCTGTTGAGCTTCCATCCTGAAAGCGTGCCTTGACCATAGGGCTTCAGCACACCGTGGGCAAGCGCTGAGAGCCTGACATTGTGCAGGCGCTGTTAGGAGCTGACACAGGAGGCGTCAACCTCTCCTGAGCTCTTGGGTCTTGAGCTGCAAAAGGGTGTGGAGATGGCAGGCAACGTGGAAAGAAGTGGTCAGGGTTGGGCGTTCTCCATCTCATAAATGTTGGTAATGCATGGTACTGTGAGTAAGGTCACACACATGAAGCCAAAAGGACACCATTTCACTATGGTCTGCAGGGGGCTTTTAGGGTTGCCCTAACTGAAAAATGGAGCTTTTCATATTCATCTGAGGAAAACAACACCCACACTACTAATAACTTAGAGTCATCAAAAAGTACTAGGCTACTAATATATCACAGTGACATGTCTCAGTAAAGCTTTGGAGACAGAGAGAGAAATGCCAGTGGAAGACAGGTTTTACGGTGGTGATGTCCCTAGGCTAAATCCATCCTTTGCAAAAACTGTGCTGACACCATTAAAGATACCCTAAGGATGAATTAGACTCATTACATCTTACATTACATAATGAGATCGGTGTAGGGGAATTTCTTACAGTTTTACTCCTACAGCTTCTAGTAATGAATAGGATTTGTACACTTGTAACTTTAAATGAAGCTTCTAAAGCATTTCAAGGCATACATCACCTAGATTATGTAAAACTAATTTATGAAACAGGTTTCCAAAACACAGATGCTTCATTGATATAAAACTGATTTATGAAAGAGGTTTCCAAAACACAGATGCTTCATTATTTGGCTCAGGCTGTTTCCCCACATTTCTATCTGCTGTTAAACTGCAGTTCAAGTCCCATTCAGGACAAGACTGCACTTCCCAGCTAGAAGTGAGCCCTAAGAGGTGAGAACGTAAAAGTTACTGGGACCTTGTGGTCTCCAGAGAACAAAAATCTCTGTGGCCAACGATAAAATGAGCCATTCACACACTGCAAAAAGCTCTTCCCAGAAAAGCCATCTTCAGCTATCTTCTTTTAGAATAATAAAATTCAAGGCAAAGGCCTTGTCCTTTCCACTATGGATTAAACATAGGTAGAATGGAGTATATGCAACAAAGCTGAAGACTGCCTGAATGGTGGCAAGTTCTGTGCTGCTTTCAAGTCTCCAGAACAGAGCTCAGCTTGACATTGAATATCTTTGTGGAGGTTGGTCGTTCTCTCAAACTTGACAGAGTCATAAATCCAAGGCACTGTGCAGCCAGGCACAGAGTTGTTTTTTTTTCCAGGATGAGAACACATCTGAAACAACATGCTCAGACAGTATGGTATTATTTACTTACAGCTGAGCTTAGGAGATCGGGTAGCAGCCTCAGAAATTATCCCAATTATTTGAAATTGAAGTATAGTGTAAGAATTCTGTCAGAGGAGTGCAAGAGGCAGAGCAGTGAGAAAAAGTAAGATGGCTTTTTTTCCCTAATGAAGCAAAATGAACCAAGGCAAGCATTCAAAAATAAGTTACTGAAAACCATTTTATAAACTAGCTTTAAAATCTCTTAATAGCATTAGCTTACCTTTTGTTTTGTCTGAAGAAATATATATGAACCAATAATGTACTCATGAGATTTCATTACTGAAAAGGCTCATTAGAAAAGGCATTAAAATACTAATTACCTCATAAACTATTTAGTTGTGTACCCACTGGGATAGTACTTACGAGTGCTCAAGCTCTTCATAGATCCAGCTAATCAATTAATGCTCATTACAATCAGAAAGAGTATGCAGACTGTAGCATGCAGGAGAAATAAATAAGTCAGAGGTTAGCAAAGAAAGTGATTTGGCTGTAATTGAGCCTTCCTTTGTAACACAACTGTTGTCTGCTACGATTTAATTTTAATCAGCCTTTTGGTACTTCTGGTAACGTGACTCTTCTTGTCTCAAGAATCTCGGCTATTGTTATTGCTCCTCAAAGTACATAATTTATTATGGGAGGTACATCAAATGCTACACAGAGATTGGAGTGGACAGGTAGAGTGTGCAATGATACCATGCTAACACTGCCTACTGGGTGTGTAAAACTAGAGGAGAGGGGCTTGGGGGTGTGTCCTGGGTGGCTCTCTCTGCCAAAGAAGAGGAGCAGCCACAGAGACATGGATGTACTGCTGGCTGTCCTGCAAAGCAAAGCCCAACAGCAGCCCCTGCCTATCCTACACCAAGGCTTGGGAAGGGTCAGGAGATGTCTGCTGGTTAGAACTGGGGTCTCACAGTCTTTTACAAACATTTACTTCCTGCAGAGATGACACATATGCTCCTTCACCTCAGCACCAGGACTGCAGTCTGTCTCTCCTCACTGGGTATGGTGGCCCAGTATCACCACTGGAAGCACCTGAAGCCTGGATAGAGCCTGTTGGGCTACTCTCCTTCCCTTTTTCCTCAGCCTCTGCAGAGAGGCTGCTGGCATAGTGCTGTCCCCATCAGTGTGGATATAGTCCATCGCTGGCGATGTAACATCCCACTGAGAAACAAAGGATGGAGAGTGACAGGAGGCACCTCACCACGTCAGGCATATGCTGTTTCCCAACTACATGTGCATTATGATTTTCCTGGCTTGTAACTGGCAGGAGGCTCAATGGAATCTACAGCAGATTGTTTTAAACAGAATTTAGAATCTCTTTAAAGGCATATAGGACTCAATCCTGGTTGCTTATCATCTCCTTCACACCTGCAACTCAAGAGAGTTTCACTTTTGCTTCAGACCTGAAAAGTGCCTGCAGAGACATCTTAACATGTTCCAGAGAAATGCATGTTCATGATATTTTCACTAGAGAGGGAACAAACCAAAGATGGGAGGAAGTTTAGGGATACTTGATCCAGCTGGTCATCCCCCAGGCTGTGGTGACCAGGAGCCCTAGGGACAGCTTTCCTCTTTCACTCCTGTAGGAGGAAAGCACAGACTGGATGAGTACTACTACAAGTCATAGCTATGTTATTTGGATTTTTGTGGGCAGTGTTAAACTAGCATCATGAGTCACACAGACCAGTTTTACTTAGACTAGCATAAACACATCTTGAATTTTAAATGTAGTAGAAAAGGAAGTTTTACTTTCTAAAATCTTTAAAATGAGATTAGGCTACCTTATTTTCTCATTTCTTACTTAAATTAAGGATTTCTGTATTCTTGAACAATCCCAGTAACCACAAATTTCACCAAGGGCAATTCATTCCTATTTTAATTCTCAATACTGATGTGGTTATATACCTTTTTACACATAAACTCTAGATAACCTCTGGGAACTCAGTATGCAACTAATTCAAACATTGCTTGGATCAAGTTTCCAATCAAACTAATCCACCACTAACATGATTTAGAAGACTGACAACCCTCCACAAATTCATGTACCCGAACAAATTGCTTTTTCTTTGTGCCAATGGTAGTCACTCTATCTTTGGATAACACATGGATTTTCAGACATTTATTTTTCCTCGGCATTCTAAAGTATTTCAGGAAAAGTGGTTTCTAAACAGAAGATAAGGTAATACACAAATAAATAGATGGACAAAGTTAGCCAAATAGGCCTAGATAAGATTATGCTTGAACAGTAAAATTGCATGGAATGAAGGAGGAAAAAGCACACACTGTAACCACAGGAAAGAGAAATGGACATGTGCACAAACATGCACACATTCAAACATCTGACCAATAAACCTAGTGCTCTTCAGACTATTAGCTCTTACTATCACCTACCACTGCCTCTAGTTTAAATGAAGTACTCAAAACCCCAGATTTTGTACATATCCATATATTAATGTTTTGGCAGGATTTCTTAACTTAATAAAATTCCTAGAAGATGAAGTTAGGGCAGTATCTGTTACAAACCTCCAAATAAATAGTTTTCTCTCTGACACAGCCACACACCACACACCAACACCAGCCTGCAGAGCAGCTGCACACGTCCACGAGATGGAAAGCAGATCAGGACTTCCCCCACCCTTATCCTGGGTATCTCCTGGCTGCTTTGTTGGCAGCCCAAACAAAGTTCACGCTTAACATCATGCTAAAGAGCCTCTGTTAACAGTCGGGGAACACAGTCCATCCTCTTTACATGTATTTCTCCTGAACCACAAGCAGCACATAAAGCAGACTCTAGTCAAATCCAGTAATGATGCTAGGTATTTTGGGAAGAAAAAAAAAAAGCAAAAAGTTGGCACGGTAAGGAGAATGTCATACTTCAGTGTATAGTGGTGTTCTGTCAGAAGCCAGACATATTAAAAATATTTACATAATTTAAAATAATTTGTACAGGTCTAGTAAAGTCTATTTCGGGCTTTGGGCTTTAATAAAAGTTTAAACATTTGCTAGATCCCATTGGACTTCATGTGTAACCTTGGCATTTGAGGGCAGTATTGAGGGTATGCCATTACTAAACTTTTCATATTAGTATGAGTGTGAACTGAAATACCAAAATAAAAATATAACAATATTTCTTGCGACTTGCAAACAGTCCTGGACTGTATACATATTTCCAGATGGGAAACTAAAAATGTACTCTATGTCTGCACATGTATATTCAGAGGTAGCTTTTAGTCTAATTTAAACATTCCACAATAATGTGACCTAAATATAACAACATGAATCATCCATCACTTTCAAAGAAATATCTGGCAATTTTTTCCTTATGAATCGCTAGGGACAGATACCAATACCTGTCACAAAACTGCTGGTGGTTGCTTGGTATGATGGGTCAATTATAAAAATCTTCTGATATTATTTTGGGAATTAGAGAAAATAATGTTTCTTTAAATATTATGTAATGAACACCTACAGGAAGCAGGGTTGAAAAATGAAGTCAGATAAAGTTCATATAAAATTCCGGAGCAGTTGTCAAAACACCAGTGTGCAAGAATACGAGGTAAATATGTACTAAATATTTAGTTTATAAAATGCTATGAATCATCTTCCCAAATATGCTCTCGAGTCAGACTGTATGTAGTCTTTAGAATAGTCTGTAAAATACAGAATATGGATTGTAAATAAAATAATGTTAAAGCCAAAATAAACAAAATGCTTACCCGGCCATATCAAATTCTGGAAGGGCCAAATCTCACCTAAAGGAAATTTTGAGATTCAGAAGTCTAACCTAGATCCTCAACTGATGCAAAAACCACAGAATTCATTTGAAATCGACTTATACAGGTTTACAGCTGAGGAGCAGGGCTAAATTTGAAAAGTAATCTTTAACTATGCCTAAAATCTTTACTCTGATATTTTAAAGGTAGAGGATTATGATTTTCTATTTTAAGTTGCTCCTGGGGCTTGTCTCCTTTCTGAACACTTATTTTGGAAAACTAAAAAAGAGAGAGAGGCATTGCAGTGAAAAGGTGGATGTTGGGTTTTAAACCATTTCCAGTAGACTGAACAACAAAACTGCAGGAATCCTGTCTGTTGTTTTCCATTTCGCAAAAGCTTTTTTTTTTTTTTTAGCAACATAATTTTAAAACCAAGCTTTCCTGAATGAAAATGTATATAAAGAAGGTAACAATCCTAAATTAAAGTACTTCCCCACTGATATTGTTACTAAAAGAAGAATCGGATACGATCTTAAAGTAAGATTTATGGAACAAATTTCAAGATGAAAATGGGTTGGTTTCTGTGTGACTTTAATATAAAAATGGAAGGAAAAAAAACCCACACCCATGCCTAGAAGAGGAAAGTTTGCATAAATTGAATTCTAATCCTAAAAAACCTGACAGTTTTTAATCAAATCTTCATGCTAGTTCACCTACAGCTGGTCAAAGTCCCCCTGCCTCTGCAATATTCCAGCTATGTCCAGTAATCCACTGTCTTCTTCATAATGTAAGTTCTTTAAAACAAAGGAAACTATCCAAAGCAGAGTAACTTGGATGTGCCCACGTTGCCAGAGTCAGTCCTCAGCACATGAGCAACAATGGGAGTAAAGGCAGCTCAGGTCCCCTGGGGGGCATCCCATGAAGTGGGCTTTGCAGCAGTCATAGAAGAGAGGGGGTACAGAGTGCAGAGGACACAACTAACTGCTACACCCTATGCAGTCTGACTGCAGACTGCACAAATCTTCGTTTGGGAAGATTCTCTTATGCATTTTATACAGTAAAATCTCAGATAAACTTTACTGGCCAGCAATTTGCTAGTAAAAGCCAGAGCCGAGCACAGTTTGCTGCGTAAGTGTTTCCAGGGTGGGAGACCCAGCCTGTCCCGGTTTTTAAATTACCTCCTGTGAACATAAATGAGAAGTTGCACTAATGAACATCTGGAAGACAGGATATAGCCTTCCCAGCACTGAGAAGTGTCACCAGCTATATCTGACAGAAGAGAAAACAAATGCTGTGCACAGTCCCTCGGACTGCACACAGCTTGCAGCAGTGCTGCGAATATGTCTGTGATCTTTGAAGGAGCTCTACAGGGGCATTTGTTAGTCCTGGTTTGGATATGGTTGACATTATGTGAAAGTAAGTGCTCTCCTGAGATTTCAGTGAAAGCCACGATGCCAGGGAAGCTGATCTCACAAGGCTTCCATCATCTCAGATGACAGAAGTCTCAGAAGATCAGTTAATTTTTGTCATTCTGAGCCAAAATCTCATCAGTAAAATTCAGGAAATTTCAGGGGGATTAAATAAAAACAAAAAGTGACACCTTCATTCAGATTTGAATCCTAAATTTGAGCCTGCACGCCCTGTAAGTTTGAGGAGTTCAGTCTTCCCATTCTTTCAGCAGTCATGAAAAAGCAGTGAATTTTGACAATTATATTGATATTACCAACATTGAAATTAACTTGAAAAAAATATATACATAATTTTTTCTCACACAGAAATTGTGTTTTCTAGAACTGGCAGCCAGAAATTCTTCCGTGCTTGTTTCAGCTTTTCCACTGACAAATTGTGTGGCCTCTAGTGAGTCACTTCAATTTTCTGTCTCAGTTCAACAGACTGAAATTATTTATCTCACAGGAAGACTATCATAATTAATAAACTGCTTCATTAGCTACTGCATAGTTTTTAGAAAATGCTTTTTAAGCCTGTCCATAAAGAAGAGATTTATTGCCATGAGAATTTTTCTTTCAGCTCCTGAGTCGTCGGTGGTTAAAATATGGGGCTGGTAAAGTGTGTAAAACCATCTCCTCCACCCCAAAGCTCATCACTTGATGCACTAGCACTTGAGATGCACGAACATATCCCGATCAAACACTGGGCTTAATGTGCCCGAAGTGCAAAACAATTTCCATTATTCGTGGATCTTGCAAAAATCTTGGAAAATGAAAGCTGTACATATTCCAGGCAAGAGACTGAAATATATCTACATGAAGCAGAACTCCCCTGTAACACAACCATGTTTTGATTTTTACAGTTTCCTTCCCTGGCTTCACTACCACGCGGGCTTGCTTTCACTTGCACCAGTGCCCACTGACACACAACCTTACACAAACAAAACCTTTTCTGAGAGGGACAGTTGGGCACCTAACAAATTACCTTCACATATACAGATGTATCAGACTTAAGTTTCAAAACCTTATGACACACAAAACCCAACAGTTCATCTGTTGGTCTAGATGATAGCTACAGCAAGCAAATATTAGGATTGTATTTCAGTTATTGCTATGGTTACAAAATCAGGGTGGACACCGGGGAGAAAAGGAGAAAGAGAAACAAATCTACAAAGATGGTAAATCCTCAAGGGAAGGAGGGTGGTGGAGAAACAGGGAGAAAGGGTGAGGGCTGGTGGGTGGGGGCGAAAGCGAGGTCACTTTAACACCCAGCTGAATCAAGGCAAACAAAATAATAAAAATCCAAGTTCTCCTAGGGAAATAGTGCTGATAAGATCACCGCAGGATAAAGTGACACAAAGAAAGAAAAATGCAAGGAATTGTTACAACTTGTGCCTGCAAGAAGCAACGCAATTCATATGCACTCGGGAGCAGCAAGGTCGGATACTCAGCACATATTCGCAGCAGCTATGAGTAACTGAACCGCCTTGCTTCCCCAGTGAGCTTACTGAGCCACTGACAGCTTAAGAAGAATTAGTTCCTACCCAGTCTAGTACATAATCCAGAATTTAGGCATGACGGGTACAAGGTCCTGTTTCAGTAAACAAACCAGAATATGACTATCTTCACCCATCAAGATAATACCTTAATCCACAGCAAGGCACACTGTCTGCTGGCAAAGCTACTGCCCGGGAAAGGTTTTAAAGCACAGATCAGGAGCACACTGAAAGCTTGGCTTTAGGGACTTTAAAACATAAGCACAAGTGTAACAGGAGATACAATTTCAGAATAGTGAGTTTTGTCAACAGTTGCAGAAGCACTGTGGGTTTTAACTATACAACAGTCCCTTCTGTGAAAACACTTCTCAGTTACTGATACAGGAAATTTCGTCACATCTCTATTTTTTATTTGGAAGACTTTGTTTTGTACATTTTTTTTTCTCTTATGCTGCTTTCATTGCTTTATTTTGAAGTACAAGATGAGCAATTGCTGTTGAAAGCTCTGCAGAGATGCAAAATTTTTCTTTCTGCTCAGTAGTCCAGAGTCCATGCAAAAAAACCGCCTGGCCCTGAAGCAATATGTGCTGTTCTACTAAAGCGATTCCATTCCCAGCCAGCTTGATAGGAAAACATAGATTTCAAACCCTTTATTTTGTTCAACAAAGTATCTTCAGTCACAAAGTGTGAATTATATAAACCTGGAGCTTCAGTGGCTCTGATCCTGCCTGGCCTGCCTATGTCAGCCCCTTGCCTGAAATTAGTATGGAAACCTTGCAAACGTGGGCCCGGAGCTGGAATCCAGAGGGATGTCCTTCCCAAGGCTGCCAGCTGTCCCAGCCACTGCAGTTTGGGCAGCATCTTTGCTTCCACACCCAAGGGCTGCTGCAATGGCTGAGCCAGCTGGGGCAGGGTCAGAGCTCACTCCAGCTGCTTCTCCCTTTGCACCAGTTGCACCATCACAGCTCAGGGCACAGGAACACCTGTGATTTGTAAAACAAGGAGCAGCAGAAGACTCCATCCGAACTCAGACCATAACCTGCATCCAGTGGAAGCCCTCCACCTTTGTGGCCTAGCCTTTCCCGTTTGGCTGACCTGTGCTGCTCCTGGAGCCAGCGAGAGGTACTTGTCTTAGAGCCATACAAAATGCACCCAGGTCTCTGCAGACAACCTGGCCTTTCCTCTGGGATGGCATGATGGTTCAACTGGGATTTACACAGCCACCAGTAGGATCTGGCCCCTTACCTCTAATTAAGTTGAATAAAAGTTAGTGCTGATGACAACTGGCTCACTGTAATTTCTTTCGCTTCTCTCCTCCTCCTCTGCCAAAGCTGTCCAGCATTCTTAAGTAAATTAGGAGGTTCAGTTATTCTACTATTATAATTAGGAACATGCACTCTACCAATTTATTACTTTTCTTTTCTGGGTTTGTTTTCAGTCTTTCATCTGACAGACACCTCCAAAATTTTTTTTCCTGTTAAACCTAGTAATGCTTACAAGGCAAAAACAATAGCCCACAGTCCTATGCACTTCTGATACAGAAATACTTTCTTTTCTCTTCTAAAGAACCATTCACGTTCTGTCAGGATTACAGGCACAGCCAAGCTACACATATAATATTTTATTTAAATTTTATAAAACTACATATCCAGCACGTGGCAGACAGAAATTGCAAAAGAAAAAAATTAATAGATTAAATTGAGAACTGTATTTTTAAGTTCAATTCAAAAAATTAATAGATTAAATTGAGAACTGTATTTTTAAGTTCAATTCTTTCATTGCCAGCATGCTTTTTATACCTCCTTTCAGAGGTCATAAATTTCTACAGGTAAAGAAGATCAATGCCTTGCAAAATTCAGATAGAAAGGCATCAGCTCCATCGCAAAGACTTGCCATCACACAGGCTTCCAGCAGTTCAGTGCACACTATTTATCTTTCACTCCAGTAATCCACACGGTATTGCACTTCCGAGTTCTAAAACCTCCAATACTCTGAAACTGCAAAACCAAACTGTGTGTATGCAGTATATTAAGGCAAAGGCACTGCCAGCAGTTCCAACTTCATAATACTTTCAGCCTACTGAACCACATGTTAATATGCTACATGTGCTACTCTGCATATTTTTACCATGTACACTTAAGAGCTATATGTATCCTCCTCTTTCCAATGCAATATATTTTAATATAAAATCGATGTGTGTTTTTGGTGGGCAGCATAAGAGTTTTATCCACTCAGCTGTGAATCTAAGAAGAAAGCAGTATTGATTTAGATGTTCACTCATTCATTTACTGGGACAGTTTTAAAGCATTAGGTGATAACCTAATTGAGAGGCATACTGTGAGGGAAACTGAGATTGCTGTGATAAATTAAATCAGTTCTGGGATGTCATCTACAATACCTTAATACCTGATGGAATATTTTCCTGAAAAAAAATTAAACCAGGAAGCGAGCCTCTTGGGTGGCAGAGTGTGGCTTTCCATAAATGCCAGGCGATACAAGGTGATTAAAATACGTATTGCTTATTACAGAAACATTACATTAATGCCACATGTATTCTATAAGTGTGTGTAGATGTACTTGTATATCAGACAATGTATATATTTATCAGACCAGCTTCCATTTCCCACTATAAACAACTTATGAACCAATAAAGGGTATGAATCTTTTGTTGTATATCTTCTTTCTTTAAAGAAACCTGGCATCACACAGCATCCCTACTGATATTATTTATTCAGAAGCAGAGGCAAATTAAGTCACATGTGTCACCAAAGAGTATTAAGAGTGCTGCATGGCAAACTGTGCTTTTGCTGCTCAGGTAAGTACTGCCATGAGGCCAGAAGGATTTGTTCTCACATCTGGGTCTCACATTTGGAGGAGCCTGTCCTGCATACTCTCACACAGACCTCCCAAAAGTGCTGATACTCCCATGGATTTGGGCACCTGATCTATCAGGTCCAAAGTCCCCTGGACTTCTCCAGCTACTTCAGTCACTAGCCACAAGCATCTTAGATGAGTCTGTCTGGTGTTTGACACATACATTCTTCTCGGGGTGGGGCCAGCCAAAAAAACATAAGCAGTGCTGAATGCACCAGCAGTAATAGCATTAGCAGCATCCAGGGAAATCTGGAATTCCTCTCTTATGCAGGACACAGTCTGGTAAGGTACTAAGCACCCTCACTTTTAACTTCTTTAAAAAAGTCACCAGTCTGTGAAGTCTCAAGCTTTAAGTATGGAGTGAAAAAGTTAATAATAAGAAAAGACAGCACTGTAATATATATTATTCTGATTTAAAGTCCATGAACTTAGACGTAAGAAATAATTTTGCTCTGAATATTTCCTACATTTTTTCTACTTTGTATTCATGCAGAGCATTGTTAATAGATTAATATTCCTCAAAGCAGTGGCTAAATGAAGAGGCTTTTTACGTTACATGTGTGCTCATACAGAAACAAAGTATAAAATTAGAATCCTGAAATATAAAATATTTAAAAAACACCAAACCTGCATTTGAAAAGAGGAAAAGTCCTGGAACTCTGAATTATACCTCTTAAGAGTTAATGCGTGCAGATTTTTTCTACCCTTGGAAGGGTGGCAGAAAGGCCCTGAGAAGCAAAGGCTCTGCTTGTTCACTACACCATATTTTGGAACAGATAGCAAATTCTTCATACATTAAAATATCTTCATACATTAGATTTAGTGACAAAACCTGCTTACCTATATTAAAAGGTAATTTGTATTAATGTACAGTTTCAGTTATTAAAGCACAGAATTCTCACCATATGCACCAATAATTTAATCTTGTTCTTAAGTAGCCTCACACTACCAGTAAAAAAGAGGCAGGGGGTGTGGAAAGAGAGTAAACTACAGAACCTTTAGTCCCCAAAACAGATGCCAGCTTGGATTTATTCAGCCAAGGAGTATTTAGCTTGGCTCAGCTACACTTGCATTGAAAAAACACTTGCCTATTCCAAAAAGTTTTTAACAAGCTCTGCTGCAGATGCTGTTGCCATTTGGCATGTCACCGTCACTGTGTGGTACAGCAGAGAGAACTCTCGACCACAGGTTTTCCTTGGCTGGGGGAGGCAGCATTTTTGGCTATCATTCTTCTTCTGGCCAACTGGCTGCATGTTTACGGAGTGTGGTTTTAGACAGAGTGTTAACAGAGGTTGGGTTAACAGCCTAACCCAGACCAACAGTGAGGCAGAGGCATGACCTACCCAACCTAGAGAAAACAGAGGTAGAATAAGCTCATATATGTTGTTGCTCCTAACCCAGAGTCTCCAGCATGCACCATACCAATAGACAAGTAGATATTTTTCTTTGCCTCAGGATAGGTGACAACAACTTTAAAAGCTGTACCAGCCATGCGAAGTAGAAATATATAAAAATATGTGGTTGCTTAATCTTTGTCGGCTTGATTTCATTCTCTCACTTATGACAATTCTACCTTGGCAAAATGCCACTGAAAGAAGTACAATGAAGTTACTCCTGTTCTCCACTATGATGAGGTATCTTGAGAGGATAAAAATCCCACAGAGTTAAAACTAAAAACTTCTGTCCTCATATTCCCACGAGACAGCAACGAAAGGCAGTCCTGAAACTTAAAAAGCCAAAGCGTTTCTACTCTGACAACTTGATTCCAATGATATTAGTGCCAAATACCTCCACAGGAGTGCATATAAATTGGGGAAAACTTACAAATGTCCACCTCTAGTTTAGTTGACCTACATTAATCCTATATCAGTACATATGTCTGAGAAGTTTGACCTTTTAAGACATAGAACAACTTTAAAAACAATTTTGGTTTTTTGTTATGACATTTGACTTGTATAAATAAATTATATTTGTCCAAATTCTGACACTTCTTTTTGATGGGAACACCTTTATTGCATTCCAGAAAAAGAAAACATCCCAGCTCTATGCACATATATTGTTTGGTATGCTCCTCTGACACACCATGCTCCTGTCTGGAAAAAACAAGGACCATGTTCACTTCCTCCAGAGCAAACACTTTAAGCTGCACTCTTTATTAACTGACCATTTTCTTTAGATCAAGTTGTGGAGCACAGATGCCATTAGAGAAACAGCCAGACCATTAAATTCTACTAATCTGCACCAAAAATCCTTAGCACAGTATGGATGAGATAGCTCACCCTTCAGTTCCCTCTCACCGAGAGATCAGTTAGGACTAGGAACATCTTGAAAGTTCATAGACACAAAGGCAATTTACTGCAGCATATTAAAAAAGAGTATAACGTATGACTAAGAATGAAGTAAGCAGTGTCTGGCTACATCCCCCCACTGTCTGGGTAAGTGGTATGCAACAGCAATATGAGAAAATACAGTAATTTTAAAAAATTCTCGTTTTACCATTTTGGCTTCTGAATGCATTGGGGGAACTTGAGGTGAAGCACATGGATTATTGAGGTTCGGCCCCTGCATCCCCATGATGTTGGAGTTCATTGACATTTGTCGCTCCATCTTTTAAAAGAAAAAAAAAAAAAGGCTTGAAAACATCTGGAGACATTTGCAATAATTTACTCTTAGTTGGTATTTAAATGGACTCAGCTTTATTTCTTCAAGTCATGACTGGGAAAACAGCAATCTGTGTCACGAATTGCATATGTGTATGCATGTAGGTGTGTGTTTCATCAGAATCGGCCCTGAAAACTCACAGCCAATTATGAAGAAAGGGGTTCTTTAATAAACAAATGTAGCAGCCACCCAGGTTTGCGCTTTTTTGTAATGATTTTCTCCCTTTCAGTATAACAACACTCAGACTTAAGTGGTTTTAAAAGCATCACTGTATAAAATTGTAGCTTCCCCTCCCAGCGCAGCCCAACTTAGCTTGTTAAAAGCATAAATAAAAATCTACAATCTCAAGCATATGGAAAACAAGCTGGGTGTTGTTCCTCCACTCGGACTGCTCAGCTGGGAAGAGTTTTCCTTATGTCTTGTAAGGGATGCTTTCGTACACTGCTGAGATAGCAAAAAACAAAGCAAAACTTCTCCTGGCTGTTCAGAGCCCTTTCTGCAAGTTAATCTAACTGGGCTGGGAGGGAGTGATACAAACAAAACCTTATGGCAGTAAGTCCTCTACAAAATCATTTCCTGGATGGTATTCCCCAAAAAGAGACAAGGCCCATACACTGCTAGGCCTTGTCAGGGGTGGTAAGCAGGGTTATGGTGCTGCTTCCAGCCAGAGCTGAGCATCCCACCTTGCTTTGAGCCAGTCCCCCAAATCTTGGGCTCCTACAAAAAAGACTCTTCTGGGTCCTTCTGAGCAATCCAAGCAGGGGAGCTGTATTTTGTGCCCTGTGGTAAGATGTTGTCTCCCACCCTCCATGACACCTGCAAGAATGGGTGCTGGGCTTTGAGGAAATGTGAATATCCCCCTGCCTGCTGGCAGGGAAAAGATGCCAAGACCTCCTCACCCACTCTCCATGGGTAAGGAGGTCTCCCACTACCCACTGCCATTTCCCCTGCAGCCCTTTCAGGAGTGCTGTGGGGCAGGAGGCACAGCCAGCACTGACAGGGTCTGTCTCGCCTCCATGCTCATATCTCCAGGGCTTGCAGCCAGAGCACACCTGCTCGTCTGCAAGTAAAGCTGCCCAAAGGGCTCCCCAGCAGCAGACTGAAGCCACTGACCTTACACTGTTGCTGGATGTTTGTTGCACTTCAAGTTCCTTGGGAATCATGCCAGAAAAAAACTTCCCACAATGACAAGTCTTAAGTTTTTTTGTTAAACGTCCTGATTGATATTCCAGGACAGCCTTATTGACATCTTAATTATTAATAACTTATTCGTGACTGCTCAAATAGCAGCCAAGCCTGAATCTTTGTATCTTTGTGGAGTGTTCCCCTTAATCCAGCAAAGCCAGAACAATCAGTGCTTTTCTCCCCACCATGGTCAATTGCTCTCAGGTTTGTCTTGCAAACTGAACAAGTGAAACGAAGAAAAATCTTCTTTCTCCATCCCATCTTTCCCATGTCATCCTTACTTTTCTCCACCCCTAAGCTGCCCAAAAGTCTTCAACTGAAAAGGTTAAAAGGTTAAAATCATTTCAAATTTGAAGTTACAATTGTAAAGCAGACCTTTGGCTTCCATAAGATGGGAAATATTCCCATTCCTCCAGAAATTATGAAAGATGAGCAGCAATTGCTACCTACTTCTAAATAAGTTATCAGGCCAGAAATGTAAGTCACATTTCTTTCTTGTTAACTGGTTATCTCCCACACTGGAGGATCACTTACAGTTTACTGACATAACTTATGTTCATTGCTTTTCCAGTTTTTTTCTGAATTCAGAAAAATCTTTTTGTTCCAGCACAGACATACTGATTTCACCTACATGACCAGGTACGAGAATCACAAATTGTAGTCTCATGTAAACAGCTCTTAATCGCTCTCACACTAATTAGCGCGCCATTAACTTCTTCAGAAATACTCTTGTCTAAGATGAAGCACCACTGAAGGCCCAACTTTTTTAACTTACTAAACCTGGTTTTTAAAAAAATCCAGCAGACTTTCACCTCCGCTTAGATTGAATCAAACACAACACAGCTTTCTCCCCTGCAAAAAAGCCAAACCAGAAAACTTACAGGCATGAGTACAGCAGAAGATCCTGGCATGGTAGGGTTGGGCAGGGTGCCAGGCATAGAGGCAGGCATAGGCTGTCTTTGTCGGTTGTGTAGGTGCAGTAGTGAAGACAGAGAACCTGGGACAGGCCTAGAAGAAGAGAAAAGAAAAGAAAGTTGTCATGGGCTGTGGAGACCAAAACAAGCCTTACCCTGTCAGGCACTGGTAGGCACAGGCAGCTCCGGAAAAGCAGGCACAGATCAACCAATCCAAGATTTGTCCTTTTCTGCATAAATCAGTGGAAGTTTTCAAGAAGAAGGTGAATCACCTTACATCCTCTCCTTATCAGTTAAAGCACCAGTATAGTTCATCTGATATAACATGAATGCAAGCATATCAGCTGCTCTCAGTCTGAGACCTGTCCATCGTATAGAGGCTAGTGAAAGAGGGTACAAAAAAGGTTTTCTACAGACAAAGCAGGAAAACCTCCTGGTATTAGTGCACTGCTGTAAATTTAGCCCTCAGGAACAAAAATATGTGGATGACATCTTCGCAGACTATGACAGAAAATTAACCACTCTTAAATTAATTTTGAAATTTTATCACCTGTAAATAAGCTACTCTAAAACAAGTATTTCAAATCACCCTTGATAATCTCTCCTGTGAAACTCTACCAAGCTTTTGTTTCAAAGCAAGATTACTAATTTTACCACTTGGCACACCACCAGAACACAAAAAATGGAAAAAAAAGTAAAAATAAAATTAGGAAAATTACATTCAGATTAAGCAGTTTATGGAAGCAAAATGTATGGACTGCAGAAAAACTGAGTGAATTATTTTGGCAAAAGGGGTTCAAAAGATTTAGAAGGATTTTTTTAAGTACAGCACAGGGAAAACAGTGCATGTGAGAAAGCAGGCCCACTCACAAAGAAGAGTCATAAAATTAATGAGTTAAGCAATGCTAGGACTACATTTTGAAAAAAGCCTATAAGAACGTGGTCTTGGGAATTATATTATCAGTTTTTTGTGGTTTTGGGGTTTCTTTTCGTTTTGAAGAAAGTGTGAGTTGCTTGAAGTTTGGGGTGAGTGTAACTCATTACTTTTTCAAAAAGCTAGAAAATAAAGTTTTCACATATAGTGCCTCAACAAACATTGACAGTACAAGAAGGTATGTTAAATTCTCAGAGAACAGGATGCTCTTCTGTATAGCACCTGGCTTAGACTATTTACTGGGAAGGAGAGTTGCCCCCAAAATGCATGAGAAGGACTGGATAAGAGGGTGTATAATCTAAGAGCTTGAAGAGCTTCTGCAGGGGGGAGCATGGAAGGAGTCTAAGAAGTTTAGAGCCTCTAAATATCATGGTTGATTTTCAGCCTTGGCAGAAGCATCCTTTGCTTCACTGATGAATCCACAGCTAGCCATGAAAGCCTCAAAACTGGGCTGCCCTGGTCAGGGAAGCAGAGCCATAACCCTAGAGGAGCAAGGGGAAGACTATCCCACTTGGCCTGAACCAAAGGATGGGTGATACATTTCCCCCCTCCAATTGCAAGTGGTACTGGCAACCATGACCCCTTCTCTAACTTCAGCTGTCACTTCCAGTTATCTAACAATGTGCAAAAAGCCCAAAGGCTGTGAGCAATGGGATTCACAGACATCCAGTATGGAGGACACCACATCCAGCCTCCCAAAATGTAGGTGCCTGTCTGACGGCAAAACCACCTTCTTCTGACGTCCTTCTCTTTTGCCAAGACTTCAAATCACCTAATCCCCTCTTTAAAACTCCCCAGTATTTCCCATCCTTGGACTTGCAGTCCTTCAAGACTCATCTCTTCAACAATGTTTCCACAGAAACATTTCTATCTCAACAAATGCCACCTCAAAATCCTTGCCCTGACAATTGCTTCATACTCAGACACTCTGCTCCTCCCACTCTTCTGCCCTCAGCTGCCCTCTTTTAGCAGCTGCACACAACTGAACCCATCCTTTTGTCTTGGCTCTCCATGGAGAGAAAAAGCCTGTGTTTTGAAGGATGTTTTAAAAAGCCTCCCAGACACATACAGTACTTATTCAGAAGAAGAAGAAAGAAACCCAAAAATAACAACAAATGTATCTCAGATACAGACAAGGAGTTCTTCCTATGCCTCCCTGGTTATCTGCTGATGGAGGAATATGATGTACTTACATCTTCATATCACCTTAAAACTCAAGACAACATTTTCCAAATGTGTGGTGTAATCCTGTGAGTCTGTGAGTGCAGTAAGTTCTGTGAGGGAGCATGAATGAGTTTCTGGGATATGCAGCTCTACAGTCAGCTCAATACATGACTAAATCTTGGGAGCTGTGAAGGTGGTATAAGTGGAATGGATGAAGTGCAGGAAAAATGAGCTCAAAAAATACAAAGTACACAGACCCTGACCCATTCTAGTGTCCACTTAAACTCAGGTGCTTCGTGTACCAGCACTCACTCACACATGAGGACTGACAAATCAATAGGACAGGATCAAAATAGCATGAAAAGCAGATTCAATGCTCTTTTGAAAAGAAAAAAGTGAGGAGATATCAAGCTGAGTGTGAGAAGGTCTTAGTTTGGTTTCTAGAGGCTGTGGTGACATCCACAAGTAGGGTCCACTTCCCACTGGCCCACCCTCACCAGAACTACTGCCCTGCAGAGCAGCAGACAGCAAATTCAAACAGGTCTTCTCTACCTCACACTTTAAAGTCCATGTGCCAGACAGCAGGACTGGGACCCTCATGCTGGGGCATTTGAGAGGCAGAACAGAGCGTACTGCAGTCCCTGCTGGGGATGCACATGGGGTTTCCTCCCAGACGGGTGGGAGGAGTGGGCAGGGAAGGAGAAAGCACTGGTGCACTCTCTTGCCTGGCCTGGAATGAGACAGGTGTGCACCCACCTGCCCACTCTGCAGCCCTCTGAGCCCACCAGCTCAGACACAATCCATGGGAACAGCGCTGGCCAGAGCCACACACTCAATAAAAATACTGCTTGAGCTTTCAGTGGGGTCAAAGTAAAACAAGTACCATGACAAGAGCCCTCCCCACACCTTTATTCATTCTGAGAGTGCCCCACATACAGACCCTTCGTACAATTCACCAGTTTCATAATAAGCTTAGGTGTTAGGCTGTTTGACATAAACTTATTTTGGCCTGACCTTACAGTTTGTGCAAGTGATTCTCAAGGGACTGCATGGTTTGGGTTTTGCTTACATGTTCCAGAGCCAAAAAAAATTCCAAAATTGCTTTAATGAGTTTGGGAATATGGGGCTTGGGAAAAGGGGAATTATTGGTATTTATTAAAATGACGAAGGATCTTCCTCTGTCCCCATTTTTACCTTTAACACTGCTTCATTTTAGGGGAGAGTACATGCTTTACGTTTAGCTAGAGGGAAAAAAAAATCTTCAGCGCTTCAGGTGGGTTTTCTTGCTACACTCTAGCAAGGAACTGCTAGTCTGTTCCCCAAGTCTGTTTTTTAAAAGAGGTGCAGAGCAGCCAGAGAAGCCTTGCACTCCAAGGTTGAGTCTCTTTGTTGAAAAGCCTGCAGTGCTCCGGCTATTGATGAAAGTGCTGCACACTGGATTCCCCCCTCAACCTCACCAAAAATTCTGGCTATCCATGGGGTTTTTCCAAAATATAAGCATTTTCCTTGTATTCCAGCGGAAGCCTGCTGTTGGCCATGACGGGGTCTCGGTCAGCATTGGCACACTGTCTCCTTGGGCGTGCGTGGCCTGGATGGTCACTGTTACAGTGGCTTAGTAAAATACCACTTGTTAGTCAAGCTGCTGTCACTGACCACTGTTGGCTCTTCTTCCTCTGCACTGAGTCACCCTCATTAACATTTAAACAGACGGGTGGTACCCTGCTAAGCCATGGTGACTCGATCATGTTCCATCATATGACTCTACCCAATGATTAAAGATAACTCCTCCAATGCAATCAAATACCTATGACATATACTCCAGTATGTGCCTCCCAGATTAATACCAAATACTCCGTCTGATACAACGCAACCGATGCCCGAAGACTAAACACTACATTCCTCTATTGAAAGACTAGGCTTCCCTTAACTTGAAATTTTCAAGGATAATTTGGGCAGATGACAATTTGCTGGTGAACTCTCATGAGAGTAGTTTCCTATTGACCTAGACCATGTGGGCTATGTGGAAAAGGACTGATGCTATTTTAAGTATCACTGCAGAATGTTTTCTATTATGGTAAAGCACTCTGGGTCAGTGGGTCTTACCATGACCTCGCTCCTGCTCCTTACTCCCCTGCACGAAGCATTCGTGCAAGGCCATCAAGAATACCTACATCAAAACCTCATTTGTTCCACTTCAGTTAGCTCTGGTGTGGAAAACGTTTAGCCAGAAGGATACCAAGCTGCACTGGAGTAAAGGAACTCACGTCTTGACTTTCCATAGCCTTCAGACCCAGCCAGCTCACACCAGAGCAGCCCACAGGTGGCTGGTTTTGCTGTGGCCATTTGCCATATTGGGTCAGCACTGGCTGAGGGATTTCTGTACCATACTGCAGTTACACAACACACTTGATCAGGCTTTTGTCATTTATATATATATATATATATGTATAAACATGTATGTATCTATATATTCATTACAACAATGTCTAGAAGCCTTAGTTTAAAATTTGGGTGAGGTGAGGTGAAGTCCTGCCCCAAAAAGCTGGGAGATCAAGGAAAAAAAGAGGGAGAGGGAGCGGAAGCAATAGGAAGACAGAAGTGAATAAGGCAGCAATGATATCGTTATGATCAATGTAATGAGGAGCAATCACTGCACGCCAGCAGCCTGGATCTCTTCAAGGGATGTCAGTATGTGCATGTGGTTTGGGTGGCTTTCAGGCTAAAGCCCCCAAGTAGACTACCATACTGAGAATAAGCACAGCTGGCTGCAGTCTACCCTCTGAAAGTCTCATTGACAATCAGGTACTGTCACAATTAAACCTTTCATTGCAGAAAGTAAGTTCCCTGGAGCATGTGGATCCACAGACCAGCTGCAAGCTGCTTTTACAGCAGCTACTACAGCCAGAGTACCTGGCCCAAGTGCTGTCCTGGGCCTTCAGCATTTGAATAATAATTCAGTTATAAGCAAAGACATGGAGAGGATGTTTTAATCTGAGAAATGTGTTCATTCTCAGGCTGGAGGGGCTGCCTCATTTACTGCTGGTCTGCTGTTTTTTGAGCCACGCTGATTGATATTTAAGCCTATCAGTCTAACTAGAGCTTTCCTCATTTGTGATCATTTATTTCCCACCCTCAAAGTAGGGCAGTTCTGTCTAGTTTCACTTTATCCATTTGTCATTCAGAGGAGGAAAGAAAAAATAAACATGAGGGAAAGCAACAACAAAGTATCAGACCAGTACTTGGAATACCTCGCATAGTTGCAGGGGACCTCACCTGACCTGCTGTATCCCATGTTTAACGATGTTTTAATCACATCACCACCGCAGAGACAAGCTTTCCAAGAAGTGGGAGGTTTGTGTCGCCAGGTTTTTCAGAGAGCCAAACCATACTCCAGGGAAAAGAAAACTGGCACCTAGAATTCATGGCTCCCTGCCAACCTAGTAAAGATCCTTGTTTGTATTTCTCAGATAATTCAGACATCTGCATGATGTGGGTAGATTATTATTATTATCAGTAGCAGACATTTATACTGTGGTGGTGCCCAAAGGTCCCAGTCAGGACCAGGACTCCATTGAGCCTGGCACTGTACAAACACAGATAAGAGACAATTCATACCGAGTGTGTTTATATTCTAGAGACACAAACCAGATGAAAAGTAGAAGACGGAGATAGAACACACAAGCAAATAAATATGCTAAAAAATTGGAGACAATTTAGAGGCACTACTCTGGTTGCTTTTTTGTTTCTTTGTATGTTTTTTATTTAACTGGTATGCTCAGAAATGACAGGACTGAGGAAGTTTGCAAGAGGAAGGGAGTAACTAAGATTGAGACACAGGAAGGGCAACACTCTAGATAGGGAAAATTGTGGCTCATAACTTAGAGGATTTGGGAAGCATCCAGACAAAGCTATGCTTTCTATAGAGATTTTTAAATGGAGTGTGCATGTATCTTCATATATGTGTTACCTTTAGGTATTTTCCCAGTGTTGGACAAGAAGAGATTTCTGCCTGGGAAAGAGAAACCAGCTGGTGGTAAAGACACTAGCAAAGTGAAAGTCATGCTTGACACTGTAATGAGAAACTGGAGGACTGAGATAAGATAAGGCTAAGCTGTGGAAGTCTTAAAGACAAGCAGCTTGATTCAGGAGTGAAGGGAAAGCCCATGTAAGTTTCTCAGAGGAGCTGGCACAATTAAGATAAGAAGCTATACCTTGGCACAGAGGAAGAACTTATTCAGCAAGAAGCATCACAAAAGGAGCAAGATGCAGCATACAGATATGAAATGATACGGAACAAAGTCAAAAGCAGCTAAAGAGATGTTACTTCTCAATTCACATATCCATTGATGCCACTTGAGGAGAAGCTGTTCATTTGGACACAAAGCAACCCCATCAGAAATGCATTCTTGAACACTGGCTCTAATACACAGGGACAGAAGACCCAAATGAAGGGAAAGAAGAAGTAAAAACCAAAAAAACCACCAAGGCAGACAGAGAATGGATATATATTTATACACTAAAATACTATCACGCTGTGGAAAATTGCTTACAAAATTTGTTAAGAATTCTGTACTTTTCACCTGAGCTTGTAGGAGAAAAGCCCCACAAATCAGCAGCCCCATCAGGTACATAGTGGGCCAAAGTCTATTTAAAAGTTTAGTCAATGATAAATCTTGCCTTTAGAAACTTCAGTTGTGCTAATGCCACCTATATTTCCTGAACACATGTTCAAGGAACCTCTGCAAATTCAGCACAAGTACAAGGACCAGCAGGTCCTTGGAAGCCTCACAAAACCCATTAACATTTGCCTTTTGGCTCTTACAGGTCTTAGAAACTGCTGGTTTCAATCTTTCTTTCCCTCTAAATATTTCACTGGGTCTTATTGCCTGACCCATTACAAGAAAAATAAGAAAAGCTAGAATGGTTTCTTAGACTATAACCTCCTTGGAGAAGTTTATGTTCTGCACAGTGTTATGCACACAGCTGGAACTCAGAAATGATATGTGAAGGATAATAGCAGAGTTAAAGCAAAACAGGGAAACACTGCAAAAGGCAGGTTCAAGGGATTATAAAGAACTAGCCCATATAAAAACACATTCTTGTATTAAAACAAGAAAAAAAGAAGTGGGATAAACCCAAAAAACTGCAGCATAAATATGATTTGATCATAAAAGCAAGCAACGATGTCAAACTGATTCCACTGCCGCCGCAGTCTCTCAGCTCAGACAGAACCAACCTCAGTTCTTCAGGAAAACAAATGATTTTGCAGCCCCAAAATAAAGGTGTATCATTTCTCATTGAAAAAATAGGTAACTATGATACACAAATGCATCAAATGGCAGCTGACTTAAAACCAGGAATTTATAAAACTTAAAACCATTAATAAAGCTTACACAAACACTTTTTAACATGACCATTCTTTTTAAAATCTGTGCTTAAGATTCCAGCCTGGCAAGCAAAATCAAGAAAATTTAAAAATCTGAGGCTCATTTAGGGAAAATACCAACAGGTTAAACAGCTGGAAAGAATCCTATCCCCAGCATCCAGATAAAGTGACAACTGAACACCTGCCAGGTCTGGGCTATCTAAAGGTGCTGGAGCCCTCGTCTACTCGAGTGACTCCTTTCACGTACATGTTATAGCAGTGCAAATGGATTATGTATGACCTTCAAAACTTTGCATCTGAAGGGGAGAGTAGGTTGCATAAAGGATAAAGAAAAACCCTGTTTTACTCTTAAAGGGCTGAGAGGGTCTTTGGAGAGCTCTCACTGAGTACTCACTACCAACTGATTCCTGTACTGGAAATGAGGCAAAACAAATTTATCAAAATTGTCTTTTGATTTACCCTTATTATTTGGACCAGTGTAATTTAATAGAAATACTAAGATAAAAGAGCTTTGTAAACCCTCTTTATAATAGAAATGAAAAAAAAAAAAAAANTCCCAAACAATGCAGAAGTTTGTCTCTGAAAATAAGATGGTGAATTACAGCAAAGTTATGAAAACAAAGAACCAACAGTTTCTCCAGTGCAGGCTTGTTACCATGAGCTAATAATTCCAGACTTTAAGCAAGCTGAGCCTCTTTTTTAATAACTGCATGCCTCTAGGCAAAGTATTTCTACTAAAAATTATTGAGGCATGGAACAAGGCAAGGTGTGTGAGCTAATGTTGGATTGTTCAGTTACTAAACCAACTCCTATAGCAATGAGCCTGCACTGAACTGACAGATTATTTCTCTGTATACACTTGTATAAACATACTGCTTAAGGTTGAAATCTGTGTAAGCTTTCTTTTCAATTAAAATGTCAAAGATGACAGCACATGTTTTCACTGTCCCTCACAGGATGATGGATGCTGCGGCAGCAGTTTTGTGCCCCCGTGTTTCAGAAATGTTTGCCTGCCTGGGTGTATAAGAAAGATGTACTTGCTGATGTCTCCATGTGCCTGCAGGCAGACAGGACTGCTATACTTATACTTTGGGTGGCTTTACCTCTCTTGACTTTTTCTTCCTCAGTATTGCCCCTATGGGCCCCCACATCCAACGTTGTAAATGTTAGAGCAAAAAGGCTGCTATGCGCAGAGAGCTTGGGGAAAGGGTCCTGCATTAATTACTCAAATTAAGGTTGTTACTTAAGTGAAGGCTTTAAATTGCAGGCCAGTTTGTGATCACTGTTAATTCAGTTCAGGTACCTAACTTAGGTCCTCACAAAAAAAACAGCTGCTGTGGGTAGTCAAGAAAAAGACATAGTAGACCCCAAAAAGAAGCTTCCAGCAATTTAAATAGAAAATAATATTAATTAAAAGGCAATTAATCTGAAAATTTGCATTTCTTCAGCTCCATATTAATAAATTAATAAAACTGTAACCATCAGTTTCTCATTCATTACCATCAGTCTAGAGCTTGTACAAGGACAGTGGTTCCAAGGGTTGCTGAGTCTCGAGACCATGTGGCAATACAACTCACAGCACATGGAGCTGCAATGCTATGGTCGGAGCGGGGAGCACTTGGAGCAGGGATTTGATCATCATTTTGCTAGAAAATATATTGACTAAAGAAAGCAGCCTAAATGAGAGAAAAAAACACTCCAGCATCTGCCACTGGCAGGTTCAGTCTGTCTCATGTGGACAAGACATAAGTCTTCTGTGTGCGTTTTGGAAAGCAGAGCTTGCTCTGTTTAGCAGAGCATGGTCAGTAATGAAGGCAATATGTAGGTGTATATACATGTGAGAATTGTTTATTTACTGACATTTCAATTCTACACTCAACACTAAAAATACTATAAAAGTAACACATACTGTAGAAAAGAAAGTCATTATATAAGATAATTTTTCGTGATTTCCTAAACAAAATAGGAAATAGGCAAAATTGAAAATTAGAAGCTTGAAAAACTCTCCAATGATACATGACATCAGCGGCAGACCAAAATCCAGCTCTTAATCCTATCCTTTAACAAGAATACCATAGAGAAACTCTGTGCTTTTTAAGGCTCATTGCTTCCCAAGCACTTCTGCCATCAGCACATTGTTCCTGCAGTGCCAACCTCTCTCTACAGCCCAGAGGAAAGTTAGCACAGCCCACCATGGTCACAGCCCCAAATATGCTCAGTGTCTCAAAGCTGCTGGTTGTTTCAGTGGGTGGCAGTGGGGGAGGAGGGAGAGGAGCACATACATGAAGATGTACTCTCACTTATCTGTTCAGCAAGTTATCTCCAGGTGTAAAAATATTTTAATTCTGCCAAATAGCTATGTGTCTTCAGTGACCCTCTTCTGACCTCCAACCCACTTCACTGATTCCCTTCAAACTTTCATGAAGATCAAAATGAATATATGCCATTTCTTGGGAGGAACCTTTGCACACGCTTCATTTCTTTAACATGCTAAAAATCCCAGCTGACAGCTATATTAGTACAAATGATGAGAAGCACAGGGAAGAGGTGAATCTCAAGAACAAAGTCATGGAGAACTGCTGCAGCTGTACTTCAACAGAGATCAGCTCCAAGCCAGTGTTGTTTGCTCTTGTTATTTAAAGGGTTCACATTTAAAGGGTTCACTTCTCTGCCTGCGTCTCACTGGGAGATATCCATTGATTGAGAGCATCAGTCAATGAAACAGGAATCCCTAACACAGTTTTCACATAGCTAAGGCAAATCTTACTGAAGGGTGGAAATCGTGTTAGCTGCTAATAAATTCACCTAGCACAATCCCCAATAAATATGTGCTCCAGAAACGCCCTGTGACAACAACAGAAGCACTACAGGTAGTGGCTGTGGGAGACTTTGCTGACACTTAGCTGCTGACACAGGCCAGCAAAGGTTTCCAGCAGCACACAAGGGGAAGCAGTGATAGCTACTAGAAGCCATTGTCCACTCATGTGCAACCACAGATACATGGGAAAATTTCTCTCTCTACGCATGCATGCATGCTAAGAGAGACAGCAAAAAAGAGCAGGCATTGAAGAAAGGTTATTTTATTCTACCAACAAAGTGTACATTATCATCGTAATTCCCAGTCACTATCTCTGCCCACTCCCTCTCTTTTAAGTGCTGGTTCGAACAGGAACCTGCAGCTAATTTTGAGGTTGGGGTTCATTTGTTTTCACATCAATGCAATTAATTTCCACTGGAAAATGCATCTCAGGCATTCAATCAAAATAGGCCTAAAATAATTCTGAAAAGCTCATCTGTCTCCAATCTATATAATGTTTTAAAAATTGGATGCATGCCCTGCAATAACATTGCACTTCACAAAGCTTAAAGCTCTAAATTTGCGGGTATCAGTTACAGTGAAACTGTAGTAAATTAAAACATCCAGTTTCTGGTTTGCATTGATTTATAAATATCGACAAAATTACTATTGCAGTCGTTACCACTTTGGGTGCTCCAAGCTGAATTTTCAACAGTCCAGGGTTATTTTCATTCCTATTGTCGCTACAGTAGCCTTTCAAGTTATAGATTGAATTCCAGATAACATGTAAATATTAAATCTTGGTTTACAAAATATGCATACAAACCAGCCAATGCACATGATGAAAAGCAGCAAGTCTAAATGAGCAGTAATGTAAAACACCAAAGCACACTTTTTTTTTACTCTCTAGCTTAAAGCAGAAAGGATACTTACTGTTACAAAATGTTTTAAATAGAAGCAAGTGGAAACGGAATAAAATATGGAAAAGTAAGTATCTCTAAGCTGGTTTTTTTTTAAACCAGGAATTTGATGTTCTCTTTTGAACTGTTCTTTAAAATGAGACACTCAATATTCAAAATTCATAAGCAAAACTTCTCTTCTAGAAAGGATTCCACATTAGTCTATCTGGTGATCTTAAAAATGTGCTTATTTATGACCAAATTATTGCTGAGGAAATATAAACCTGGGAAAAAAAGAGACCTCATGGGCTGTAGCCCAGTTAACACAATCATTTCAGAAAACAAGTTAGACTGGAATGAATATATCAACAAGCAAGAGAGCCAATTCTCAATGGTGTACAACACACAGCTTTGCCAAAGACAATGGATTTAAACCAATTGGGAAACTCACTCATACACACACACGTGCACGCACACTCCATAAACAGACAGTATATAACATGCACTACATCTAGTTGTAAAACAAGCTTTGACACTGATCTGTGTCTTATGCTTCAAAAGAAAACAAAAACCCCCATCTTCCACCTTGACATCTGTGTGCTGCTACCAAGTAAATTCTCCTGACCCCTGGTGGTGATTAGCTTACGAAGTGAAGCAGAGGGATCACCATAATACTCTCCTGAAAACACTGGCCAAATTCTACCCTTGGTCTTCTTGATACCATCACTGAAGCCTGTGCTGATCTGCAAACCATCTTTCCACTGTTCTGTTCATCCTGCTTGCCTTGTGCAGCACATACTGTTGAGCTGAGAAAGACAAGGAGAGGTGGCAGATGTTCTTTTGGGCATGATGCTCTTGCCATTGAAGTTCACAGGAGTGCTGCTAATACAGTCATTTAGAACAGAATGAAACCCATAAAAATGTATGACCCCTATGAAGACATTTTCCTAAATTATACCCTGAATACTGACTTAATGCCTGCTAATGATATGCTACATCATACTAAGAAAAAAAAGGTTATTTTACATCTTTACCTTCCAGTTTGTACTGATGTGTTTGGTTAACTGTCTCACAGATGGGGTTTTTTTGTTTGTTTGTTGTTTGGAGGTTTTTGTGGTTTATCATATCTTTGTTTTGAAAGGCATGCTGTCTTAAAGAGGAAACATTCTCCCAAACCAGAACTTTGCATTTAAGATTAAAATAACATCCTCTGCACCAGTTTAGAGTAAAGGGCTTAATGGTCAATAGAGAGTCATGTAAAAAAAGTTCAGGTGATCCTGCCAGCTTCCAAGAGTCTCCAGTATGAACTAACACGCTGCTAATTATTTATTTAATGTCTTTACATGAACCGTAGGTGTTCATGCATACTCCATGAACAGTCATGGTAAAAGAACTGCTTCTTTTTTCCTCCACTTTTTTCCCTTTGAGAACTGACACTGAAAGAGGGCTTTAACTAGAAAGCTGCCATTCAGAGGAAGGAGAAGAGCAGCATTATGATCAGCAAAGACAAAAATTGGATCAGGTGAATTTTGTAAGTCTGAGGGTACTGGATAACTTTAAGATATTGTACCCCATTGTCGCTGTTGTGCTTTAAAGACAGGCAAAGAATGACACATACAATTTTATTTTTAGAACAAGAAGAAGGTAGGAAGGTAGAAATTTCTTTATTAGAGAGTGTTCCTCTTTTTTATAGAGAACAGTGCTAGGAGCAGCGCAAAGACACTCACCACTGGTTAATTGAAAAATGCCCCTTTAACTCAAAAACAACAACAGTGCAAAAACTTCACTTTAAAAGAGTCTGTGACAAACACTAGATGTTAAGTTATTTACTAAGGATTTGTTTATCCAGAGTTGTTTTTCATCCTTCAGGGCCTTGAGGCCACTCATGAGAAATTTTACATTCTCACAAAATCCTGCTCAAAATCTAATCCTAACAAGCAGCCAGCATCCATACCCCATGTTTTTCAAAATAACAATTCAGCAAGGAGGAAATAATCTTTCCATAAAATAGTTTAAAAAGGCCAGGCTGACCAGACTAGAAGCACCTCTTTTCCACAGTTGAAGTAATGCCACTGATCTAGACATGGCCTGAGTCTTCTGTAGACACACAGGACTGAAAATAGCCCTCCCAGAAAACTGCTTGGTGTTTCAACTCCCATCAACTCCCAATTCTGCAAAACCCAACTCCAAACTTTTCAATTAAGTGCCACTATAGCCATCAGAATCAACTGCAGCATTTGCATCAAGAGTTTCCAGATTTAAACTGTGGGAAAGGGTAGGCTGGAGCTGCCAGTGGAAGGCCTCTGACAATGTAATTTGTTTGTCCTGCTGGCCCGACAGGCAGTGCATGCTGACAGTCAAGAAACATTAGTTGGTTTTGCAAGGTTTTTTTCTTTTTTTTAACTGCTTGGAGCTGTTGGGAGGAAAAGGACTCTCAATGTAGGGAGGGTAGGAAGCAGAAGATGAATAATGGAAAGGAGAAGTCCTTTCCCAGATGTCTCCTATGAAATAAGGGTTTGTCCCATGCACCCTGAGACAAGTCAGTACACTGCAGGTGAACATGTTATAAAATGTTAACTTTATCTAAACAGCAAAGTGGCAGTTAGTTTACACCACATTAGGTCTATTTGATTTGGTCACGGGGAGCCAGACATTTTACTGATCTGGTTAAAATACCTCAGCAGTCACATAAATAGACCCAGTCAAAGCATGTTGCATCACCTGCATTTATTTCTTACTGTTAATATTTAGCAATGGAAGAAAGATACAGATCTGTGCTCTATACACTTGCCATCTCCAACAGTATGATCTCAGCTCAGAGAGCAGCAGGAATTTGCACAGCAGTGAGTATGGCTGATTTCCAGGGGTCGGAAGCCATGGCTTACTCACTCCGCTCCACATTTTCGGCTGTTGTTCTGTTTCTTTTTTTTTTAACGGGAAAGGCAAATATGATGAGCATAAAGAATAGTGGCAAAGTCAGATTGCAGGTCAGCATGTTCGTATTTTATTTTCCCCTGTCTCTGAATTTTGTGAAGCATGGATTTAGACCTTGTATCACCCTACCAGATAACAAGTCCTTAAAATGGCTCGTACATAAAATTTGACGAGAAACCAATGATTTAGGAATATGTGTACCTTTAGACCAGAAATCTGCCTTTATCTCTCTCTATAGCAACAAACCATCTGAATCAACATTGCACCTCATATAAATCTGACCCAGTCCATGTAGGATATGTAGCAAAGGTAATCTGTGGCTTGAGAAAAGAAAATGCAGCAGTATATACGCAAGACACTTTGTATTTGGCAGACACATACAAGCAGCTGTTTATTCTTCAGCTTGTGGCTATACATCTACTGGGACATCTCCCACCCCTATAAACCTTGCTTAGCTCCTGGTCTTATTTCCAGTGTAGATTTAACCCTAAGTTATGGATAAACACAGTGCTTGGGATTTAAAGTTAAGTGTCATTCAGTATCATTTTTGACATCTCCACGCATTACAATGAGCTTCCTTTTCACAAGGGACTTAGGGTCTGATTTTAATTTGTAGTAGGGTTATGGTCACAATAAATGTCTATTTCAAATATTCATGGGAAGCCTCTAATGCAAATGGAAATAGAAAGTGTCTGTTTTCTTGTTGTGTCAAAGCCATGTATGTAAAACACACAGTCCAGATCTGTTCCACATGCAAACCCATTATCAATCCACCATTGCACCCTGGCTCCAGCCCTGACAGCAGGCACTCCCGTGCTGAACAGTCTCAGCAGGTATTTTAGCTTGCATAATAAAGGAACAGGTTATGAAATCATTAGCACCTCAGCTGAGGCTGCCACAGGGATGCCCCTCTGTGTTCATTGTGAAACGTTTCTTTGGCAGCTGCATCCTAGAATCATATTTGGATGTTGTTGCTTCAGCCATGCCACACAGAGTGGAAAGTAAGCCAGTATTTTCATGTTCTGAACTTAAGAGTGGGGGATGGAAGTCTCTCTAGTCCACCTCTAGGGTAATTCTCCCCATTTACACATGCCCAATTCTAGGCTTGAAGACCTCTAGGAAGCCCAGCTGTCTATAATCACATGCTCGGATCTACGTAGCCAGTGCTGCCAAGGACCTGAGCCATGCCTAAGGAGGCTGGAAGATACTTCAAGCTTTGTCAAACACCACAAACAACCACATGTTCCATCCCTCCTTGTCCTGCAGGCAGCTGATGCTAGCGATGCTTCAGAGCAGCCCAAATGCAGCTGAGGGCTGCCCTCCCCTTGGCTGGAGTCCTGCCTGGGGGTACAATGCACATCCCGTTGGCATTTCCTTCTCCATAAATGCAAGCTCACATGAAACTGTGCCAGTTCAAGCAGTTGAAGCTACACCCACTTGTCCCTCCACAGGAGAATCCATGTCCCCAATTGAAAGAAAGAAAATCCAGTGTCAGTCACCAGGATGAGCAAGGCATCCAGGGCCCTTTTCATGTTTCTTATGCCAACCTTTCCTGCTAGTTTCATAAATATTTGCGAACTATGCCCTTGCTAGTGTGCAAGGGAGCAAAACAATGATCTGGCTCAGGACAATTGGTGGCCCTAAACACCAGAGGTATTAGGATCTAAGAAAAGGGGAATTGTGCCGCTTGAAGGAAACAACTAGCATCAGGTATGGAGGAGAACTTGTTGAAAGCAGTGAAATTTTACTGACTTGAGTCACCCTGAGGTCTGGTCCACTGGTATTTGCAAAACTTAAGTCAGTTTTATCATCAACATGAGGGAGAGCACACAAAGGAAGGACCTGTATCAAGGACCTGAGCATTAAGTCAAGCTAGCTTGGGTCGCTATCTTTCTGAATCGATGCACTGGGTCATGATTTAAGTAAGTGAGGGGCTGGGGCTTTTTAAAGCAGCATAAGTAAATAGCTAAGCTTGATGTGATATAAAGAGCACCGCAACAGAAAGGAGAACTTAACGTAGTAATGAAAATCACTTACCCTTAATCATCCCTGAGAAAGTGTTTTTACTCTACTTGATTTATTCAACCAGCAAACATGCCTCCTTTGACTTTTCTAATAACAGCCCATCTCAGCTGTGCTTGTTGGGATTTGAGTTCAGAGATTTTTTAGTTAGCATGCCAAGTACATTATTTAAATGTCTTTGATGCCTTTTCTTTAAAATTATTTGCTAGGCAATAGATGACATTTATTTGCAAAGGACACACACAAACACCTGCCCCTGCCCCACCCGCTCCCCCAAAAAAAAGGAAAAGAAAAAAAGGAAGAAAACCAAAACACTATCAGGGAAGTTTGGAAAAGTAAGAGGTTTGGTCACAGGTGTGTAAGCAGTGTTGCACATTGCAGAGCACATGATTGCTTAAAGACCTACTGAAGCCCAGATTCATTGCTGCTGACAAGCCTGCCACTTAGTGTACAAGGCTGTATGAAAGGTTGTTTGCTGTGGGATTTACGATGGTGCCCTTACTCTAAACTACCTGTGCTCTGCTGAGCAGCTCCACGCTTCCTCTCCAGTGGAAGGGCCTCAGCTTTTGGAAAAGCTGGACAATTTCTCAAGTGAGTACACTCTTGTGATACTGAGGCTAGCCAGACCACAAACTTTTTTATTATGTTGTGCAAAAACCTCTGTGCAAAAAAACCCCTCTTTAATTAAGATAGAGCAACCAGCGCTGTGGTTGTAATTACCTTGGACTGCTTTACCCACGGGCATAATGAAATAAAATTGGGCCCTCTATATTTTTGTTTTTAAACTAAGTAAGCCCAAATTAATTTATTCAACTCAAACCAGACAGGTTTCTCTTTAAAAGGAAGGCCTATGTGGTTGGAGGGGCTGGTGCAGCAGGCGGAGTGACATGCAATGATGACTGTGAACTGCAAACTGCTGGCAAAACATTTGGCTTGCCGTTGGTCCGTGGCCAGTATTTTCCTTTGTTAATGAATCCCACATCTTTTCTAAGTTAAGCACTTTTTCTTCTCGCCCTTCATTTTATTTGAAACATATTTTAAATATTTTTGTTTTTATGACGTAGTGGAACATGATACAGCCCCCTCCTAAACCTGAATATGGGAAAATCAATTAAAATTTTGACATTAGGAGCAATAAACATATGGTTTAACTGCTCAGACTTTTTTTTTTTTAAGCAAATATCAAGGATCAATACAAAGAGAAATAACAAAATGGGAGCTCCACATTATGGGATAAAAAGTATTCCAACAGAAAGTATATCATAGCCAAACCTTGCTATTCACCAAAAACCCTGAAAACTTGGCAGGTTTTGATAGATTTCCTCTTAGACATAGGATTACATATTTCTCATTTGTGCTCTTTTCTGAGAAAAAAAGGCCATTAAATAAAAATAGTAATTCTGAATGATGTGTTTAATATTTAGTATATTTTGTCTTCCCCAAAGGACCTTCATTTTAGGACTTAAAGAATACAATCTTAAGATGGAGTTTTATGGGCTTCCTCATTAACTTCCTAGTCTTACCTGAAGAAGAAAAAGTAATTGAGGAATACCCCATTGGAACAAAAACATGATTTTCAAAGGCAGTTGTGGGCATCCAGTCACACCTGCCCTACTGACCACCAGTCTTTAGGACTATGTGCAAGTGAAAGCCATTCCAGGTCCCTTTGGTATTTCAAATGATAAAAACCCCAGACAGACAAAATAATAAGTCACTGAAACTCCAGGGAAGAAAAGCACCAAAGAGAAGATTTAATCTCCATTTAACTCTCTAGGTCACTAGGTTTCCACAAAAAGAAGCTCTTTCCCAGAGGTCTTGAAAGATATGCTGTTAGAAGTGGAGTTATTTTTAATCTGTCGCTGGTGAAAAAACAAGTTTTTTTTCAATTGCCCTGTAAGGATATCTAGTCTCCAATCCTGCAGTCATCTAGCTACATGAATTTACATGCCCTCCTTTAATATTCCTCAGTTTTACAAACCTTGCAAGATTTCTTCAGCCACTCTAACTCACAGCTACTTTTAGCGAGGGAAGAGATGACAAAAGTATAGCACAATGCATTGCTGGCTCTGAAACCCACACTGGGCGAGGACAAAGATATACTGGAAAATATTAAGTTGCAAAAGCCTTTTCTGCACCAACCCCTTTACTTTTCATCCTGAGAATGGTGCCGTGCTTGTGTTAGAAATGACAGAAAGCCTTTTCTAAAGGCTCCTGATATCAACTCAAACCCCTGAAGTCATAAGAGGATAAAGACTTCAATTATCTATAGAGTATGTGCAAATTAAATATACTCTATCACAGTGAAATCACTTGCACTGTAACTGCTGTGATTTATGCAGAAAATTGCAGCCAAGCTCAATAAGCGATAGCAGCACTTTCAGGTTGACCAAAATTATTAAATTCACAAAAAAATCGTATTTCATATATCTTAGAAGTGGAGAAGAATAGAATATTTGGAAAAGCAGAAATGTTTAGCATTTCTAAATATTCCAGTTTGAAATGCCATATTAATCTGAAAATTTACCTAGTTATTTTAAAAATGTAATTGTCTTGAAAACCTGAGAAGATCTTTGTTCTTTATTTGCACAGAATAATTAAGAAATGAAATGATATTGATTTAACCTAAATACTTATTTTTAGTTTCAGCCACTAAGTCAACAAGCTTGTTATTCACATAAAACTGGTTACCGTTACAGCTCACCTGCCTGAGGAACACCAATGACACAAAAGAAACCTTAAATCTGTCAGTTATACTTCATTTCCTGCTCTATATAAAAAACAACCCAAAATTCCAACTCATTCCCCTCTTTTATGTCTTCTTCCCTAGATTTTTCCTGAGTTGTTTCAACAGCTAGTTAGAAACCTGAACATCAATATCAATGTATTAATGAAAAACAGAACTAACACTGGTATTTCAAAGCTATCTTAAAGACAGATTAGATTCAGTAATAAATTAACTGGGTAGGAATGCTGTTTTCAAGGGAAAATACAATATTCTAAAGGAAAGTATGGGACTTTTTGTTTTGTTTTCCAAGGGGATTAGCTCTCCCAGCCAGGAAGTTTTTACCACACGTCCAGATTCCGTGATTTGCTCTGCATCCAACAGCGGTGCAAAATCATCTTTGACATTTACCGAAGCGCCAGGCACTTTAAAAGGACAAAGCTTGTCTTGATCACAATAAAGGAGTTTGCAAACAAGGTGAATGCATGACAATAAATAAGGTGCCAGTGACGTAGTGAGAACAGGGCTGTACGCTCTGAGACTGCACTTTTAGAAACTTCATAAATATGAACAACGTCCTTCTCCGAGCCCTTTAGCTCAAGACAAATGTAAGATTGAGTCAGTGTCACTCCAGAAGCTTTGTCAGTGAAGAGTCATATACAGGGACTGATCCTTAGTCTTTATGTTCTATTCAATAATAAATTATTAATTTTACAATAATAAAATAACTGAGCATGCATAATTTTACATTGCATGTAAAATTTACTACATTTACTACATGTGATAGTAGTGACAGCATATTGGATAGTCATTAGTTAATGGACAAACATAGATAAGGTATACAGGGAATTCATGGCAAAAAGGCATTAATCTGCCATTACTTTTATAGTGGGAACAGCTTTTGCTAGCTAAGTTCCTGTAAAACTACATTTGAGCTTACAGGGATATTAGCAAATGGATCCCTCACATGGTTATGGACAAAGCATGTCTCCTAATTCTGCAAAACATGCTGAAAATTACTATGGGGTGTTCCAAAGTTTTATTTGTTATGGTTTAATTCCCTTACTTTTGCAAAGGAGAAAAAAAAAAGGCAGGCAGAAAGATACTTTTAAAGAACTGACTAGTTTGGAAATCGGAGATGGATTTTCTCACAGGATTTCAGAATTCTCTTGCAATTCTTCACTACAAGCAAAAACTTCAGATGCTTAGTTGAGGAGGGAACAAGATCTGTTTAGCTGTTTATGAACTGAAAACATATTTGGCTGTATTTTGGCTCACATTTCAGGCAAAAAATGGCTGGTTTTCAGGATTACTTTATCAGGCTAAAACTTGAGTGCTCGTCACTTACAGCATGATGGGAAAGCTAGGAAACAAAGCACCTTGAAGCACAGAGCAATACAGAGTCTACATTTAGTGCTGCGTGAAGTGCATACATTCTTTATTTCTCAAGTCAAGGTGGACACAAGCAGGCACAGGATATGCTTTAGATGACATTATGTTCTTATCTCAGCTTTTCCTTTTCTTATTGCTTTTTTGCTCATCAGAATTCATCCTGCTTCCACCCCCTGCACAGACAGCCCATGCTGCCATCATTGCCCAGTGCAGGTCCAGAGAATTGTTTCAGTCAGAAGGCACCTCAGAGGGTCACCTTGTCCGACCTCCTGCTCCAACCAGGACTAAATGCTGTATCAGAGCAGGCTGATGGGGGCCTTTTTTCAAAGTGTCACAATCTACAGTAGCAGAGACTGACTCCAGCCAGTTGCTGTGCCTTGCCACAGTTCACCTGCTGGAACCTTTCTTTCTTAAAGTCTCATGGAACTTTCTCTCACTGAAACTTGCTCCTGTTGTCTTCTGTCTTCATGCTGCAAAGTGGGGCAGACCCTGTCTCCTCTCTAATTACCCTGTACATAGCTGAAGACTGCAATCAGATCCCCTGGTAGCCATCTCTTCAGGCTGAATAAACCAAGTTCCCCTGCTCTCTGCTCCTCTGGCTACTGTCTCCCCTCAGCCTAGGGAAGATGTCCATAATGCCATCTGTCCTCCATGCAACTGACCCACCTTCCAGTAAGTCACTGCAGACTTGCACATGGATGTGTGTGCAGTTCTGGGCTGCTCACTTGCTTGGAATTATTCAGTAGATTCAAGCAGATTTCACCCAAAACTGCCCCCAGCTGTGGTTGGGTGCAGAAATTTTGTATTCCCCTCACAACAGAGATCTTCCTAAGTTCTCTAGGGATTGTTTGGGCAAACCCAAATATCTGACCCCGAGCCAATCAGTTAATTACTATATCTAATGTTTGTCCTATTTGATAATTCCTCTGCACGAGGGACACATGGCAGTGCAGATGTGCCACTGAAATTCAGTGCTCCTGTGCTCAGTGCTACACAAGGAAGAAACGGGCTCTTCCTACATCCAGCTCAATCCGATCTACACTCCAACACATCCTCTTATGGGAGCATTGCACCTTTAAAATAAGTGTCCTTGAGATAAAGGACTGCCTGTGAAGGGGGAAAAAAGAAGGAGGTATTTGAGTTGCAGCTGGCTGTGCTTTCAGACAAGAACTTGTCCTGGGCAAGACCAGGTGAGACCAAAGTTTAAAACTCTGGAATGTAACACGTGCAGATGCTGGAATATTATTGCCTGTTTTATCATTTGCTACTCTTCACACTTTCTGGGCATTTGCCCACAGAAACAAATCAGAAGTAACAGAATCATTAAAAGGTGACAATGAATATCAAACAGAAAATAAAACATACAAAACTCAATCATCTTTCAGTGCATAGCAAGTGAGAAACTTATTCTTCTTCAAGGTCTTTCTTAAGTAACAAAAAAGGTATTTCTCAGCAAACAACCATTCCCAATCGCTTGTGAAAAAATTGTTGTCAAAAGCCCAAATTTTAACAGTTACTGAGTCTCATTGGAAACTTTTCAATCAGCTGCACTTCACTCTTCTAAAAAGACCTTTACAGATCCATGCTTTTCCAACTATCTCTATATTATTTTTTTTTCCTGTAACATTCATTTATTTTGGCATATTTTTACAAATGTTGCTGGTAAGGTTTTGTACTTTTCCTGAAGTAGACACTGCAGGTTTTTCAAAGGGCACTACAAAGTCTTGTCCAAATAGTTTAAATGAAAAAATAGCTTAATTAATTACTAAATATTAGAATATCTACTGAATTGCAGTAGCTGGATAAAGTTCCATACTGCAGAAGCTTAGTAAGTAAAAAGCCAAACTGAACACTTAGTGATGCACAGCAATATCCCCCTTTAACTGTTGCTTAAATTTTTCCCCAAAATTTGATTTCTTATTCTTAAGGAAAAAATTAAAATGTGAGGGAGATCTGACGGGTGCTAATGGAGTGTCAATTTCAAAAAGAAAGAAACCATCAATCAAATTTATACACCAATATCACCACCTTAAGTCATGCAACTTGAAATCTTACTCAGGTGATGAATTCTTTCTGGTATGATTGCTTAGGAATAGCAGAAGTGAATTTTGCCTTCTCAAAGATGGGGACAGACACACGGATCCACACATACAGAAATCTGTGTACCAATCTGCACTTGGGGCAGCACATCCCTCTTTCATACAAATGGCCACAGGAGATACTTGTCAACACTGGATTCCAATGGCAAGGAATCTGGTGGTTCAGGGAAACTGCAAACTGAACCACAATTTAGTGCTTGTTTTGATTTTTCAGCCAATCTTATTTCTACATGAGTTTTCTAAAGAAACTCACTTATTCGTAGTATATCAAAAAAATCGAAAAGTATTCAGAGCAATGGGAATTCCTGCAGTCTTGTGATACAAGAGAAATAGAGCTCATGTCCTTAGCTGCAGTGAGAGAAAAGTTCATTTTGACCTGGAAACCAAATGATAACAAAGAACACAGTACTGGAACTTTTTCTGACATGATACTGAGTTGCCTTAAACTGAGGTCAAGGAAGAATCTGGTCTAGTACATTTTTTCTGTTCTGGTTTGTAAAACTTCATTTGGAAAAAAACTAGCTTGTGATAAATCTGACATATAAAATTACTGGTCCTGATGGGCTTTTCCAGTGTGGTAAAACATTCAATTGACATTACTTTTGACAGGGCTTGTGATAATGAACTTCTATCATTACAGTTATTATTTTGCTGCTGCTAATGGGCACAGATTTATTATCTGTAGAAAATAGTGCCCATCTGAAGCACATTGCCCATATCCTTTATGGTCATGGAGCAGCACAGGAGTTGCATATATCTGCAGTAAAACTCTCCATCTTGTTATTTACATGAATATGTCTTGTGCTCATACTAATAAAGAGCTTTAATATGTTTGACTAATGGTTGCAATTTTTCAAACATCCTGCAATGCACTGGAATGAAAGATACGATGTTAAAATAAAGACCACCACAAAAATACAGCTTGTGCTGATCTGAGAGACTACAATTCTCACTCTCAATTAGTAGTTTTTACCAAGACCATGGGTAGTTTTATTATAATGTGAAGAAATCTTTCAGAAAATTAAACGTTGTATGTTTTCAATGGAGATACTCATTTTAACACTGGAAGTTGATGCTACAAGGAAACATCAGGCCATAAAATAAAGAGTGGAAGAGAGGATGGAATAAACAGTGTTCTGTTAAGTAAATGATACTTTCCTGGCTCTGCCAGAATTCAAAAGACCTAAAAAGCAAAATGTGTGTCACTGGGACTGAAAAATAATTCATGCTATTTGACAATCAAGGTTTTACAAACCTTTGTTTTTTTGTTTAAGAACCTTCCTCCAAACCTGTGTTTGGAGGAAGTTGAGAGAGAGCAAGCATCACAACATAGAAATTCCATGCCACATTTAAAAACAAACACAAGCACCCACGTAGAGAGGAAATCACACATTAATAGAGATCCAAGGTTCATCAGTCTCTGGGATCACTGTGGCTGAACAAGTAGTTTTTCAAGAGGGCACATTCCAAAGCTAGAGTTGTTGAAAAATACATGGGTGCTTAAAGGACTGAAAAGAGGATAGTTCCACAGATTTTATCCCGAGCCCATCAATCCAGCTCTCCCATTCACTGCAATAAGATTTGGATCAGGATCGACCTCCAAACGTAGTCCTCACTCACTAAAGTTGTCTGGTCGTGCTGGAAACTGTTTGAGCAAGGTACCTCACCCATAAACAGAGCGTCTGGGGGGAGTATGGTAGTAAGCAACAAATAATTTGTCTCTCTGCCAAGACTAGGGGTTGTGTCTCTGACTTGTTCACCCTCTGAGACAATAAGACGAGGGCTATAATAAGGTAATATCTCTGAAGCAATCTAAGAAGGAATGCCACATGAATGAGAAATAAGGGGATAAGAGTTCCTTCAATTTTGATGTCGAAAGTGGAAGAAATGACTAAGCAACAGGGTACAGAAAGCCACTAGTAAGTGGATGCAGTGTTTCCAACAGCTATTTGCTCTGGGATCTTGTAAGTAGGAAGAAGAATAGAAAGGAAATACAAACCTGAGTGTGGAAAGTGAGTTCCACTATGGGAATTGCCACATCATCTAGGTGGAAGACAAAGATATGCAAGTCCATTTGCAGGAGAAAGAGAGCATAAACAGAGTTAAGTGGATATTAATGAATGCTAAACAAGGATGGCAAGCCTGCTCTGAACTTACAAATCACATCCGCATTAATACCAAATGAGTTCATTAAGATTAACATTATTATGATGAGTATCAAAGGGATTAAAAGAGATTATGGTAAATAAGGGAGTTAGATAGGAATGAGATGTAATTACCTTGCTATCTGGTTTATCTGTAGCTGCAGAGAAAGACCCAGCATTCACTTCACACTGGAGGAACCTAACTCACATTTTGATCTCAAGTGTAATTTTCGGCAAAGCTGATCTCAACAGTTTGGGCTGAACACGGCCCAGGCATGTGCAGGACGAACAAAAGAAGGGTGGGAAGGCGAGAATAGAGAGAGATGGGGAAGGGAACAGGAGGCTGATTTGCCCCAGCACCCCCACCCAAGTGCAGGAAACAACTTGGTCTTCCTGCCTGCGGTGTCCAAAACTTGATGAGCTGCCAGCCCTGCCACCACCTCTGTCCAACACCTGACCTGCTCTGATCCCAGCACACATGACACCAGCTCTGAAAGCTTCACTGGCTTCACAAACATCAACCAAGTCTTCCAAAAAGGGTAAGGAAAAGGTCTCAAGTTAGAGCTAGGAACACTGAGGAATTCAGGAGCAGAGGGAGCACAATCAGTGAAATAACAACAAGCTGTCTGATATTTACCTCTTCCTTTTGTACCACAACTACAGAGCCAATTCTTTCGTGCATGCAGAGACCAGCTAAAGAGCACCAAATTACGGCTTAAAATCACACAGCTTATAGAGCAGATATTCTGCCAATGCACACATTCAGCAGTGCAGGCGGAAATGTTACTTGGGATCTTGGTGGGGAAAATTTACTGGGACTGGTCCAGCCAGGCTCTGCTCGGAGCAGATTGCCTTTCTTCGCAGGCCGACCACGCACAGTTGGCTCTCCAGCGCAAACATCGCTCCCCAGCTTTGGTGTGTTTGGCCTCTAGTTTGTTTGACAGGTTACATGTGCTTCTGAATATATCTTCTGATGCTCATTTTCAGAGGACTGTTAACATTTCTCTTGGCTGCTGTTTAAAAATTAGGTCCCTAAAGATGTCGTCCTTCAATAAGAAAATCCTCTTGCCAAAAGACCCAGCTTCAAACGTGTGGAGCTTGCCTGTCAGGGTTGTTGACCTCTGACCATGAAGCTGCAAGTCCACTGGCAAACCTGCACACTGGGTACCAGCAACTAGCAGCAGAGGAATCCAAATGGGCAGCTGCTTTCCCCTTTTTTGTTGTCCAAAGAGATCGTACATTTCAAAAGCACCTGTCAAGCACAACCAGAGCTGTCTGACTCTCATCTGGACAGTAATATTTCATTAATTGTATGTTTTATTGCTTCAACAACCAATATACATACATACATGCATACACACACCTGCGTGTGTATGCATATGGAATTCACAACTGCAGCTTTTTGAAAGAAGCTTTTACAACTGTTTCTCCTGTGGTGCTGTGTTGAAATCGTTGAAGTGGCAGCAGTAAATTGTAACTTAGAGTTGCAGTGCACTTCTGAAAGGCAAGAAGGATTTACATCTTCACACCGTCTACCTAACGTCACCGAGCGTGAATCAGCAGGGCGGATAATTTGTGAAAAAATTTTGAGTACACAGCAGGGTCATCAGTCAGCCCACAGCATCCAGAGCACCAAGATGTTCTCTTTTGCTGCCCTTCCAGACAGGTGACATGCTAATAGCTGGTACCGGACAAGTGAGACTCCGATCTCCTGCGGAATGCAATGCAATGCCCAAAGACTTTCAGGACACGCTGCACAGGGTATTTTACATGTGTTTTTATAAAAGAAATAGCAGGGATGCATTTCTGCAGAGGAAAGATGGAGTGTGACAGCCTGCTATCCTCTGCCCAGCATCTTGCCAGCACGGCTAGACACTATCCTAAGACAACACTGACGGACTTTTCCAGAACAAAGTCTCCAGCCAGAAAAGGCAGGAAGGGAAAGAGTGAAGAGAAGTCCATCCCAGCATCTAAAGCAGGCAGGCAAAGGAAAGAATCTACTATGCTTTATTCTGATGGTCCATGGAGCTGCACTTCCCAACACTTCTAGGAGAAAGTATGAGTCAGAAATCCTACGGGAACTCCTGCAGGCAGCACAGCTCCCTCCTCAACCCACACCTCCTCAACAGAGCACTGCGCAATGCAATCCATACGGTGTATCTGCACTGCAACGTGGGCCAGGCCCGGGTGCGGCCTTACGCTGGGCTCTCAAATGATAAAAGTTTGGCCTGTGAGCAGCTGTTTCTGCTTGAGCAGTTGACTGAGGAGCTTGAAAATCAGGGTGCTTAGGGAAAATGTGTGAATAAAGTGCAGGAACATAACAGGTAGACAGACATAAGACAGCTTGGCAGAGGGCTACCAGAGGGAAAGGAAGGCAGAAGCTGGCCACGGGATCTTGTCTTTTTCAGGAAGAGAGCAGGAGGCTTTGCTGCCAACCATAGAACAACACTGTTTGATTTTCTGCTCAGTCAGTCTCCAATATAGGTTGTAAAAAGAAAAATCATTAAACCCTCAAAAGCACGTTTAAGGCTATCTTTAATTAAGCAAGCAAATCTGTAGTCCACTGAAATTCCAGTGGATACCAATACAGTGCTTCCCTGAGAGACAAAAATTCTCTTTGAAAGAGGAACCACTGAGAGTCGTACCTTAAGAGCAGACAGCTCTTGACACAGAAACCTGATGCAGGATATTGTTATATCCCCTCCAAGCAGAATGGGTATCCTCAGGACCTGATACACACCTGATAGCTCACATTCATCCCACATCGAAACACAGCCAATGCCCGAGCACGGGCGTAGTGTTAAACTCTGTGGCCCATTCCAAAGGCAAGGTACTCGCAGTGAACTCAGGGAAAAGCTACCTTTTCTCCCTCCACACCAGACCTAGAGACTTTTAGCTACGAGGAAAAAAGGACTAAAAGGTCTGTAGGGAGACTGACAGACTTAATAAGACAAGCGCGGTGCTCCATCCTGCAAAGGAAATCCGTGTAGGCAGGTGCCCCGCGACCCTGGCAGTTCCAGGGAGCAGAGCCGTGACAGGAGGGGATCTGCCCTGTGGGGTCGGGACCTCCGCGGTCCCAGCTAAGGCAAGACAGCCGCGAGCCCGGGGTGAGCTAAGGATCAGAACACTGCTGACAAGTGTTAGGGATGAAGCGCTGAGGCTCGATCGGGACGAGCTCTGCAAGCTGCCTCCCTTAAACGCTTGATTTTCTACAGCGGATTTCCAACAGTAGAAGCTTTTACTCGCTCTGCTAGGCAGAGGCTGAACTGCTTTCTTCAAACAGTTTCAAATTCACCAGCCACGCTCGAAGAACCACCCCTTTTTGCCGTTCTCTTTTCTTTTTGCTCTCTCCGGGCTTTTTGTGAAAGAGACATCCAGTTTCAAGCCATTTAAAAATATCAAAAAAACCCGATGGAAAATAATTCGCAGCTGTGATAATATCACATTTTTTAAAATACCGTAATATAGTTTTACTTTTAATAATAAAAGATAAAAAAGGGGAGTCTGTGAATAATTAGAGAGTGCAGTCTGAAGCCAGTTACAGTCACTGCAATTGATAATAAACTTAAAGCCCCTTGACAGCAGGTAAATGCTTTGCAACCCTGACCCCCTTCCTCTCACATTACTTAACAACCCTGCAGTTCCAGCATTACATCACCGTCCAAGCGATTGGTTCCTGCATTTTAACTCTCTCCCTGTCTCCTCCGATTAGGAAAAACATAATGATGGTGGGGGGGGGACACCAAACCACAACAAACTACCAAACTTCTCTCAAGTTTGCTGTGCTCCTTGTTTGGGTTTGGTTTGGTCGAAAAAACAGCTTCTGCTCCTAAGAGCTGAGGTTACACGCACCAGAAAACAAACTCTGTAGAAGTGGAAAAGAGTGGGAAAGGGGGACTCGGGAGGGGAGGAGGAGAGGAGGAGGAGGAAGGCGAGGAGGGGGGGAAACTATATAGAAATCAGAAAAGGAAAAGAAAATTAAAAACAAACCTCATGGACATCACTGAGCCTGAATTCCCTGCTGAGGTGCAGAACATGAGAGCCCTGGAATGAGTGTATGTAGAACTTGAGCCAAAGCTTAACTAGCCCGAGTGAGTCATATCCTTCCCATTTGATTCCCGTCCAAGCGATGATGTAATGCCCTGGCCCTCTCCCTCGCTCCCGCTCGCTGCACTACCTCCCTCCTCCCCTTTTTCTCCTTTTTAGCTCAGTGCTGGTGAAGTCACCATTTAAATCTGGCAGCGCTGAAGCAAAAACTTCAATGTAACCAAAACAGCCCCAGGCCAAGTTCCAGACGTACTGAGACTCGGTGGTGCAATTGCCATTGGAAACGAGTAAACAGAGAAAGAAACAGTGCTGCCTGTGAAGGGCCTGCGCAGCTGCCTGCCGGAGCGCAGGAAAGCCCTGGGAGCGGGGACGGGGCTGACACGACTGACCGGGGATCACCGGGAGATCCTGCGCCGCTCCCGAACGCCCGCCGGCCGCGCTCCGGGAAGATCCGGCCTTTGGGAAAGGAGGAGACCGAGCCCGAGTTGAGGAGGGCAGCGGAGAAGCCGGGGAGCAGCGTGTGTGGGGAGGGTCTTGGAGGATGGAGAGCGCTGCTTTGCAGGTTAAGCCTTAAAGTGGGATTTCTCTGCCTCAGCAGAGCGCAGCTGGAATTGCGCCCCGGGTCTCTGAAGGAAAACGACGGGGCTGTTTCTTGCACAGTATTGCTCAGTATGCAAACACACAGGTGCAAGGCACCTTCTTTCCCCTCAACAGAAAAAAGTACCAGAAAAGCCATACAGCGCAGCAAGCTTATAACTAACTCACTGCCGTGCTGCTCTTCCTGCCTTTCCTGTTTCTCTCCCAAGTCTGGTTTTATTAAGCATAGAGAATGTTTCTAAATGGAACTTATCATCAACTTTCACGCACACAGGGATAAGCTATTGTGGTGCGAAGTGCTGTGCCCCATCAAAGTCCTCCTGATGTGAAATACTTCAGTGGCCGTGGCTGAAATACCTCTCGTGTCCTCCCTCACAGAGGGCTTTCTCACTGCTCATCACTCCCAGCTAATTCTAGTCAATGCAGTACCAATCGGTTTGTCCACAAAAGAATGCAAAACCTAAGTAATAATAATAATAATAACAATAACAACAACACTAATAAATGAAAATGTCTAACATATAGCATCCTTGAGCAATCCAAAGACTAATAGTTTCAACCTCAAACTGCAGATCTAAGTATTAATGGCACATGAAACACCATAGAGTTATTTAAAAGTGTCTCCTTTCTTTATAGATTGCATATGTTTCACAAAGCCCCTTCACCTCACATCTAAGAGCGAAACTCAGTTTTCCAACACTCAGTGGATGCACTGATGCCCCCAAATTTAGAAAACAGTAGGAACACAGCAAAGTCAATATGCTTTCTTTTCTTTATGATGATGTAAGTCTATGGAAAATCAAATTCTATTTCCTAGAAGAATTTTACCACATTGGGTAGTTTTGGGGATGGGCTCTTTAATTGATCACAGCAGCAAAGTGCAAATGCAAAGTCTCCTCCTGAGGATACTCCTATGGTTTCGAATTATCTTTAGAGCATATTTCTATGGATCAACACTATTAGCTTCTGTCATGGTTTGGTCTTGAATTCAAGTAGATTCAGTCATGAATTCAAATGATTTTTTGTTTAAGATATGTATGATTTTAACAAACGGAATGAGAGGAGGAGAAAACTACGGGTTTGTCCTATTCAATTAAAAAAAACAGTTCTCCCTAGCAGCCTGACCTGCTGGATGACATCCTCAATTGATATTGATGCTGCAGCCACTCAGAGTGACACCTTTATCAAGCAAGGCAGCTCTGAATTAGAGGTGATCAGCCATAATTATTACTGGCGCCACTGAAGCCTGTGGCTTGACAGCATCAGATGTGGTTGTTATAAAGTTTGGTCCATTGTGTCAATGGCCTGTATAACTCATTTATGTCTGAATTACCAGCTATTGATTTTTTGTCTTCTGTCATGTAATAAAATAAAAGTTAGATCATTCCTAAAGCCCTCTTTTAATTCCAGCCTTTGCTGATAGTTTCATTTTAAGCTTATCCCCCTTCTTCCTCTCCATTTAAAAAAATGCAACTTCTACCCCTTTTTCTGTGCATGTCTAAGAGGTCATCCCCTCCTTCCTTCATTTTATTTTGTCTTCTTGCATTTACACTGCTGGATTACATAGATTCTGCTCAGTATGCCACTGACATTGCTATAAACTTTGTCCTGGGCCCAGGACAGATCCCTGGCTCAGAACATGGGAATGTGGCTACAACCGAAGCACAACTTCAAATCCCCAGGTCCAGTTTTGCAAAGAAGGAAGCTGTCACCTAAAGAGAAAAGGGGTCACTCTGAGCAACTCAGGTTAGCATGGGTCTGTTTGTGCACATACATCCATTCCTGCAGTCTTTGGGCCCCTCCTCACTCTTCTGAAAAACCCACACTTCTACCACCATAGATACTCAAAGCAAAATGCAACCAAAGAGATGATGCAGGAGCTGCAGGGTAGTTCATTGTCATCCTGAGGCTTCGAACACTTGCTTGGCAACTGTGCTCTTACCAAAAGCCAATTTTGTTCACCAGAAGCAATAGCAGATCCAGTGCCCATCTGTGAGCACCCATAATCTCGCAGGAGTGATGGCACGTGTATGGCAAATGGATGTTTTAATTGCTACTACTTCCATAGGCACAAACTCAGAAGAATTTAGCTGCTTTCAAAACAGTGTCTTACAGAAGATATTTCCAGGAGTAAGAGCATTTTCTGAAATTAACAAGAAAGATTAAAGTAGTCTGAACTGGTGGTAATTTCTAAATTACATGTTTACACTGAAATACCATTTCAAGAAATAAACTGCTTTAAAAGAGAAATCATGCTCCAAAGGAGTTAAAAACTTATTTTTTTCTTGCTTATGGGAAAGAAAAAAGTTCTTTCCAGGCAGGTATTTCCAAAGCCTATTGATTTTTTCTTCCCCCTAACAGGAAACACTGTTTTCCCCTTTTCCTTCCTGTGACAGACCAGTTAATGATAAAGAATGTCCTGTGCTCAGAGGAAATTCCACTTGCATGCAAGAGCTCCCTCTTTATCTGTTTACTTGTCTGTCTTTTCATTCTCCCTCCATTCCAACCCCAGCCTCAAATTTCCATGTTCATCAAGAATAGGGCTGTTGTGATGAGAGTTATGGGATGTTTTAATTCTAATGGGAGCCTCCTTCAAACTAGGGCCCTGGCCAGGACAGTTATGACTCTAGCTTAGCTGTCTAGTTCAGGAATTCTTGCAACACCCTCCCTGCAGAATGTTTCATCCTTGGGGAAAGGGTGGTGGGGCACACCACAGATGTTAGGTGTAACTGAAACTTGACAAAAATCACTGCTTCTGCTGAAACTTTCCAGTCTCAACAACCAGAAAGCTCTGACTTTTAAGAGCCCAAACGTCAGAGTGCACTGGGATTATCCCAAATGCGTATTGTAACTAGGAACTGGGTGTACTGCAGTTGAGATTGTGGATGGACAAATTACAGCTCCCACACACATTTTAGGTGAGTGTGTCTCATTCAGCCCTTGGGACTAGCTTTTGCCTATGTCAATCAGTGGCCCAAAGCATCAGCAAAAACTCTGTGGATGAAGGCAGCATAACCTGATTATTTTTTTCCTCCACTGCTTGGCTCTTCAAGACTCTTGATTAAGAAAATATTCTGTAATAATGGCCCTGCACTCAGGAAAGTCTCATTTTCATTCTGACATTATTTTTCATTTTTAACCCAAGAGCCTTACAGTCCCTGTGGAATTAAAGAGGCCAGATAATTTCAGGGTTAAATAAGCTTTAATGACTATCACATGTATGGAACCTTAAACCCAGTATTAAAAATTATTTTTTTAAAGTGGCATCTCTTCCTTTTTTAATTTAAAGTAACCATCCAGGTGGTTTCCTAAGGATTTCTTTGCAAATTGCTTCCAGTGAACCTTTTCAGTTACAGACCACTGCAAACCCATGTGGTGGTATTCAGCATTTAGTTCAACTTGGGTGTCCCATGTTTTTGTAGTGGACAGAGGGACTGTCTGCACAAGTGTCTGCACAGGGAGGCTGTCTCAGCAGGCTAGCTGCCACTAGCAGGGACATAAGAAAGTAAATTTCAGAAGAAACTAGAAGAAAGCTGCGTTAAGAGAGGATTTTTCAAATTACTCATAAGAAAATGGGGCACAAGTTCCCCATTTTGGTGCTTCAGAAAAAGAAATTCTTTCTTTAAGAAGACTCAGATCAAAGCACTCAGCATTGAGGTGTATCAAAGGTTTTCCTATGAGCTCTCCAAATTGTAATGAAATAAAATATCTGGAAATATCTTTTGTGAGAACTGCCCCAGATTTCTTGAACATAAGCACTCTAAAACACTGGATTGGATGAAATCTAAATGAAACCTGGAACAAAGATCTCCCACTCTCACACACATGCTCAAATGTGCTGCTACACTAGAAACACCTCACATAAAATATTTAAGGAGGAAGAAGAACTGCCAAAATTTGGGTCCAACTTCTCTGGAGACAGAAATGTGCAATGGGCATGATGGCCAGTAGACATTTTGGCAATGAGTCTTCAAGAATTATCTCAAGATAAAAAATGCTTTCCCATTAACAGTTCTAAGCACGTTAAAGCCACTTGGGATCATGGGGGTTTTGTGCTGGGAACACTCAACTACCAGGAAATAGAATTGCCTACAAATAGCCATGGGCCAGTGGCAAGTGGCTGACCTGGAAGTGAAGAGCTTTGTACCCAGTTATATATCACTGAGCCATGCAGTGTGAGCAGCCTCCTCTTTACTGGAGCTGTAAACCGCAAATACCTAAGACAAATAATGTAGCAATTTACGCCAAATAATTAATAATTTTACATTTCAGTAGAACCTTTTACCCTGAAAGATCCCAAAGCGTCTTGCAGGCCAGCCTCTGAAAGTCATTGCCCCCAACATGGGAGATGGCAGCCAGCCAGCCAACGGCACAGGAGTGCAGAGGGGAGATGCTGACTAAAGACAGGAGCAAACAGCTGCAATTAGGTAAAAAAACATCATGTAATCTTTAATATTCATGCAGAGTGAATAGGAGGTTTCCTTCCCCCACTGTGATTCTAATTACTCTAACAGATAATTAGTTTGTGCTGGTCAAAATGTGGAGACACTGTTTTCTTTAGAATTGCTTGAAGAAGCTTTGCCATACATCTACACTGAATAAATCGACCCTAGATCTTGAATATCTCAAACTTTAGACAAAACTTTACAGGCTTTGTCTTGGACACAGTGAAAACTTTATCACATGTAGCTGCCTCTCAAAGATTCTAACAGGAAAAAGGATCTGGTTTTGCTGCTCTTTCCTCATTTTACTTCTAGCAGGCAGAAAAGTAAGCTGAAGTATAAAAATTTGGATTAAAAGAGCAAACTTATATGCTGTAATTAAAAATATGTGCTCTAAAGTACAATATGGTAAGCACTGAAAAATAAATAGTACAGCTCTAAAACAAATTTTAGCACTGAACCAAATTTTATTCTTCCCCTAAACTGTCATCTCCATGCATTTTTGTCAGCTCTCATCTTTGTTTTTCAGCATGATAACAATAACTGATATTCTAAAGAAATATTTTTTTTTAAATAGGCATGTATCTGAAACTCTGTTCCAACTGGAAGAGGAGAGTGCTCGGACTCAGATCAACTTCATTACAGCAGGAGAAATTTGCAGTGCTATCTGATAATAACATACACAAGATAACTTGTTTTTAAAGATACGCCCTCTTTTGTTAGTAATCCAGCTGATAGTACAATATTTCCTCCTTGAAAATGAACAGCTATAACTGTCCACTAGGAAATCTTTTCTGGACTCTTGCTGAACAAACTGATTTAAGCTTTGGAGTTCCATGAATTACAAGTAGCCAAGTAATTCTGTTGATCCTGGCTCATCCTTACACATAGGCTTTACAGCATTCAACCACTATCAGGATGATGAAAATTCATGATCCGGGAGGTACCATTTTTAACTCGGCTTTATCCAAGAATCTGAATTTAATTTACATCCAGAATCTCAACACCTAAACGCCAGCCTCTTTTTGTGTGAATTAGAAATTTTTAATGTTTCTTAAAAACCCCACAGGTCTGCAGCACAGAAACTGAGGTGCAGCCACAACCATGGGCCAGCCTGCAATTCCCTGTCTGCAGTGACTCTTGTTGAAACATAATGTGATGTAAAGTTTCCAGTGTCACTAGTCAGCCTTTAGAATTAAAACTCTGTAGTTGATAACATAAAACAATTACATGACTAGATATTTTTAAAGGGAATAATTAATGTGTTTTCCTTTTATTTTACTTTTTTTTAATAGGAGTTAACCAGGAAATCGCATTTCAGTTTCCTTCATAGGAACTTCTCCAGCCACAGATTCATTATCTGATAGATCCTTTCTGAAATCAAGTGAGGTCCATCTGTACCCACTTACAGTTTTAGGATTTACATAGTTTAGTCTTCCAATGCTTTTCTTCTGAAAAAGTGTGGCTATCTATTAACTCCAAACATATTAAAACCAAACAGATCTCTTGCAAGCACTCAGATAAACCCTTTCAGGACCAACTGGAAAGCATCTGCAATTTACTGACATCAGAGTCAGAGTTACACCACTAGTTTTACTGTGGTGATAATTGAAAGAGAAATAATTTCTTTACTTTCACATTCTGTGGTGCAGGATGCTGCTTTAGTTTCGACATCAGTTTCTATGAATCAAAACAAATAGCTTTTCTATTCTTGCATAAAAAACCCCAAACAAACTCCGGAATAAAAAAGTATCTGTACAAAACATGCATGTCCTCTGAAGTACACAGTAAGTACACATTCCACACAAACTGTTTCTACTAGTTTTTCACAGTCTTCTACTTGGATACCCTGTGACACTGGCTTGTTCCTGGTGCTGTACACACCCAAATGGTTGTGCTTGTCCTTAGTGACTGCAGCCCATGCCAATAAGGCACTTCAGTAAATTTGATACTGGAAAAAGTGCACCTTGTCGAAAAATAATCCACAATTCAATTTGAAGTAAAACAAACAAAAAGCAAGCTAGACTTTAAAGTTGTTTCAAGGGAAAAATATATATTTATTATGGAAACAGGATAAACAGATTAAAACAATGATGACTAACTCATCTGAGAACCTGCAGAGTTTACTCACAGCCCAAGACAGAACGTAAGTGAACATTTCTGTGATTGTAGATGAATAGTCTTCATGCAAGAGAAGCAGCCCTTCAGTCAGTTTCTCCTTTTAGCTGGGATCTGCCCCTTCAGTTTTTAACCTTCCGAATCCTTAGCCTTTACTCTTTCTCTCTTGTCTGCCCAAACCTTTCCATTTCTTTCCTCCTTCTGAGTAGCATGAATTTAATTTCTTAGGATTTAGAATTTTTCTACTGTCTTCATTCTTTATGTTCAAACTTTTGTGTCTTAATTATTCTGCAGGGAATGCCAACCTGAATTTAGCTTGAAAACACTTCAGGGCTTATATATTCTTGCAATTGCTTCATAACTGGAACATATGTCTCACCACCCTGCACGTCAATAGTTGCAACATCATTTTCTCTGGCTTTTACCAATGTAATTGTACCCCTTTCATATCTGCCCAGACTCCTGCTGCAAAGACCTTTTTCCCAGCCCTTTCTGCTGAACATGCCAACCCTCTCTGTGTATCTTTTAATCAGCTGCGTTTTCCTCCTGCAACCTTCCTCCACCTTCCCTAGGATGTTTTCATCAGTGTTAAAAGTTAGCTCCAGATGAATCCACCATGGCAGTCTAATACTTCCCGTCCCCTCTGGAAAGCCATGTTTCTGATGCAGTGTTATTTACAAGCACTAGTTCCTAGGAGATGAGCAGATCATCACAGAAGCTTGCTGCCACTCCATGACCACTGACCACGATCCATGAGCCCTCCTCCTACACAGACATTTCCAGATGATGATCTCCCAGCTTCTTCTGCTTCTAGAGAATTTTATTAGTCCCCCCAGGCACAGTCTTGCATTTTTTAATACTGAATTTCATTCCATTGCCATTACTTCAGTACTCAAATCTCATCCGTGTTTTTTGGGTTGCTTTTCCCTTTTCTTTTTCTGTATGATATCCAGGTCTGTCTCAGTATTGCCAATGTCTCCAAACCCTGCGTCACCAGCACTACTTGTTACACTTTCACTACCATCATTAATGATAACACTAAACTAAATCAGGACTCTTCTGGACACTGTGTAGCCCCACAAGCAGCCTCCCGACCCACCCCCGGCACTTTCTCTTAACTGACCACCCAGTTCTCTCCCCTCCATCAAACCTCATTCTTAAGCACATTAAGAGAAACCTACCTGTCCTATTTCCTAGGACAGACTCCTCCACATTAGCTGTAGTTGTCGAGCAGTCTGCAGCTGTCAGCAGCTTTTACTGAGTGGGAATTTGTCAGAGTGAATAAGAGTGCAGGACAAAGTTTACCCTTATTTCCAGGTTCACTCTCAGCCCTGCCTGAAATTTCTCTTGGCTGGCAGAGTACGATAAGCAACTTTTTGTAAGGTTTTAAAGAGGAAAAATGTTTTAATTACAATGGAGATAAGTAGTTGCATTAATACTACTAGAATATTTAAGCAGTATTTCAGATGTCTGCTGGCACTCAGCACGTTTTAGAGAGGAATTTTACATCTGTGCTCCACAGTCCTGAGAAGCTGCCTGCACAGCATACCATTTGGCAGCATCATTATGTACAATTTTCAGTGTTCCTAAAAGGGATTTCAATAATGTCACAGGAAAAAATGGATGGTTTGTTTACTTGATTAATGTCGTGATCTGTGATTACAAATCTGTCTACTGTTGCTTTCACAGGAAATTATTTCAAGAACTTCACTTCTGGGTGTTGCTTAACATCTAGCACTGACTCCACTATAAACTCATACACATGATTTATCTGGTGGCCAGCATGTGTGGGAGGAAAGATCTAGGAGTCTGACAAAACTCTTCACTCCCTCTAACTTTCAGGCCATCAGATGTAGAAATCTAGGCTATTACACTCCTAAGCCTGTTAGTAAATCCTCAGCCAACGCAAACAATTAATATTGAGCTAAGTGGGTGCAAAATGAAAGTGATTAGGCACATCTTTTTTTAAAAAAAAATTATATGCACATATTTTACTAGCTTTAAATGTTAAACCAGCTGATTACATCATACCAACGCAGTAAAAATTACTCCAAGGTAACCTAGGAAACTGTTTTTACTAAATAACAACTGAGTCCCTTGGTTTAATCTCAATTCACACAGAACACGAGTTCAGCTGAGCCTCCCTTCCCGGCGATCCCATGCCATTTGCTGGGATGCTCCTGCTGTCGGTTCGTAGGGCTCAGCTCTCCGGGGACTGCAGCAAGGCTCTCTCAGATGAGGGGCCCTTGTCTGTTGGATGTGCTATTCTTGGTGGCTTGCCAGCAGCCCCAAATTTGGCAAGGTTCAGAGCACAAGCTACAGTTGATTATCATGAATGTTATTATTTTTATTAGTCAGTTAATATGCCTTCGCTTTCTCGTGTTTTTATTTTGCTTTGATTATCTGTGTGGGGTATTCTGTGTCTCCAGCCTAAAGAGACATGGGCAGCCCTCACAGCCATCACCTAACTTTTACCCAGGACAGTTTATAAGATTCTTAGTCCTCTATATTTTGGAGTCAAGTCAGAAATACTCTATTCAATGGCATCTCTTTCCTTAGCTGGTCAGCATTTCCATAGTGCTCAAACAAAAACATATTAAATACTTGCAAGTACTGTGAAAGAATTGCAAGCTGCAGCTAACAAAAAGCAGCTCCAAGGTTTCAGTCAATTGAGAGCCAATCAGGTAAACACAAAGCAAACCCAGGATTAATTCTAGGTTTTGACTGCTTTGATTTCTCCTGCCTCACTGCTGTGCTCATAATACCCATATGAAGGGGCACATCTCTCACAAACACACACATAGATAACATATATTATCATACAGAAAACATTATGCATATAAAATAAACGCCACTGTGTAAAAAGATAAAGCTGACTTTTTTAAAAGATGCAGGGATGAATGATGTGAAAACTTATGCTGACAGTTGTATCTTCATTTTCATTCTATCTCCCTTTTTTAGTTACTTTTAAAAACTTCCAAAACTTTCCCTTTTTAGGCTGAAATACTGCAGGCCCGGTCTTTGCCAGATAATGAATATTTTAAAAAATATTTCCTTAAACCATTTTGTCCGTGTTTTATAAGGATAGCAAAACGTGTAAAAAGTTGTACAGTCAGAAATCCTGGGAACAAAGTTGAACTTTGCCATGAAAGCAGTCCACTAAAAAAATGTTTAAAAGGGCACTGATAAAAATTTGATTTTATTTGGTGAAGCCCTCCAAAGTTTTGTTTTGTTCAGGGCAATTATATTTTCCCCAAGTTTTCTCTCTAAGCTTGAAATCATGCACCTAGGAAAACTCCATTTTTCATTTCATCTAACCTGGCTTCTATAAAAAATTTATAGAAAGAGAAAGGTCTGTAAAGTGCAGATTCCTAGTGAATTTAGAAACAAGCACGGATGAGAGATGGGCTGATATCCTGTCTGAAACACAGCTCAGCTCGTTCCCAAGAAATGTTTTCATGTAAGAGCTTTCTGTTTTGTCTTCTTCACACATATATTTGATCAAATCTGTTGCCTCTCCTGGTCTATGATACCAATTTTATTCTTCCTGTTCTCACTTACTCGGCCTACTCTAGGCTACGTTTGTGACCTTTGTAGTCCTTCTGCTCCCTTCCACCCCATCTCTTCCCTTGAAATAAAGCTCCTTGAAGTCTTATTGTTCTTTTTCCTGAGCAAAACCTCCCAACTTAGTTCACCAAACCATTACTTTGCTTTTTACAGATCCCACCCAAGTCACCCCTTTCATATTGCCTCTTCATTGAGTTAATAAGGAGCAAGACCAGAACAAGGAAACATCTGAGTTATCTTCTCTGCCTCAACATATTTCCATTGAGCTAAGCTTTCTTTCCTGCATACAAATCTGCTCAGGCTCAGTAGCCTTGCCTCTCACTCAGTAGCCTTGCAAACAAAACTATAACATTTGGAAGCAGCCAGGCCCACTATAACTTCACAAACTGCTTTTTAAAAAAGCTATTTTTTAGCATTAGAAATTTTTAGCACTGTAGGCAGCAGGCAGAAAATGGACTGAAGGGTTATAGAAGGGAGGTAAATAGAATAAAATAATATGGATCCCTTTTTCATCAGAATAGTTTTAATGACTGATAAAATTCATATGTTTTACAGTCTAAACTGTTGCTAGAAATGTTTTTCAAACATTTACCACAAGGTGCCAGCAGTTCTTTAATGCTTTTTTTATTTTCAATTCCTGCTGTATACACTCAGAGCAGGGGTACAATGAGGCTAAGACTGCAGACAGGGAAGTCATAAGGGGTATTAATGCCAGGATCAGAGACTGTTCATAGAAAACAAGACCTGTATTAGGGCTAGTACTTATGCTAGTACCTTTTAAAGAAGACAGAAAAAAAAAAAAAAGGAAGATCAATGTCAAGTTTAAATTAAATTAGTAGTTTGTAGTTGTTTGGGGTTCATCTGTACTTTTGAAACCAGACCGAAAGCAACAGTCCATGCCACAGTGAGGATACTCAGCTACCAGTGTCTGTTTTGCCTAACTCTTATCCCCTGCAAAAGTTAGAGAGAGGGAGCAAATACCTCATACAATACAGCAGCATCCACTCTCTGAAGATTATAACTCTTCCTAATATTGGAAGGCTTGTACAGTACTGCTCTAAGCTACCTGCTGGAGGGGGGGTGTGAATGAGAGAATGAGGTGTGTCAATGCAAAGACATCTACCATTTGTGAATTTATGAATAAGAAAATATCAATAAGGACTTGCTGCACTCAAGTGGAATTGCATTCCAATTAATGTTAGCTGTACAGTGTTTGTCCTAGCACTCACTTCTATTCGATTTAAACAACCATGCTGATGAGATTTAGCAACACTTAGGTATCAAAGCCAGACTATCAACAGTTAAATCAGAATAATTCAGAACTGAAACAGCAGAACTTAAGAGAGGCTGCCTTCCTGCTCTGTTTTATTACATTTTCAGTGACACAGCTATACGTGAATGGTTATTATAAAAATTACCTCAAAGTATACATACATGTTATATACACTCCATTAAGTCTTAATATTTTATACATATGCAGCTCTTTCCACTCAGAAAGGCTCACAAAGCAATTTACAAACAATATATGCAGAACTAACTTGAGACATTTAATGCAATATGGTCTCCCTTCATAGAGATACATGACTAAACATCCCCAATGAGTAATATGGCCAGCAGCCATAACAGCCTCAGGCTGTGATCTGGTCTGCTCTCATAAGCTAAACAGGGTTGGTCTTGGCCAAATGCATTTGGGAGCCCTCCAAGGAAATCCCAGGGTGCTTCAGGAAGCAGAGCTGGTGATTCAGTAGGTGGCACACTTCCCCTGGAGTCAGCTCTGAACCAACCGCTCCAGTGGAAACCTTGGTAGGTGCAACACCATTAACCAAATGGGATTGCAGGCAGGATCCTCAGCTGAGACAGGTCATTCGTCACACTGTCATGATTTATTAGTGATGCTATGGATTCTGCAATTAAAAACAAGTCGTTGCTGCTGAGCAATCCTCTCTGCAGAGTTCCCTTCGTTTGGATAAGATGAAAGAATTTATTTCTAGTTTTTTGGTGGCAAACATTGTGTTTTGAATGGAAACCATCTGTAAGTGCTGCAGGACTTCTTGGTCTTCACCAATAGCAAGTGGATTTTTTATCTCCTACCCAAATTTTTGAACATAGGTGTATGAATCCTTTGCTTTGCTTCAGTATGTCCAATTGGAAGTAGCACATCCACTTTTAGGTACTGTTCCGAGCTAAAAGGGGATGAAGCAGAGGAGAAGCCTTTGGAAAGCTGGAGAAATACCTTTAGTCTAGAAGATGACTAAGGATGAACTGAGCAACCTGGTTGTTCTATTGAAGACAAAGCAGAGGGTGGATATAAAGCAATTTTAAATACACAACAGGCTACTTAAGACAGGAAGAAGAAATACTATCTTTCTCCATTTCCACATTAACTAGAATGAAAAATAAAAGCAACTTTTGCTTTTGCATCAGGGAGGGTTTGGGTTAGCCTGAAAAAAAAACTTGTCTCTAAATGAATAGAGTTATGCACAGCAATAGGATGTGTGCTCTGCATTTCTGGAGGTAGTCAAAAACACATTAAAGATATTTCTGTCAGAAATGATGTAGATGTTACTTAATCCTACTTTGGGTAGAGCACTGGATGAACACTTGAAGTCCCCTCCAGCCATATAGCTCAATGATTCCATAATTTTTAGGAAAGCAAAAGATTTATAGCTTTAGGATTACAGATTTCTTCCTATTTATATTAACTTTAAAACAATAATTCCACCCCACCAAAAAAAAACCCCTAGAACATGTGACATTAAATAGGCTTAAAAAACTGCCACGGTTTTAGAGGGATGAATACAAAAATTACCCATTCTTAAAATTTCTTAACAAAATTCATTTTGTGACCTTGCTCACTTGGCTTTTATTTTTACATGGAAGCAACAAGATTTTTCCACCATTCTTTCCTCAAAAAGCCACAAAGAAGATCTGAGTTGTACATCTATGTCAATAAACAATGCTGCAAACAACGACAAATTTATTAATGCTTGTGGAAGTGTCAGATCCTTTTTTATTTAAAGAAGAAAAAAGGGAAAGTAGGGGAAAAGGAAGACATTCCCCAATGTTTATGTATGACCTCAAGAAACACACCAACTTTTCCTGGAGGTTTTCTCATCAGTTGGTACCTGTTTAGCTGCTGAGTTCAAGGCAGTTTGGATCTCCCCCCTGAGGCATAAATTATGGTGCTGATGTTAGCTGATAACCCTTTCAGCTGACAGGGCCTCTTTCACCCTGCATTAAAAAAGCTATGGGTGAACACAGTCCCAGAAAATACATCGCTAAAGTCCAGGTTAAACCACCTTAGAACTATCCTTCCTTTCTTCTTTTTTGTTCTCTTTTGAACAAAGAGAGAAAAAGTAAAAAGCTACTCAGTAATAAGGATGATCTGGGGAAAAAGTTTTTGCCAAGTTATTTTGTAGGGAAAGCCGTGTGGGTTGATTGCTGTCACAGCGGAGGGAGATGAAGAGGCAGCGTGTAAATGTAATAAGAAGAAAGGTTTAACACAGCCTGAGCAGTACTGGCATGTGGCCCTGAGAAAAAACATGCTCTTGGGTTGGGATGCTGAGTACAGGGGTCTGGGGCTGCAGAAGGAAAGACATCCTTGGTCCTTTGATTGCTCCCCATGCTCATGCGAAAAGGACCTAATTTCCTGCAATAAATACATATACTTCAAAATATTCCTGATCCCTTCAACAAGTCCTTTTCTAATTCCCAACTACAGCACAGCCTCCCTGGTTTTGCTTGGCAACCCACAGCAAAGGACAAATAAATCCTGAATGTCAGTAATTTTATATATATATATATATATAAACATAACCTTAACATGCTTTTTCTACGATTTAGGAAAACAGTTTCAAAATGCATATAGGACAACATGTATCTGCTAATCTCCTTTGTTAGTTTGTAGGTATGTAATCTTTTTTGTTAGAGAAATAGCCTCACAGGAGAAAGCATAGTATATTCTTCAATGAATGGCTCTTAACTTAGATTTACAGCACAGACGGATTACAAGTTTAGTTTCTCCACAGAACGAAACCAAGAATGGAGCGCTTCTAAACAAAATATTCAAACAATTCAAGGGTGTAAAGAAAGAAAAGTCTCTCCTCTTGGCTAGACCGTTTTTATACCTTAATGATTGTAACATTTTAACAGCTGTGGGAAAACTGACATTAAAAAAAGACTCAGCCCAGAAACATGGTCTGTGTACAACATCTTTGAGCTCTTATATTTTATTAGCAATTTGGATTCATTACTGTTTTAAGGAGGAAGGAAGGGAGGTAGATGTTCCTGAGAGCTGTTTCTCTAAATGTATTAACCAGAGATTTCCAAGGACGATTTAATATAACACAGCTCAATCCTCAAAAACTGGCAAAGGGGTGAGGTGTCACTGTTTATCCCTTCATTGAAATTCATGCTCTAACGCAAGAGGTCAAAGCAGGTATTGGAGCAATCTTCCTTATGAAAATGAGATAACCTCCTTTCATCCCAAAGCCTGCTCTGATCCTGCTCCAACCCCTCCCTTCCAGCCCGATGCCAGGCAGCAGCTCACGGGTACCACTCTGTCACCTTCCTTTTGAATTACGGTGCTCTGAAGGAGCGCTGTAGTATTTAATAGCCTGAGATCACAGGCTCTCCTGACACAGTACTTAACCAGGTTCTGCCTCCCTTTCGGTGTGCTCATTATTTGCACGTGGTCTATGACATCCAGGAAGAATATATTATCACACAAGTCCTCTCTTTTCCCACTGTTTGCTCTTTTATTGTATTTATCTCCTTTATCTAACAGGTTCTTGACTATGCTGTCAATAAAAAAAAATAAATAAAAAACCAAACAAACGAACAAACAGAAAACCAAAAAAGCACCACAAAAAGCCCCCCCCAAAAATCCCCAAAAACAAAAACAAACAAACAAAAAACCAAACCAAACCAACCAAAAAAAAAATAAAAACCCAAACAAACGAATGAACAAAAAACCAAAAAAGCACCACAAAAAGCCCCCCCAAAAATCCCCAAAACCAAAAACAAACAAACAAAAAAAACTAAAACCAAAACCAAACCAAACAAACAAACAAAAAAACAAAAACAAAAACCAAACAAAAAAAACACACAACCAAAAAAAAAACCAACCAAGAAGAGCATTAGCACAGATTTTGGAGGCTATGTTCACTAATCTTTTAGGAATCCTAAGGTGCCCTTTAGGATTTAAAACAAACACTGAAGCCTGAAAATGACATGTTCTGAAGCTCAACAGCCACCTCCTAATTATACCATTAGAAATCCCTCAAAGTCTGTGTTCAGACTTCATCAGTCTCAAATAGTCAGACCTCTGGGTGGAGAAATGGACATGATGAGTGTTCAGAAGTATTGCACAGGGAGACACTGAGGGAATGTCTTGTGGTAAGAGAGTTTTAGAGGAGTAATTCTGCTTAATTACAGACATATTGAAGCTGTGCTTTTGGGAGTGATATAAATAAGGTAGTTAACAAGCTGAGGCACAAAACGCACTTCTTTTGCCCTTGTGGACTCTGAGATCCTAATTTTGTTACACTTAAAAGGGCTTGTTTTATTTTTAATACCTTTTTTCTCTTCATTAGAATAGGACTATATAGCAAAATGTTATTTTATTATTTGAATAGATTATAAATTCATTTTTCCCTAGAAGGAAGGCCAGCAATTATTCTTCTAAGTAAGCCAAACAGCTAACACAGGAAAATACTCTCCTTTTAATAAGAGTTTACATTCAAACCATGGTACCATATCCTCTTGTGCTGATCAGGGAGCCCTTCAGGGAAGACCAGAACTCTGGATCAAGCAGCATTGGTGAAGCTCTGAGTGGGACAGTCCTTAAAACACCAAACGGCCTCGGGAGATAGTACACATCCAGAGGAACATTGTCTCAGGTTGGCAACCCATGTATCAGTTAACAAACTTACTTATTTTTCAGAGTACAAGTGTCAGCTCCTGTGTCAATGATAGTTTAGGTTGTTACATTCAGCTTTTTTCAGAATTATTTTCAAGTGAGACTGTCTTAAATTTCTAATGGATGCTAGATGCTTAAATACCTGAAATGGTATAGATGGCTTAAATACCTGAATGGTATTTAAAGCTAAGTACCTTAAATACCTTCCCCCATCTGTATACCAGGGGGAAGTTCAGCAAATAAAGTAGTCAATAAAACATGTATTCTTACATTTATCCACATTATCTTCTTTTTATGTTCCTGCCCACTCTCCCTCAAACAAATGCATTTCTGTAAATGAGGGATGTTTACTCCTTTGACTTCAACATCTATCCCCAAATTAGGCAGCAGATGTAAGATCAGACATATGGACAGTTATTTTAAATCTTCCACTCAGTTTCACAGCAGCCCTCCCCATGAACCTCCATCACACACCTGACTAGCATCTGCCTCAGGAGCCCACAGAGCAAACAAACAGATGACTTCGATAGGGCATCAGACTTGCAGCTCCTCTCAGACGCCTCTCTCACGGCTCTCAGCCCAGCTGAGTGGCATCACAAAGTCCACTTCCCCTCCTTCAATGCTAAAACATTTTCTCCTTCACTAATAGCCAGAGAGACCTTAAGTATCTTGCTCAAACTGCCCTAATCTCCTCTGCTCTCACCCTTTAAAATTACTGCTGGTGGTTGGCCCCTGGCAACACAACAGCATTTTAACTCAAACTTCCATGCAATAAATAGCTCAGATTTCCTTTAAAAGGAACACATACACACAACAGACTAGGGGTGCACAGAAGTTTTATGCATCTAGCAGTTTTTACATATTCCACTGTTATTCATTTAGGGCTGACCAAGTGGTCCTCAGGGGATGGCATGCACAAGCATAACATTATAAGTGTTAATAGGAAACGGATCTGAACAAAGAACCGCATTTCCCCACTATATTGTGTTTCTGCTTTAGTACATCATGTTAGTTTCCTTCACAGCTGGCTGGTTTGCCTGTTGTTTCAGGGACAACTATCATTTGCTCATAACTTTCCTTTTTTTTCACCGCATTTTATATGCATGTATAGGCATGTGGGATTCTCGCTGTGTTTTTTTATATAAATGGCTTATCTTATAACACACTTTTGAAAGCTTGTAACAAAAAATGGGTATCAATTCAACAATAACAACAGAAATATATGACCTGTGCTGCCACGTTAGAGAAAAGGATAAAGTCCAGTCAGATTTCTGCAACCAGAAAAATAAATCAATTAGTTGGTTTTTAATATAACAAAATAATTGGAAGGGTGCAAGGCAAATTCTTGCTCTTTTTATAAACCCAGACTCACTGCAGTAATATTCTGTTGTTTATGCACCCTTGGGCTGATTTCCTCCCTCTCGAAACATATGCAATTTGCCCTGCAGAATATCTTTACCCTTCCAGTGATTGGGGGAAAAAAATTCTCAAAATAAGCTGAAAGAACACCAGAACATGCATTTTGAGAACTGCCTTGCAGAAAGTCAGACTAAATCTGTGGAAATAGTTTTAAAGACACCGAAGCAGCCAGGCAGGCATGCGTGCCCCTGGTGCTCCTGTGGTTGTGTGAACAGTCACTTGTGCAAGCACTGACAGAGTCCACACACAGGAACAGCACTGCCTGCTCCCTCTCCAAATGTGTATGGGGAACACGCCTAAATAGCTTGCACATGGATGAAATATCTAATACAGGTGTACAAGACCAACTGTATACTGGAAAATCAATGACTATGTTTCCATACTTCAATATATGATGTCTCTGTTAAAAAAAACCAAAAAAAACCCCAAAAAACCCACAATTTTTTTTTTCAACTCCAATATTCTCACATTTGCTGGTTTTTCAAGAGACAGGTACCACCCTTTCCCACTGCACTCTGCAGTGAAGTCACACCCAGAGCATGACGTGACTGCAATTACTTACTCCCAAACATACGCCATGTCAGTGTGCAACTTGGGAAAGAGAAAGGTCTTCCTTACACCCAGAGTCTGGCTAACTAAATAACTAACATTGGTAACACCACATTTTCACAGAAGAAAGATTTGTTTCAGCCTCTACAAAAGCTCCACCACTGACAACAAATCCCAGGCTCTTCAAAGCAACATTCTATCTCTCAGCTCTGTTTCAGCTTCTTTAATACTCCGTAAAGTCCAAGGTGTATACTTTACACATTCCTTGCTCCTAAAGTTCTATTTCCTAAATAAGGCATGACTCCTTTCAGGATGACAGCTTGTAAAAATCACTTTAGGGTAAATTTCCCTTTTAAGGAAGCAGCTTAGCCACTCCTTTATCCTCATAATATGTACATCCCATCCCTTCAGGCAACATTTCTCATCAGCAGTGTTTCCCATTCCTCACATCTGCTTCTGAAAGAAATCCCAGGCACATCAATCAGCCTCATACATGCATAGACTAGGCAAAAACATTTGTTGTGCTCACTGAGCATTTTATCAGGAAAGATACTAAGTTATCAAAAAAAGATATTAAGCTAGAAAAACAAGCATTTCATCCCCACTGTCCACTAGACACCATGGAGTCTATCTCTGATCTCTAAAGAACCCATGCAAATACTTATAACAGTGTGGATAAGAGATGGTTAAAAACATTTTATTTAATTTGGGGAGAAGAAAGAACCTTTGAAAAACTAGAACTTTTTTACTTTCCTATTTCCAAATAAAAAGTTGTCTTTCCGCAAGAACATCCTGCTTTATTTCACCAGCCCGACAGGAAACTGACACTGCGAAGCTGCTGGGTGTTGAATGAGAAGTCAGATATTCCCAACTGAAATTTTTGGCTTGATTTTATTCCTGACCATTTTTTTTTTTTTTAATTAGAAATAAACCCCATGGTTACACCACCTTCCTGAGACAGCCTGGCTGATACCACAGCTCAGATCCAGCTCAGGAAACTACTCTCTCTGGAATAAGTTCTCCTAAAATTTCTGTGTACTTGAGTACATTATTACCTGCCATGTATGCTACTGTGGAGCATTTGTGATGCTAATAGCGATACTATTGCAGGGCTTGCAGCAAAAAATTGCTCATATTTCAATGCCAAAGAGATCTTACATTAACCATGCAAAGTTAAGCTGCATTTTGAAAAGTATTTAGATACCCAAAGCATATAATACAAGTACATGAAAAATAGAGGAGAAATTTAAACTCAAATCAGCCAAAATAATTTTTTTTCTTTTAATATCTGCAATCCATTACACCAGCAAGTAATTTTTACGTCTGATGGTTTGATTATGGTGGGGTTTTTTTTAAAATGCATTTATTTTTAAAAGGGCTGACATAAAGCTTGTTTAATTACTGGTGGAATGATTCTAGAGTTCACTATGATTTTACTGAACTACAGAATGAAGAAAGAAGTGTTTTATAGACCTTTCTGAGTCCCTGAAACCTGACAGAGCAGCTACTTATCTGCCTGCTACAAAAGACATTCAAGCTGTGGTGGTGATTTTCAGCAGCTTGAGACATTTAGTATTATAAAGAATAAGTAGCCAAGGACCAAGAGGTTAGTGGAAAGAGGTGACAGTCAATATTCTTCCTCCTTGTCATTATTTAGTCAGCTAAAGGATCAGGTAAAATAATTAGGGAGATGACATGGTATGCAGCACATTGCTCAATATTCTGGCAGTTAAGCCTGGACTATGTGGGTGATGAGTTAAACCCAGGACTACAGCAAAAGTGGCTTTAGCCTGTCCTTAACTGCAAACTGTACAATAATCTCACTGAAGCCACATGATCTTGAATTTACCTGTAAAAACAATCTTCACAGCAGAAAATTTAAAGGACAGTGGCAAGTCAGTTAGGAAAGAATGCTTTGAGACAATGGGTAAGTCTTAGGCTATTTATCACTACATTTAATTAATTACACTTTTTGGAGAAGTCATAAGAATTTAAGTTAGGCACCAGCTTTTTCAGAAACAATAAAATCTAAGAGATCAAGTTCAGAGATTCTTAACTTTCTGTGCAAGTGCCATTGACTGAAGTCACTGATGAGATGTCTAGACAGCATCACAAGTTTGACAATGAGATTTGATAGCCTCACACCCCAGGCATTATAGAATAAAAATCCTTTCTGAAAGTCCTCTGGATTTCATTCATTTCTCAGATTCAGCATTACAAATTCTCAAAATGTTTTTCATCTTACAGGACACTACACGAGCTAAACCAAGGATAAAATCTCATTCATATATTTTCAGTGGGCCTTGGTACCTGCTCTAAAAATCTGACCAGAGCTTTGGTAAATGTTCTCAGATACTTTGCAATGTAGGAAAGATATTTTAGGAGAAAAGCTGTAGGGAAGAAATGCAATTACAAACACTCTATGCCATACTCAATAAATTTTCAGACTTGAGTTTCCTACAACGTGTATGTTTATAAGGCAAAAAGACCTAAACATACATATTTTAACAATATGCCTGTGTTTCTACAGTGATAATTATCTCTAGGTTTATGATATGCCAGCAGCACCGATATCCCACAAGCATCTCTGTATTTCCCCAAACCAATAGCTGCTTTTGCCTTCCCAGCACACTGCCTCTTTTTACCCCTGTGACTCAGAAAAAGAAGTGACACTTTCACGTGATGCCCAAGGACAAACCATGCAGATTACTCTTTTCAGATTACAATGATGGTCACGACTATAAAATACATAAACAACACCACATGCTAAGAATGTGTGCTAGTTATTCCCAGTGAGTTCTGTTGCTTTTGTGTCAGACACAGCATATGTGTCTTTAGGATAGGGACTGTCTACATCATGTGTTTTCTACAACACTACGCACTCATGGTGTTTAGTAAATTAGCAGTATTTACACTTAAAACTTGTTAACCAGAACTGCTCTACTTTAAGAGACAGTAAAGCACAGAACTTGGTGTGTAATTTTGACCCTCAAAGTCTACACAGAAAAGTAATGACTCTTTTGTGAATATATGCATACCCTGAAGAAAAACACATGCATACCAGAATTTAATTTGCTCTTGACTATCAGTCCCTACAGTTGATTTTCCCATACTTGTGGCTGCTATCTGTGCCCCTTTTACCTCCAGTTGCAAGACAGCTGTCAGCTTCTTCCCCAGCCCCACAATCGAGACTCGATATGGCCTTTACATTACCTCTTGTTTTAATCAGCTTGGAGCCTGAGAAACCCTGCCTAAGTCCTCCTGGGAGCACTGTGAGCTGCCTGTGGGCCAGTGGGCTAGACCTCATCTAGCTGTCTATCTGATACTTTCTCCCTTTCTGTGTGAATCAGTGCAGACGTGCTCTTTTTGGTGCGTGCCTGAGCCCTCCAGCACAGCTGTGAGATCCGAGTGGTCTTTCAGAAGGAAGACACAGAGGAGTGAAAACTAAGAGCTACATTAAAGACACACAAGGGCTAGGTGCAGAGCAAAAAGAGACCAGGGCCAGGCATTTCAAGGGGGCACATTTGAAAGTGTTTCCAAAAGTATAGAAATTAGCAGCCACAGTTATCGATGGCTGTAAAATGCTCTGGTGAAGTCTGAAATGGGCCTTACTTTTGGACTTCTAGAACATGAGATAATCAATATAGCCCAATAGAGGGAAGCATGCAGTTGGACAACAACACAACAACATGGATGGATGGATGGATGGATGGATGGATGGATGGATGGATGGATGGATGGATGGATGGATGGATGGATGGATGGAGGCAAGTCAGAAGATTGGCATCACGTTCTATTATTTCACTAGCAGTAACTACCAGCAATGCTCAAGTGGCATAAGACATGGTCTTGTTCACATGTTATTTTGTGCCTGTTCATTAAAGAGGTGATATGTGCAGAGTGAACAATGTAAGCAGCAGCTGATTGAAAAGCATGAGAGAGTCATAAGAGGGGCTATTATACCTGCTCACTAAATGGCTTAGAAATTACAACTAGCCATTGATCATTCTGCTCAATCAGTGTTCACTGTGCATAAAGAGACTTAAAAACACAATAAAGCACTGAAAACATCACTCAGAATTTCTCAGTGAATGATGATGTGACTGCACTAACAGCTATACCATATATCTAACCAGCCAGTTTAACATGGCTGATAGTTCCACTATATTACACAAGAGGCTGATCAGCTAGAATTTTGCAAAATGAATTATTCAAGGAAAAACTCAGAGACTCAAATAACAACAAACTATCCCACTGTCAGGGTAACTTGAGACAGACACAGTCTGAACCACGCCTCCAGATGCAGAGGGTCAAATAGTAGGAGGTATGAACTGAGGCTCTATTTGAGATCATTTACATATTAATCTGGTGAACTCTATTTAAAGATTAGTGTTCCCCTGATCATACTAGTCATTTATTCTGCAGGGTATGGAAAAAAGCCTGGGCTGCCAAACAGGTTTCATGGTAATGACAGGGAATTATAAAGAAAAAGATACTGAATATGTGTCAGTACTGAAAACACAAACATGAACTTCACATGCACTGCTGGCTGAAAAGCCATGCCATGAAATGACAGTAAGGGAATACCTTAGATGTGACAAAAAACTTGGGTTTAAAACTAAATATTTCAAGGTAAAAAGCTACACTGATGCCAAACTTGTACTCCTTTTGGTTTGGGATTGATCCAAGTAGTTCTCACCACAGTCTTGGATTAAGTCTCTACTGTAACTCACAGAGTTTGTGGAGTTGATTTGATGCTGTGTAGCTCAGGCTCTGTACAGGCCTGAGGTCCACAGTAAAGAGGTCAATATGGACAACTCCCTCACCCTCCATGTGGCACAGCCTGCAGGGATGACAGGAGCTCAGCCAGCCTGTTTAAAGTCACACAAACCACAGGGTGGATGTTCCCAGCTCACAGGTAAGAGTCATAGCTGGACAACAGCTGCAAATAGTGGAAAAGCAAACCTTGCAGTCATCACAGTTCACATCCTAGAAAGTCTAGTTCATTAGCCCAGATCTGACAGCCACCTAAGTCTTTACACTTATCGGCCTCAAGGAGATCACAGCATATGAAATTATGGTTTCACCATGTTTCATTAGGTACTGCATTGCTGTGCAAGATTACATTTTTGGCTTAGTGGACTCCTAGGAACTGCTCAGTGTTAACAATTCAGTCAGTAGCACTCTACCCTCTGAGTCAAAACTCGCTGAATGTCAATTGACTACAAGTCAAATCCTTGTATTGGCATTAGGAGCTTTTTGGCAAGCCTGTGCATGATTACATTTGAAGTCCATACCACTTAGAGAAGCAATTATGCTCATCCCCCATCATTTTTCATAAGATGTATGCTTAGCACTTTATTTTCTATCTTAAGTACCAATTCAAATAATTTTTTCTCTTCACAGAGCCTCTGTGTAGATAAGTTAGGTAGAGTACTCCCCTTAATCACAGATTTTGAACTGTTAATGCTGGCTGGCCTACCATCTGCTGCACCATGGAGCAGTCACAAAAGGCTTGCTTGATAAAATAGTAAGGGATTGAAAAAGAAGTGTGGGGGAAAAGACAAGTTCTGCACATGAGATGAAGTGGACAGCAGAAATTTACGCAAAATTACACCACTGCTCTATGGTGCGTGAATAGCAGAGTGGCTTTCTTTGCTTTCCACAGCAGCCTTCAGACTGCTTTCCTGCAAGGCTCCTTTGCTGAGCTTACCTTGACCCAAACCGAGGGCAGAGAGCTGGGAAAAATGAGATAATACCATTCTTTTCAGCCTCATGACTCAGGCCAGATGCTCAACCAACAACAAAACATCAACTTTTGCCCGTGTGGTCGGAAAAAGCAGCAGCACCAGCTACACACTCCAGGCTGTCCTGGAGGGCAAAAGGCAGCAGTCTGACACACAATAAAAGCAAAGAGTAAAACCTCGGTGGGAACCATGCCATAATTCACCCTAAAATGCATCTTTGTCAGAAGTATAAACCTCCTATTCCTGTAAGGAAGTCGATGCACAGCCTGACTTGTATTAACATTGTGTGTAATTGACTGGGTCAAACCCCCACCTGTTGCACATGCAGTGCTACACACAGGCTCGCTGATTCCTCATTTGATTTCAGGCACAGATGGAGCCCAGTAGACAGGGTTGAGGTGACTGCATGTGTAGATTACTTGTGCATTTTCACATACATTTATTCCACATGCAGTCACAAACTTTTTTAAAATTTTAATTTAACCCAAGAAGCAGAATTTTCCAGGAATTCAGTACAATATCCCATCAAATAAGTTCTTTCTTAAATAAAAGTTCTTTTGTTTCCACGGCTTATTTTTTGGACACTGAACAGCGTTTGTTGGCTAAGTCACATAATTTCTAAATAAGCATGTTTTCTGCGGGTCATAAATAATGGGAAGGAACATGATGGCTCAAAGTCTTTTGAATGCATGTGTCTGTAAGAGGAGCAGAACAAGGAAATTTTTTTTCCTTATGATAAATTAAATGAGCTGGAATCACGGACTAAAGCACAGTAATAGAAAAGGGATGTGTAAAGATGTCTACTAAATGTAAAACTCAAATCCTTAGTCTCTTCTGTATTCAAAGTTCAGTCTATAACTCCATAGCTGTGATTATATGATTAGAAGAATCTACAGTGACTGTATGAAGAAAATAGTGAAAACTCAGCTCTGAAGAAGTAACCCCAACATTTCAGTAAAATAATTGCGAAGTAAAATAAAAGAGTGCAGACATATTCCAGCTAGACTTTTTAAATGAGAAGAAATGCTTTCAGACAAGCATCAAAAAGGATCATAAAAGACGATCAAAAATATTCCACAGGGGAGTTTAAAAGACAACTGGTAATAGGGCAAATAAGCCATATAAAGTTGCCTTACCTAGATAAGCAGGCATGTCCATAAAGGCCCACTATATAAACTATATTGAGACAAACCATACAAAAATGGGGTTAAATGTCTGCATGTCTTCCTTTTAGAATGTTTTGCTTCCTAGAATCCCACCTCCAGTCTGTTTTTTTCTTGCTTTATTTGACCAGGAAAATAGCTGGCCTTTTTTCCTTCTTTTTTTTAAATATATTCTGCAGTTATAGATATAGTTCATCTTTTTTGAACATTTGTTGATTGAATTTCTAAGTACATATCCAATTTGGCTCTTTTTTCCTAGTTTAGATTAATAGCAGAAATACATTTTGAAATGCATGAAGGAAAAACACCCATCCAAACAACAACAACAAACTAAACCAAAAAAAAAAAAAAAAATAAACCAAACAAACACAACACAAGGAAAACAACAAACCAAAAAACCAAAATCTAAGTTCAGCAGCATATGAATGAACAATCCTAGAAACAGAAATTAGATATATAAAATAGTCAGCAGGGTACTTTTTTTTTTTTACTTGAAGAAAGACAAATTTTAAAGGTTAAATTAGCCAGTGGGTGGGTTTCCTACTGTTCCCTGAATTCAGTAGAAGTAGTCTCAAAAGTGAAATTAAAAAAATCATAAAATGAAATAGAAGTACTGTGGTATTAGTGCAAAATGTGTTTCTTCATTTACAAACTTTTACTGCCTATATAATTTCAGGCAAAACAAAATGTATGATAGATTTTGTTTCCCTAATAAAAAAGTAAAATAATAAACAGAAAAGTCTTGTTAATAGCTTCTTCATACACAGAGTGCCAATTACTTCCTTTTCTTATTTCTACTGTTAAAAATTAGAAGATGGAAGTTTCAATAGTTGGTGCTTTCAGAACACTGAGTGCTACTCACCACTAAATCAGATTTGAGGCAGATACCAATGAGCACGTTTCATTCAGGTTCAGACAATTTCATACTAGTTTACGATCACTCAAGGGAATATCATAACTGAAGTTAGTAAATAAAGCAGAACAATATCAACAAAAGTGCACAACACATTCCACAACCTTTAGCACCCTGCTAAACATCAGTGGAAGTGAGAAATGGAAAAATTGGTGAGTCTCAAGATACTTGTTTGACATGAGTAGAAATATACCTATTGGAAATCAAACTTACTTAATTTGCAGGGATGTATGGCCCCTCTTTCTTAGGCTTTGAATGTAACACACAGCAGATGAGTTTGTATTGTGACAGACTTCCCCAGCTGGCCCTTAATATCAGGGATCCAGGCACGAGATGGAAAGGTCCCTCTTGTGCCTGGATGAGCAAACCTTTAATTGCAAACCCTGACTTGAAGGAAAAAGCTAATTGAATGTGTTTTACCTTGTCACAAATGGTTAATGTTAATGGATAGATGCTTTTAAACCCAGAGGCATTGAGGTTCTCTCTCTACCTCCTGCAAACACTGGCTTGGCTGACATCCTTTGATATCACTATGGATGAGATCTTTATGCATGTCCTCCAAACAAGCACACTTCTTCCAACTGATGAGCCAAGGCCTTGCCCTGCTAAAAAAAACCACTGCTCCAGACTTAGATGGGCTACTTAAGACATTGCAGGAAATGAATTTCATCATCTGACTAAAAAGGATATCAAGTAAACAGAACGTGAATAAAAGTTCCAAGAGACCAGATCATTCTCAGCTACTTTGATTGCAAAAGCACGCTGAAACCATATCTTCTTCAAGCTTTAGCAGTTAGATTCCTGCTGGCCACGTAACAAACAAGAGCCTTTGCCAGGAAGCAATACCACATACTAACCCTCTTTTCTTTGGGAAGCGTAATATAATTCCCTATCTGTAGGGTCTTCAACATTCCCAGAAGACAAAAGAGAGCAGGCTTGATCCTTCCTTGCTTCAATAAGCCAGCTATTTCTAAGGACTATAAAATCAGCTCTCCAGTTTCCATGGTCTATTTGGATGCAACAGCAGCTGGGTAGTAGAGAAGTCTGTGGCAGGAAAGTCACCTTCTACATCATCCTCACTGGGCTGCTGGAGGAGATGGATTGCAAACCACACAGAAGAAAGTAAGAGTAGGGTTCTCTCAAGTAAACAATTATTTGTTTGTTTAAGTGCTGCCCTTTTGGTGACCTACTCCTTCCCAAGAAGGTTTTGCAGCAGAAACAAAATCTCCTTGACAGACAGAAGAGTTTCTTACCCATTTTAGCAGCACACAGGCTGCTTGCTCAGTTTGCAACATGACTTCCACTCTATTATCTCTACTTTCCTGTTGTTTAGGAAAACATGCAACAGATGCAAGGATAGATCTGGACAAAATACAGACCTAACTTCCTTGAGGGAACTGACAACTGTTAACCTTGATAAGACAAGGGGTGGTGGCTTAAACTGAAAGTAGGTTTAGATTAGCTATTGGGAAGAAATTCTTGACTCTAAGGGTGATGAGGCACTGGAACACATGGCCCAGAGAAGTCGTGTGTGCTCCATCCCTGGAAGTGTTCAAGGCCAGATTGGATGAGGCTTTCAGCAACCTGGTCTAGCAGAAGCTGTTCCTGGCCCATGGCAGGGGGATTGGAATGCAATGATCTTTAAGGTCCTTTCCAACTCAAACCATTCTATAATTCTATGACCCTAGGGGAAAGCACACAAAATGAGGACCTTCACAGTTTAAAAAAAATACATATCCAAAGCCCAACTACACTCTACAGACAACATTCACAACAGAAGAGAGCGCAAGATTCACATTCCCATTTGCCGAGTGTCCTTCAGAGAGGGAACATTCTCTCTCTGGGGCATATGGGATGTGGTGGGGCACAGCTCCTCCAGGCACTGCCATTTCCGTGTTCAGTGGAGAGACAAGGCAAGAGCATCTTGTCTGTCCATGCTTTTAAGGTAGCAGTTGTGCCTGGCTCTCAAGGACAACCGCACAAGGTCTGGGAAAGTTCCTCCTCACCACCTCCCTCGCCACCACGCACCCTTGTAAGGCCAGACGAAGGATGGCCCTTAGCTGAGGATTAGCAGTGCTTAAAAATAGAAGTTGAGACATGCAAACAGACAGAGTTATAACTACTGAATTCCAGTGTGAAAAGAAAGTGTCAGCTGGCAATGCTGGAGCTTCGCTGTGTGGGCAAGAAAGGTGTTGGAATGTCAATCCAAGTGCCATCTCCTGCCATGGCATGTAGATGAACAGCCCTGGGAGCTTGGGATATACTACTCTGAAGGGCACTAGAGACTGCCATTTACAATGATGCTCCATTACGGAATAAGGTGATCAGCAATATTAGGGATGCCCTAATAATCCTCCATGACAGCACGTATTTAAGTATTGTTGACACAGACAAAGGTGAAAACATTCAGAAAAACTTCATACAGCTGCACCATAGCTGTAAATGCTACCCAGAGAGTAATAGTTAATATTTTTTACATAAAGGGTAGGATGCCACTAAGGCAAATAATCAGCCTAATTTTTATCTTATACTAACATAACCCCATTGGCTTCAGAGGAGCTCCACCAGGCGCACATCCGTGTGTTTATTATTACTTATATTATGGTGGTGTCTACAGGTCACAAACCATGAAGACATGAAAGAAGTATTCCCTATTGCTGACCTAAAACAGGAGAGAGAACATCTGGCTCTTTGACCTTGCCCTCAGGATTCAAAAATCAAGAAGCCAGAGATCAAACTAGGAGCAGTAGCAGAAGCTAAAAACACTTAAAAAGCAAATAATCTGTTTACTCAGTATGGATATTTGGCTTCTTCTGAGGTTTTAGAAACAAGTGCACTGTATCAATACATAATTTGAAATTCCTTGTTTTAATTTAAAATATTCTATGATAGTAGAGTTCACTTTGTTTCAATATGAAAATGAACACTCCCCAGGATAGCAAAAATGCATCTGGTATCCTGATCTCTTATTAAAAATGGATGAATGGCTATTTGTAGAAAATAAGCACTACAAAATAGCACTCCAAGCAGCAGCAGCCCAGGTAAGTTTATCACGCAATTCTACTCTCTTTTCCTATCCTAGTGGGTAAAAACCACTTATATTTCAGCTTCAATCTCATAACTGAATGCAGAATTTCAATTCTGCCTTATTAAATATGGCAACAGATACAGTTTGATATGTTATCTAAACAACTTGAGGCGAAATACTCTGATTTCACAGCTCTTGTTTTCTGCAAGCAGCTTGATCTAATCGATTGATTACTGGCAATCTATGGAGAAGACCTAATCCTTGTGTACTATCCTTTGAACAAAAACAGGACAAACTTTCCTCGCAATTCACATTTCTCATGTCATACTGGAGAGACGGCAGCATCAAGAAATAATGTGAGAATGAGGATGGCAGCTGGAGTACTCTTCAACGATTATAGCTGCATTTCAAGAGACACTGTTGTTTTTTGCATCTGCATGTCTGGGGTCTTGCAGTAAATCCATGAAATTTGTGCCCTGCAGTTTGCCATATCCTGCACAGCAGTGGCAAATGGGAAAACAGGGAATGGCTGATCTAAAATTGTGGTCTCAGTACACAAGAAAAATTGGGGTGTATTGGGAACAGTATGCCATCAGGTGAACTGCAGTCCAAGGCTTTCCGGGCTTTCTGAGACCAAAATTATCCCATAGACAAAAAAGGGAATAAAAACCCCACAAATGGCTATTAAGCACTGAAATGTATCTGCAGCAGGAGGGAGACTTTTTTTTTTTAATCTAGTAGTTCATATTACCTTGGGATGAATTCACACCAGACTGCAAGGTCAGGGGTAGCCAGCAGTTTAACAGATGACCTTAAAAGGGGCTATGTATTTTAAGAAATGGCAATGGTGATCCAACAGGTGCCAACAATTCTTTCTGCCTCACTTTGAGATTTTCCAAGAATCTCACTGACCAGTTTAAATTGCCTCAGTGATATATGTAAAGGTGAAGTATAAACCCATATACAGGACTCAGGTTTGAGCAACACCCTGCAACCTCAATTTGTCTTAGAAAAATAATCACCTTCTACTGAGGAATGGCTTTCTGAGACCTGTCAGTAGTTAGCTTCAGACATGAATAGTCATAAAGACTTGTAAATAAACTTCTCCAAAACGTACTCAAAGGAATCCTGTGTTGACAGAGAGCCTTTCTTATAAATGAGTCACAAACATTTCGCAGCATCAAGGAAATGGTTGAAAGCAGCATTACAAAATCCTAAACTCTTTCTCAGACTTTACCCACCAAATTCACAAAGTCTTGTCTGAGTAGGGGCCTTCTAAGTAACCCTGTATACTGTTTCAGTCCTGGGAAAGATAGTATATACATATCATTTTTATGAAACTGCTCCTTCAAATCTGAACAGCTCTCAGAAAGGTTCAAAGGGTAACTAATTCATCTCTGTGTCCAGCTAATCTCTTGGAAGGAATCCTAAGAAGTAAAAAGCACAAGAGACCATCTCCAGCATTTTCAACTTGAGAGCACTAAAGTCACATCTGATTAAAGTGCCTAATTGTTCCATTAGGAGATAATTATTGTCAGGCTGCTGAACAAGGTGTTTGTTTCCACAACTGTTATACCTGGGAAACTCAAATCAAATTAAAAGTTTCAGATTCAGAAAAAAAGCCCTTTGTAAACCAAATAGTAAAGTAAAATTTCATCCTGACCTATAAAAAATGAAATTAAATAAAAACCACAAGTCAGTAAATGCATGACTCTGTTGTGCCAAACTGTATTTTAGCATTAGTAACAGCTTCCCACTTTCTGGAGTTTTAATTATGACTCAAGGGACTGGGAAAAAAGAGAGGGTGGGAGAGAATGTAACCTTTAACTGCCTCACTGGTTGCTGTCCCTACCTTTACTGCTGTTGAACTAAAAATCTCCACAGGCTAAAATTCCTTACATTGCAAATAAAATAGTTATTCCCTGTTTTTTATCAGCCTGGGTCCCACAAGGAACTGACAGCCGGTTTATGTCAATGAACAGAGTAAGAGTTACTGTTTTCAAACATTCATGTTCCCTCCACACACCACACACCACACCATACCACCACCACCACCACACCACCACCACAAATGGTGAGCAACTCAAAGCAGATGGTACTAATAACAAGCAGAAGGCCTCAAGGTTGTGGGTTCTACTAAAGCAGCATGACATATGGTACAAACAGGTTTGTGGAAGATGTTATTCCACTGCATTTTATTGAAGTCATTCATCCATGTCACTGCTGCTAGATCTACCAGCATGAATCTGAAGTGATGTGACCATGCTGTCCAAATCTCTAATGTTTCTTGGAGCCAACCATCTAGGAAGGGAAGGAGTTGTGGCTGTGTAGGTTGAATCTCAAGATAATACCACACTTTCTCTCTGCAATGACATGGTAATTCACAAAAGATCTCATAGAGGATCGGGAAATTCACTTGGGCCTCAACCCTGTCAGATCCTTCAGCTAAGGTTCTCAGTACTTTCAAAAACCAGCTTCAATCAAATCCAAATTGCCTAAAACATTAGAAACTCTTGTACTGGGTTCTCACATATCAGAGCAACTTCCCCCACCTGGCTTACTGATTTGGCACTACTGATCTTGGTATATGCCAATGGTCCAAGCTAATTTGTTTGCAGAAGAACAAAGTAAGAGAGTTCCCTGGATTTCCTCTGTCTCTCAGAGTCCACCATAGCAAGACCAAGTGATGATCTTCAAGTAGACACTCAGTCCATCTCTGTTACACAATACATGCAATACACTATATAAGCTACTAGGAACTCTTAAAGATACGCTCAGAACTATGTGGAGACAATTTATAAAGAGGTTTTTCAACTAAAAGCAGCTCAAATACTGAGTCTGGAAAGTAGTGTGACTCTCACAGGCATGGCAGGGTTGCTGCAGCATTGGCCATCCCCATTTCCAGCAGCCACTGACACAACACAATGAAGTAGGTAAGTCAGGAAGATGACTTATTAGAAGAAGGACAGGAACAGACCATAGCAATACATGAAGGATGAATGAAATAATATTAAAATTATTATTCAGTCAATACTACTATTTTGAAAGATGACCCAATTTATTCCTAAATTCCTGTCTCAGAGGACAAGGAATTAAACAGCTCATGAAAGCTTAAGGACCCAGAACAGAATGAGAGGTCACTGGGCAAGGAGAATTTTTGGTAATATTACTATTACTTTTCAAAATATATAAGCTTTTAGGTTGCTCCAGAACCTTTACGTAAAATTCCCAGAACAAATTAAGATTCTCATCATTTTTAAATGGCATTCAGGCTATAGATTAAAATAAAAAAACATGCACTTTTCAAAAAAGGAAAATAAGATATGTCTTATCAAAGTTTTTTAAATGCTGCATAAAATTTCTTTATTCTCACAGGCCAGCATTCAAAAGATAACATGTTAAAAAAGAAAGAGCTCTAGAAAACTCTGTTCATCAGTATTGAAAAGTTTTCAGTTTTTGAAATCAGAAAAGATTTCAGAACCATTTGCATTATGGCACTGAAATGAAATAATTTCTTTGTTTCAGCAGCGTTATATTTTTAGATGTATTGAAGAATTGTGAAAACAATTTTGCAATATCCTTCCCCCTCTGAAAAATGTGTATCTTCGTTTCCCTATTTTCTTAAAGGGATAGCCATGAATGCTTTAATTTCAAAGGCAACTAATTTTAATTAAGAACAGAAAGCCAAAATACTTGGAATGAGAGAACTTTAATATGAACAAAGAAGTTTGCATTGCTCTAATGGAGAAAAAAATTATAGTTACACACTACAGCAGCATAAATTTGAAGTGAGAAGATTACAAACTCCAGCAAACCCAGTAGAAAAAGTGTGCTAATGTATCAATAAATTCACAAAATTTGATGTGAAGGTGAATAAAACAAACAAAAAAAATTTACCAGACTGTATAAACAATGTAATATATTTCCAAGGTTTAGATACAAAAAAAAGCTTTTCTGCTAACAAAGGTGAAATGTTTTCCCTGCTGTCTCAACACCATCTCTGTTAGCCAGCTGAACAGTCCTGCTCATTACCACGTATCAGAGAGCAGCATGTTTCAATGTAAGTGGAAATGTCAGTCCGCGTGTGACATCGCGGATCAAAGCCCTGCCTCTGTACTTGTACCTTCTCATCTCTTCTCATCAGAGCTTCCAGTTTGAGATGGAACAGAAGGAACGTGAAGTTAGCTTCAAACAGATGTTTGAAAACAACTGGTGGGAGCAAGCTCCCCTCAGGAGCAGTCAGATTGTGTGGAAGAGTATCTGTTAACTTTCATTTGAAGGTCTCTACACTGGAGAACCAGAACATAGCAGAGGGAAAAATTAATAAGTTACGGAGATGATGGAGAAAAGGAAGAAAAGGGTTGTGGACTTGATGGTCCACTGATGGTCCACTTTTACTGAACCCCACATTTTTCCTACATTTGTTATAGCCAACATACAAACATTTACATAAAAACAAAGATACTATTTAATTTGAAAAAGGACAAACACTTATAGCAAGTAAAAACATGCCCCAGAAGTCGTCACAAGTGTTCTATATGTATCCTAAATTTAGATTACTTTAATCTTTCTCAACTTATGTAAAAACCCAAATATGTCTTCTACTTTCATTTACTAAACAAGGCTAAAATCCTATTTAAGTCAAGAATAAGCCAATGCCACCAAAGTAAGCATACGTGTTAAAGAAATAGCTTTTGGTAGAATGCCAGGAGTTGAGCCCACTCATTTTAAGATTTTTTTTTTTCACAGCTATATTTGCCAGCAGGTATCAGGATGTGAATTGCAGCCATTAGATTCACATACAAAGGAACAATCTGATTCTAGATCAAAGATGCATGAACGGTGCTGCCACACAGGAAAGATTCCTTTTAATTCCTTGTTTATCTTAACCCTCATATCACTGGACAACTAATTTCTATCCACTCTTTTCACCTTCCTAGTTTAGGAGCCTAAATTTTTGTGTTGCCCACTGTTTTGGTTGCTGATTTTTGTCTGTCTTTGAAGAGGTGCTTCCAGCTCCAAAGCAAGCATATATGGTATCACTTTAGAACACTGGAATCAATAACCATTGCATGTCAGCTAAGGAAATAATCTGTTTTTCTTTGCCACTGGGCTCTCTCTGCTCACATCAATGCCATTACTAATCAGGCCAAGGGACACATGGATATTTGATTTTTTTTCTCGTAGAAGATCATATAATTTGATACATACAGAAACACAGATCTATGCATTTCGGTCAGCACAAAAGAAATGGAGCAATTGAAGTTTTAATGACATAATGAGAAAGAAATTGCCCAGACAAAAGGAGAGACAGTCTAGCCATTTCAGAGGAAAAGCCTAAGCTATAAAATAAAATTCCTTTCCCTCTCGGCAGTTATACTCCCAGCATAAAGGATAGCTGGGAGACCTAAGAAACCCAGTTCTAAACATTCTCAGTTTCGGGACTGTGGAACCAAATTTCGTGTAAACCAAACCCAATGTGATTTCCACCTGTGGAAGATCTTATCTTCTCTTCCTCTTAATTTTAAAGGCCATTGTGCTACATTGACCCTGGCTGACTCCCAAGTGCCCACCAAAGCCACTTTGTCCCTTCCCTCCTCAGCTGGACAGGGGAGAGAAAACATAACAAAAGGATTATGGGTCAAAATAAGGACAGGGAGAGATTGCTCATCAGTTGTCATCACAGGCAAAACAGACTCAAGGAAAAAATAATTTGATTTATTACCAATCAAATCAGAATAGGATAATGAGAAATAAAATCAAATCTTAAAACACCTCCTCCTCACCCCTCTCTTCTTCCTGGGCTCAACTTTACTCCTGATTTCTCTAGCTCCTCTCCTTTACCAGCACAGGGGGTTGTGGAATGGGGGCTGTGGTCAGCTCATCACACCTTGTCTCTGCTTCTTCTTCTTCTTCATGGGAAGGACTCCTCACATTCTTTCCCTGCTCCAGCATGGGGTCCCTCCCATGGGAGAGACTCCTCCATGGACTTCTCCAACACGAGTCCTTCCCACAGGCTGCAGATCTTCACAAACTCCTCCAGCATAGGATCCCATCCATGGGATGCTGTCCTCAGGAACAGACTGTCCTGTGTGGGTCCCACATGGGGTCACAAGCCTTGCTAGCAAAGCTGCATGCTGTGGGCTCCCCTCTCAATATGTCCACAGCTCATGCCAGGAGTCTGCTCCAGCATGGCCTTCTCACAGGGTCACAGCCTTCTTCCAGCATCCAGCTGCTCCAGCGTGGGTCTCCTCCACAGGGTGCAGGTGAATCTCTCCTCCCACCAGGGACCTCCATGGGCTGCAGGGGAACACCCTGTCTCCCCAGGGTCTTTGCCATGGGCTGCAGAGGAATCTCAGCTCCTGCACCTGGAGCACATCCTCCATCTCCTACTGCACTGACCTTGGTGTCTGCAGAGTTGTTCCTCTCATAAAGTCTCACTCCTGCTCTCTCTGGATGTAATCATTTCTGAGCAATAACATTTTTTCCATCTTATATCTGTTATTCCAGAGGCACTAACACCATAACTGATGGTCTCAGACTTGGCTCCCCTGGAGCCAGCTGGCATTGGCTCTGATACAGGAGAGGCTTCTAGTAGCTTCTCAAAGAAGCCACTACTGCAGCCAGCCCTGCTACCAAGACCTGCACAAACCAAATACAACCATTCATTTCAGCCAATGGATTTCCCCAATCATTAATGGACTTTGTCGAGCAAAATGAGGAAAAAAACCCATATAAACACTGTATCTCAGTTTGGCCTATAATAATCCTTTTGTTGAGGGAATAATAATAGTGCAATAAAATTAAAAGTAATTTGAAGTCTGTTTCCCATGGGGTGCTTAGACTAGGTTGATACCATACCCTAAGGGTATTAAAAACACAGAAGTATAGTGGGGCAGAGGGGTGACTCCATAAACACAGCCGTAGCACCTCCTTTCAGTCAAGAATTCAACCCAGCAATAACCAGACTGCTCAGCTGCAGACACCAATGTCCTGTCATTAGTCAACTTCAGGAAATATTCACCATTTGTTACCCAATCTGCAAAGACAGGAAGTAGAGGAAATGGAAACACTGGGGGAGGGAGAAGGTTCTGCTCTTTAGTAGGTGATGGAAAACAGTGAGAACACTACTGTTTGTTCAATCTAGTCATCTAGGGACTTCTAGAGGAACAAAGACCTTTATCTCCTTTTGTGAGATTAAACATTGCAGAGAGAGAGTTTGAAGACAAGTTTTGATCTGAGGACAACACAAAGTAAACTCCAGAGCCAGGAAATGAAATCTGTGTTGCTGTCTTCTTCCAAATATTAAATAGTTTAAACTTAGCTCTGCTTACAGGGAGGGATATGGATCTAAAGCCTATTGAAGTAAGTGGAAAGACTCCAAGACTCCTATTCACTCCTAAGCGCTTTAGATGACAGCCAAAGTAACAGGACTTTACCACCACCACCACCTCAAAAGCTGTCCACAGTTTGAAGATGTTAAAGGTCTTTTTTTCCTAAGCAAGTTCCAAAGCTTATTAGTGGTACTCTAGAAGTGCATCACTGACAGAAAAGGATCACAAATTTTATCAAATGGTTCACTGCAAAAGACAAAGACAAATGTTATATGCTCAAAGTGGTAGCACATGGGTGATAATTGAACTTTGGCCTTTGAAAAATACCACATTCTAGGAAAGAACAAAATCTTTAAAGAATTAATGAACTTCCTCCCTTCCCTTTCCTCCACTCCCATCTCCTGCTGCCTAGAGTGCAAAATACAGGCAACATTGTAAATTCATTAACTTCTTTCAAACTTTAAAGGACTTTCCTTTGCTTGGTTACTTCTCACATCCTAGTGCATCTCCTTTTCACTGCCCTTGTTTAGAGTTGAATTTACTGAAGTTGCTGGCTTATTGCCTTGACTTCCATTAAACCTCTGTGATTTTCCCTGCAACTCAAAAATTAGCATAATATGCAACAGGAGGCCTTGGTGAAGTGTGGGCAGGAAGGAAGGTGGTCACTCTCCTCTATGAGTGGCAACCATTGCATCAAGGAAGCTTTAGTCATCTGAAGGGGAAGCTGAATTGCTTGTTGAGGGATCTCAGTTCCCATTTTCACTCATGTGGAGGGAAGGAGGTGGTTGTGGTAGCCCTGCTGGTATGTGTGAGAAGCAATGGTGATCAAGAAGGAGCCCTGGATGTACTTGCCCACAGAGCATACATCTGAAATTCTGTTTCAAGAATTCCAGTGAGCCTGATCTGCAGAGGCATCGACTGCAATTTCAGCACAACCGATGCTGAAAGATGCAGGTGCTCACCTCCTTTGGAAGTCAGGTCCCAAAATATAGATTTGGGAACCCTATCTATTGCCATGCACTTTTAAAGTGATGCATCCAAAAACGGTAAAGAGATAAAACAGTTACTCTCAGGCTCTCCTGTCAATTCAAATTCCACTTGGATCTGTAACAGCTGGACAGCAGATTGATAGCCTCATTTAAATGACTTCTCACAGAGTCAGTGCTATAATAGGCATTAATTAGATTCTCTTGTGGGGATACAAAAAAAGGCTAAAAGCCTGGAGAGAGCATTATCTCTCACAATTAGCTGAAAAGAGCATAGGGAGTAAGCTATTGGGATAGCCTAAGGACAACCCTAACTCAGCCAAAATTCCTTCTGGGTTATCTGTGGGGCACGTGTTTCATGATGCCCAAGTGCTTCATTCTCACCTTGCAGACTGCTTGTCATCATATGGCATACCCCAGCATAGTCCTCAATCCAGACATTCAGGTGCTTAATTCCCAGTCAAATAGAAGAGAATAGTCTCTGCAAGAGGGATTGCAAAAAGCTGGTATACTAGAATACAAATCCATGGGTTCTCTCCTTCACATACTTAAAGGAAAATCTGTACGCAAACTTGTTGTAGATGTTTTATTCCCTTTCTCTCATAAGAAAAACAATTGCTTTAGAAAGTCATCTTTATCAGTNAGCTGGTATACTAGAATACAAATCCATGGGTTCTCTCCTTCACATACTTAAAGGAAAATCTGTACACAAACTTGTTGTAGATGTTTTATTCCCTTTCTCTCATAAGAAAAACAATTGCTTTAGAAAGTCATCTGAGGAAAAGGCACAGCTGGTTTTGTTTCCTTATTTTCCTTCCCTTTATTTTCTTCAGAAAAGAAAAGGCAAACTGTTGCCCTCTGCCATTCCTGTAAAAAACCCTATTTAGCAGTTACAACAAGTTCAGGCTGCTTAAACTTGAGTGTGTCCCTGGTATTAAAAAAGTGTTCACAGGTTAGGGCTGAAGCACTGGTTTCCACAAGAAGAGGTAAAATTAGATTGTCTTGCTGTTATCCTCTTACCATACTGAGAATAATATATTAAATCTAACATCACCTTGTGAGAATAATAATTAGAACACTGCAGGGATACAAGAAGTTATCCTTACATTTTATATGTAAGTAACATAGCCTAGGACAACAATGACTTCATCTGAAGCAAGAAGGTGCCTTACAGAAGAACAGTACTACTAAATACTCCTAGAGCTTTCCTCACACCCTTCAATACTATGACACCCTCAGCTAAAATAGAGAGGACATCACAGGGCTGTACTCAGGGTTGGGGTGGATTTCTTTTTTTAATTAAATGTGTACATGTGTTTTCTCCCTAGTGCATCTACTGCACAGCATGATATTTTCATTGCTTGTCTGGGATTCAGCAGACAGAAACATTCAATCACGTACCAGCATCTGGATGGGGCTTGGCTGAATGTTAGAGGCCTGCAGGACGTAGGTCCAGGGACTCCCTCCCTCCTTACAGACCATATATTGTTACTTTGACATGCAGGATAATATCTTTTCATTAATCATTTCTTTAAAAATGCAAAAGACAAAAAAATTTTTTCAAAACCAAACTAATATTAAGAGGAATATGTCAGGTAGCCGTGATGATACACCAGTATAAAGTCCCTGCAGTATCTACCATTCTTTCAAAAAACTAAGACAAGTCAGGTAATAAATAAAGACTTAATAAAGACTTAATAAATTAATTAACCACTTCCATTAGGTAGAACTGAGTGAGCACAGAGTGTGCCACAGTGCTCCCAACCCTTCCACTTTTGACCTAAAAAACACAAAGAAAATTATCTTCAAAACTGCTAAACAGTTACTTCAAACACCAAGTGACAATTGTGTGACAATTGTATGACAATGTGAGTTTTGATCCAGATTCTTTCCCCCCACACCCAATTCCACTCCTAGAAAAAGAAAATTCATGGTGCAGATAGGAGCAAAATCTTCCATCCACAAAGAAATTACCTATGTATCTTGGGATAAAAAGCAGTAAACAATAACTCACATGCCTCAGAGAACATGAGAGAGTCTGCATTTCTCCACTTCTTTCCTTAAACTGATCCCAAAATGTTTGAAGAAGGGTGAAACAGACATTCAAATGTCAAGAAACAACTGTCAGAGGGTCCTTATATTCAGGGCCAAGTTGGAAGGATATTCCCTCCAGCACTGTATTTCAGTTTGGTACCATCTCTTGATCAGAAAAAAATGATCCCCATAGAGTCTGTTTCTTTGAGAATCTGAAAACAAACTGATCTGTAAGTGACTGTACTGTAAAACAGTGAGTCATATCAAGGAGTAAGAGCCATTTTTAGGCTATGAAGTAAGCAATACCCTGATCTAAAGGCTATCACTGGTAGACAGAAGAGACAAGTTTTCTCACTGTAATAATCTGGGGACATGAAGGAAAGGGAAAAAGGACAGAGAAATCCTTAAGTGAAGGGGAAAAAAAAACAGCACCTCTGAGCAATATCTTGCTCTTCTGTGATGAAAATGCAGCAATAATAGAAAAATATAACAATAATGATAAAGAAGAATAATAGCTAATAAATCAAAAGTTCTTTAAATTTAGTAAGAACTGAGGAGGAAGTGATGAACAGAAGTAATGCAGTGTCAAGAGCTGTGATATAACAACCACAGAGGTGCAGGTATGAGGCAGGAGCCATGGGAGATAGCAGGGGCATTCTCTCCAATTTTGACACCAACCTACATCTCCTCATCATCTTTTATTTTATTTCTTGGTGTTAGACTGTGAAAGATTTCCCTCTCCTTAAATGATGCCTGTTCTAAGTGGGTAGTAATGTGCGTGAGCAGGACTTCAAGCACATGAAGAGATTAGCAGCATGTGTATAACCAGGTTTATACTTGCAGAACCTCACACCTTTTTACACCTTTCCTGGAACAGTACAAGGAGCAGAAATCAGGCACTTCCACTTTGCCACTTATACCAGTATTAAGAGGCCACAATTCTTCAGGTTTTTGTTTTAATGTATGGAAACTAAATCCTGTGACACTTGGCGAATCATTTCTGTTATCAAGGGACACCTTGTTTCTACAACAAATATATAAAAAACCTATCTCTGTTTGTCATTATATTATATTTATTTCTGTAACAGGGGACACTACAGTACAGCACAACAGAGTGATTATTGAAATGGCTCTTGATTGAAGGGTGCTAGATCATTGGGTTCAGTTTGCAGAATGATGTGTCCTTTCAAAATTGAGCTCCACACGGATATTTTTCAGCTCACATAACATGAACATCTGAAGTTAGTTCACAGTAGACTGTGTCACGGTAGTTAATATACTATTATCCTAAAAATAATATGGGTGTATTCACTTATAAGAAAAAAAATCTAATTTCTCAATAAATATGGTTATTGGAAGCTTCATGCAACATTGCCAGTTGTTCACATATACGACCTGGAAGATAAATCTAGGGTGTTTTTCAAATACTGGAATATTATGATAATATTATTGTCTGTAGTTGAAGAACTATATACAAATATTTAGAAAACCACAATGGGGGACCAAAAGAGAGCGAGAAAACAAAAACCAGCTTAAAACACCACTTGGTGCAAGGTCAGACACCTTCCTCTCAAGTACAGTTCTCAATCAGGCAGTGATTTTACCACATGCTAACTATTTACAAGCCAAAAAAAGTTTGCCAGGAGAATCACCTCTGTCCAGCAGGCCAGAGCAGGATTTAGGTTTTATATACTTTGAATGCTGCCAAGTGTTTTCAGGATAATTCAGCATCTTTCTGTGCTGTTGTAAGCACAAATTTAGCCTGAGCTTAAGTGCAATACTAAAACAGGAAGTGTTGAATGCTTTGCTGCAAATTAAAGCCACACGTGTCTACCATATTTACACTAACAATTATTGAAATTTCTAAGTTCCACAGAAAAGGACCTGAAAACTGTGGCAACCCATAAAATTTAATAAAGAATTTTTCTCAGAGAACAAAATGTTCTGTAGACCAGATTTTCATATATAAGTACCTTTTATGAAGCCAAAATGGTGTAAATGGGACATTAATATAACAGAAATTCCATCCAATAAGTGAATTCTAAAATTCTGTAGAGAAGTCACCCATCAAATTAAATGCTCCACTTCTTTGAACAGAAGATTCATGAGAAATATTTTTATTATATCAGGTGCAGATTGCCCTTCCTTGGTACATTTATTGATGCATACTCTATTTATTACAGAGTTATTTTTGCAAGAGAATTTTTAATTTAACTTTTGAAGTATGATGTTAAAAAGAAAATCTTACTTTTTGTTGTTACAGCTGTGACGTCCAACAGCAGTCCAGAACACAACTGACATAAGTTCACTTGCACAGAGCAGAATGTTTTTTTAAAAACCCAACAGCTTTCTTGATCTAACTTGTTGAGAGCAGCTCTGAGATATGACTCTGGTAGTTGGAACCAAGATTTTGTTCATAACTGACACCCAATACACACCAGATAAGTCCAGCATTTTGGCTGATCTCCTTGTCTGACACCAAAGCAGAAAAAGGATTTGGATAATAATTTATTGGCTTTGCTCACAGGAACAATAGGGCCATCCAGAATTCTCTCCACATCCTCAAGTTAAAGCATGTGTGAAGTTTTAATGCTTCTTTTAACTTACAGAAAGGGTCTCTGAGCACGGGGTAGTGCAAATGAAAGAATACTAGAACTAAAAAGCTTTTGCTATTCCAGATGGGCTGCAAGTATCCTCTCTCTTTTTCTCAACAAATGTATTGTCTTTTGTACATCATTTCCCATAAGTAGTAATTTCCATTTTCTTCAAAGGATTCCCTACAGATTGCAATTCAGTGGTACAGGTATAGAAAAGAGGGGAAAATATAAATTCTAGTTCTCATTTTCTCTGGGACAGTGTTACCATGTCAAGGGCAACTCTTTGACTGGTTGTAGGAGTTGGAGCAATCACTAAAGTGCATGAATGTATTGTAACACTTAGTATGTCATAGGCCAGCTAAAATCACAGTAAGTCAAATGCTAGATTTTACTGCTCAGTATATTAAAAGCCATAACTTCCCACAAACACAGAGTTTAGCACAGAAACAGAATTAACGAGAGATACACAACTAGACAGGTGGTAGGAATGAATATGAACAAAGTTTTTCCAATCTCTACATCCATGGGATGTCTTTGTGGTACAAGCACACTCATTTTATGCCTCTCTTCCAATTGTTTCTTTTCTCCAGAGACTCAAGTAAAGCCTTGGAAGCTTATCTCAATACCATGGCCAGCTGCTTTAAGAATCCACATCTATGAATTCCTTGTAGAAGTCTGTCTGATTTTCAGAGAGAGGTATTTTCATGGATATGAAAAAAAATGGACACACAAAGACAACTGGAAAGATATCATAGGTAGACTGTAACCCAAGATTTGAATGTAGCATTCACTGCTCCCACATCCTCTCCTCTTCACACATTCTCCCTCAGGAAAACATGCATAACTTCAAATACAAAATTTATAACTGGGCTTGATCTCCAGGATCTGGAACACTCCAGAGTTGAACTCAGTCAGAAGCCAGTTGTGGCCATCATAAAATTACTGCCCACCCAAGGAGAAACGTTACTGCAAAGGCTGTGCATCAAACAATAAAATTTAAAACTACAATTGCTCCCCTTGAGAAATCCATTTTCCTAATGCATCTACCCAGCTGTCATACATCAAAATTTCAAAAAAAGATTAGTTTTTCTGTGACTGTCTACATTACACAAGCTCTTAAACAGACTTCTCTCCTACCAAATCAGATTATAATCTAATATGCAGAGATCTCTTTCCTACTAATGGTTACGTGTACTTCTTCAAACCTATATAGGAAGGTTAGCAGCACAAGAGGCCAACACTTCATGTGCACAACGATAACAGCACGGATCCCTCCTGGGTCAAGACAAGAGAGTTCAAAAACAGATAATAATGGTGACCCTTTTAATAACCCTGTGAGTGAGGGCAGTGGTAGAGATGAAAGAAAGTATTAACTGTACCTAACAAAGACCAGCAGAAGAAAACAGCACTAAAGTTGGACCAGAGAGCCACAGAGTGATAAGCCACAAGTTAACAGTGTCCAGAAAGGGTGCAGGGCCAGGATAAAACATTTTAAGCTCCTCAGGAACAGCTGAAAAATATTGACTGGGCAAAACTACATGGTAAACAGCATCATGACCATCACAACAGACCACTGGCAACCAGCACTGCTGGAATCCTGCAGAGTCCCCCCAGGCTTAGGTGGAAAAAAAGTAGTGTAGAAAAAGGTATCTTTTACATGCCCATCCTGAACTATGGGGTCTTTAGGTATCATCTCTCTGGATTTGGCAAAACCTATCCTGCTTTCCATTCACGATTTTGTGAAATAAGACTTAGAACTCAGCACAGGGAATGAGCAGAACCCCATGGAGAATAAAGCTTGGAAACAGAAACAATCACTTAACACTAAATATTTCTCAAAAAGTCTGCACAGAAGCCATGCATGCAGAGAGCTTTATGACTGCAGCATGTCTTTGCTCAGTATTCACAAATATGGGGAAGTAATCATTATTTATAAAAATCCCATAAAAGGTATCCATTTTTTTTTACTCCATAAATGAGTAATGACTCGATCATTTAGAACCCATGAGTCATAAGTTTTCTCTTGTAAATAGGATAAGATCAAATCCCATGGCAACATGTTCAGTCATAGTTGACTTAATTGTATATTTTTCCCCTTTCTTCCTCTGCCTTCCACCTTTGGAGCATTCTCTGCCTTATACTATAATTTATAAGAACTCGGTCTCATCTACAATACATCAAAACAAAGACTATGGTTTTTTTTAAGTACATTTTTTTTAAGGACATTAGAGAAAAAAAACCCTCACCAAACCCCTTTTACTGGAGTCCACTCATTCACAATGCTCATGGTCCTGCTGATCTTCTATGTAATAATGTTCCCCATTGACACAGGTAATGGGAACACTGACATATCAAATCTGCTTGGTGGGATTTTTTGCTGTTGCTGTTGTTCCCCACTCCACCCCTGACCCCGGGAAAAAGAGAATTGCCTGTAAGCTTTAATCATCATGCAGTACCCACGGGCTGCTAGTCAGATACTCTGCGTCTGGAAGGTAATAAAAAAAATCTTGAGAGAAAATATTTTGGATTTCGTTGCTCCTTTGCTATGTCTGTGCTTTAGGGAAGAACAACCAACAGCCACATTTTTCAATGCCATTTGAGCGGGGTTGAACACACAAATCCCATTATTGTTAATGGGATTTGTGCACGTAATTCTGAATACTTTGAACAATCTCCCGTGAAGTTTCTCCCAACCCTTCAAGAAGCAGGAACAATTCTACTTTATTTAAACATAATCTCACTGACAGGTAATTTTGTGACATAAAATTTATTGCTGGCTTGTCCTTTGAGGGCATGTTTCACCATTAATGTTTCCTTTTAAAAACTTCAGCATACATTAAATGCTCATACCAAGCTTCCTGGTGTTTTCCTTGGAAAATCTTGCTTTCTGTGGTATTTCGCATTATCCAAATCCCTCTTTACTTCCCCCTCCTCCTCTACAAATACGCAGGACACCCTTGAAAATGAAATATTTGATCTCCAAAGACCCTACTGGTCAAATATTCTTTTAAATAAACCCTTTGCAGTATTCACCTATTACCTCAGACATTCATGTGGTATAAATTTTAAATAAATGTCTACCAGCTTGCAATTGATCAAGTGAGCTGGAGGCCATGAATTTAACATGACTACTTCTGCAGGCTGCCTCTCACAACCTACCTTTTGCCACTAGACTTCAGTGCAGTCATTAACAAAGTGGGCCACGGGCTCACGGTCCTGCAGGCTAAAAGGCTATCTCGGATATCAAGATACTCTGCTTTGGCTTTCGGCCCTCCTGTAACACAAGTGGCTTTAGCTCATCAGCGTTTATGTCAGTGAGTCATTTGCAGATCTCAGACATACCTTTGAGATGGTGAATTGCTGAAACAGGTCATGCTACCAATTAACACGAAAAACAAAGTAATTTCCTACATGCGAACAGACAATCGCGCTGGAAGGAGGAAATTAAAAACGCTATTATGTCACATGGCCCAGCGAGGCTGGAGCACAGCTATTGCACGGATCACAGTCATAACACATTAGGAACACACAAGCTAGGACTTGATCACGGATGTTTAATGTTCATCATCATTACCTTGGAGGGAAGGCTCTCAAGTTCTAATAAGAAAAGTATCTGATGAGATGAAAAGTTAAGAATAGGACCTACGTAGCTAACTTAAAATACTTGGGGTGTTCTTGTGGTCGCAGGGCCAGGAAGGGTTTTAACAAATAAGGCCTGGCTGTCACTCTGCCAAGGACATCCAGCGCTGTGCTGAGACGGAATAACTGGAATCAGCTCGGGCTGCCGACGTGATACTGTAAGTACAGTCTCTCCAAGAGACCTCCTTCTCCTGCCTCCAAGGTTTTTCACCACCATGGGTCCTAAGGGGAGGTTTCCTTATTGCTATCAGCACTCTCAATGGAAAGAAATATAAATTTTGTTTAAAGGATTGTTATTAATTGCATTAAGACATTGCCCCATGGTACAAGCCATTTATCAGTTCAACACTGTAACCATTTGACAAAATGGTGATGAGGTTAAGTGCACAGTGGCACAGGGAAAGGCTTGACTTCACCTGCAGAGAGGGCAGCTCAACAAACAATATGGAAAAATGGGATTTCTCCTAGGTCTTTTTCCAGGAAAGAGCAGAGAACAGTACTCCCTTCAGTAGACCGTAGACAGAAGAAAATAGACTCATTTTCTAGAGTACAAGCAAGGCTCTAGTCAGTTTGAGCGACTCATTTCCCCATTACCAGCTGCTCTTAAAAAAACAGATCTGGCAGCTGAACTGAAAGTTCTGCCCATGCAGTTCCCTGGCTCTTACCCCAGTGGCACACATTGCTTTTCTGCCACACTTGGAGGAAAATACCAATGTACTCCTTCCTCAGTCTCTCCTTCTGCCCAGAGAACACTGGAGGGTGGAGGATAGAGTTCTCAGCCAAAGTATGATAGAAGCTGAAAACACATAAACTGTGTGTAGGAGAAAAAGGTTTCATGGGTTTTCTGCTGGGGCTCACATTGCTGTTGATGGCTCAAGAAACAGCTGCAGCTTCTGACCCCCAGAAATGCCAGTACAAGCTTTGGAAAGCAAATCTCACACTGAGCATCAGATCTAGATACCGTCAATATTACTAGATTGAATGCAGGTGAAAATCTTCCACTAACATAAATGAAAACAAGGCTAAGTCCACAATTTATTAGAAAAACATAACACTGAATAAACAAGTAAAATACGCTATATTTTATGACAAGGTGTTTTCTCCCTTGTGGGAAAAATTATTTCCAGATTCAAACACATCACAGTAATGTACATTTCTGCAGTAAATACCATCTAAGGATCTTAAGTGCAGCCTGCTGGCAAACCTGCTTTCCAGAAATCACTGCCTTTCCCATCTAAAGGGAGTCCTAAAAGGCTGACTCCAGAAAATCACACAGTATTTCCATTCTGTATCATCTTGATCATCTCCATCATCACCACAAAGCTATTAGTGCACAGACACACACATGCAAAAGCACACCAGCACACACACACATGCATAGGAATAACTAGGGCAATGGAAAATACGTTCCATCTTTGCTCACTTATTCCATATACAAGCTAATTTCTAAACCACAGGGGAGCAAATGTTCTATAAAGCACTCTTATTCTACAACTAAATACCCTTGCTAACGAAGAGTTAGCAGCACAGTCATCACTATCAAAAGCACTAACTTTTAGATTAGTAGCAGTTGGCGACTCAGTCATTCATTTTTCATTTTAAGGAAACCTTTTTAAGACTGCACTCTTGTTTTCAGGAGGACTATAAATGCACTTCTCATGTTTTTATTTTATTTATTCTGCCCTGGGGATTTGGGTCCCTCTTTGAAAGCAATAAATTTTTCTTTAAATCTTTTTGGCAATAATATATTTTAAAACGAATTGGACAAGTGGAGCATAAGCCCAAAACCCTTTCCAAGCATTTTGGTAAAGCATCACTGCTACAGGGTGTTTGTAATCAACTTCTGGTCACTAAGCAGAATGCTAATGACCTCTGCAAAAATGGAAAGCCACATGTGTCAAAACATGGCTGTCAGCCCTCTGCTCTGCACCATCCCCACCTTGCCCATAGGGCCACCTTCCCCTCACCACAAAATAAATTAGTAAGCAGAAGACAAGAAGGAAAGACAGACAGACACATAGAAAGAGACACTACGGCAGCTTTTAAAATTGTTGCTGTAAAGGATTTATCTGAAGGTCTGAAGGGACAGCACTCAGTTCTTGACAGCATGAGTTACAATGGTTAGAGGGGGAAGGAGGAGGAGGAGGAGGAGGAGAAGGAGGAGGAGGAGGAGGAGGGAGAGCAGCCCTGAGAGGAGAAAATCTCCAAAGTCTCGTGTCTGAAATGCTCTTGGAAAATTGCCAATTACCAGTTCAGAACAATGTTGACATTTAGCCTTTTTCTATCAGCGCTGTCCGTCAGCCAGGGCAGAGATTCCTGCTGTATGACGGAGCTCTTCTGCTACTGGCAGCGGCATCCTCCCAAGAGTCTGCCACCTCTGCCTGTGACCACCACTCACTGGCACCCACCCTGGCACCCCTGTTCCACCCCAAGAGCCTGAGCTCCCCAAGAGCAGGCTGGGGCACGCAGGGAGTGTGGTGGGGTACGGCACAACAGACGTAGCTGGTGTGGAAGACCAAACCACTGCTGATGCTCCATAGTTGGGCTCCTGACAGAGGCAAGGCAAGTGGAGAAAACTGTCATTTTAAGACAGATTATGTTGAAAATAAATTCAGTAGACAGCGTGAACTGAAATATGGTGTCCAAGCCCTTACAAATAGTTAAATTCAAGTATAGGATTTTAAATTGACTAAAGTGGTGAAGCAGAAACCTGCAGTTTTACTTGTTTATCAGTTTCTGCCTTTGAGCAGAGAAAAAAAAGGCAATCAACAAAGACGACAGAACTGCAGAAAAGAAAGTATTTAATGGCTATTAATAACTGTTCCCCTTATTTACAAGTCAATTCAACACTCTCAGAACTCTGACAAGTTCAGTGTCATTCACTGCGCAGATCAGAAGAGCACAGCACTAGGCTGAGCTACATCATGTTTTGTCCATCATCACAGAACAAAAAAAAGATCTTGGCACAAGCTAGTCCTCAGCTGCTATCAGCTCACACACATCAGGACTGGAAAAGGTCAGAGAGCACCATGGAGCTGGCACTGATAGAGCGAGATAAGGTATGCTGCACAGTGATAGCCTGCCTGAGCTATCACAAAAGCAGGGGCAGTGCAGAGGGAGGAGAGCACTGTGAGCACAAGGCAGCGTGCTCTGCAGCAGCTGGCTGTCATCGTGGGCACTTTGGTACCAGCCCCACTGACATGCCTAGGGGAGGTCCCTTGCAACAGGAGGAGGAAGATTTTTCTTTCTTCGTCTTTACTGCAGACACCGTGCTTAAGGACAGCAGGTAAGCAGCTGACTGATTCAAATTCAGTTCTGTAGTCACAGTGATTTCTACTGCATTAAGTTTGTTCGTGTGGAAGTAGATGTGACTGCACAAACATCAAATGAGGTAAATGCAGGATTAGCGTTATGGCTCAGTAAACATAAGTAAATTCATTTTTGGAAGTTATTTAGGAGCACAGTCAATTAATTTTGAGTGAAATTAAAAATCTTCTTTAAAACACTGTCAAACACCTCAAAAATATCCTTTAATTCAGTGTTTTGAATGACCTCAGGCAGTGAGACTACTGACAAGTAAGTTTGTACAGTGTAAGTTCTTGCAAAACAGTACAATGCAGCTTTGAGGCAGTGAGTTATTTCAGCTTGGGCTTCACTGCAAGCAGGTAAGTAGTGCTGCAAAATCAGCAGAATGTGTGAAGTTTGCACATCCCTAAGTATTTATAGTGTCCTGGCTGGATGTCCTGAAGCTGAAAACAGCCATTTTCAGCTGCATCAGATTTGGACCTAGCTCTGGGAATGCCTGAAGAGAAAAAAGCCCCGTGAAACAAATCTGCAACCACCTCAAAATAGTTTTGACTTAAATCTTACACCAATTAACTCTTGTTCCCCTTTATCCTAACAAGTTTCAGCCCACGACAAAATTTTTCACCAAGATTTTGACAAGCCAGACACAGAACAAAACCAGTGCATCCATTTAGGGATTTCAAGGGAAAATAGTGGTCACAGCCATGGTAAGAGAAAAGGTGTTAAATGAGCAGTGAACATGGGAGAGAAAAGCAATGTACTGGTTTGTCTCAATCTTCAGACACAGGGCCTGATCCTACAACAGGCACCACATGTGGCACTCCTTGGCTCAGGCTTCATGGAAGGGAAAGAGTTAGTAGGTCTGAAATATGGTTTGAGAGGAAGAAGTCAGCTGTGGCAGACTCGACCACAGCTAAAAAGCAAATCTTTAGCGGAAATATGGTTCTTTAAAATGTGTTTTCAATTTTTTCCCAAATCTGTCAGCATTTATCAAAGTCATTATTTAATAAATTTTCTAGACTTGATCTTCCATTTTTCCAAAATTTAAAACAATAAATTGAACTTCATTCTGCTTGGGATAACATGGCTTAATTCCCTTATTTTCATATCTTCTAACTTTCAGACTTATCAACCACTTAAGAAGAAACAAGAATAAAACAAAAGGAAAAAAGAACATTAAAGGCACTTGAAAGAAATCCACATCCTGATTTCAGATAGGGAGGAAAGGCAAACAGGAATGGAGAAGAAAAGCAGAGGGGGTTTGAGGAAATCTGTCTAGGACAAGATGAAGAAATATAAGAAAATATCTATGCCCCTCTGTGAGAACTGATAAACAATTCTCTTGACCAGTGACATAGCCCAGAAAATCCTGTGTCCAGTGCTATTTTGTGTTTCACAGAGCACATTCTGTAGAATAGACCAGAAAGAGACAGGCTTGAAAAAAAAATACTGTGGTACTTCTACAAAACCAACATGAAAAAGAATTATTTTTTTTTCAGCAAAAAATGATCTTCCTAGGTGCACTTAATTTTAAATGCAGATACCAGAGCTCGGTTCTCACAAAAACGGATAGTCTTGGTAGATTTGATTATGCCAGATTGCTCCCCAAAAAGGATATAGTGCGTAACAGAGAAGTTTTAGTTACACTAAAACCAATAAAAGTTTTGCCAGTAGCTTCACTGGGACCAAGTACCAACTGAAGAACTTGACTTCTAAATCACTTCCAAACAGTGAAGTATTTATTAGATCTACATTAGTTATTCTCCAAACTATCCATATGAGTTTTGACACATACATCCATTTTTAAAAGAAATATTAACTTCTGTCCCAGGTAATTTTTATTTTTTTTTTACTTTATTAGGGTATTACTATGTGAATGCCACACATATGGGACTTTGCTCTTTAAGACTTCCAAAGCTGAGAGGTGGAAGCCTTTTACCATGTGTTAGCTAGCAGGTTGTTCCTCCCTCCCTCCCCAAAGGCCTAATGATTCTCCCAGTTAAATCCCCTCCAGCCAAGGAGGTTGGACATGGGTCCCTCAGCAGTCTGCCAGTGCCAGCGTGTCAGCCAGACCTATCCCTCCCTGCCCAGAGGGCTGGGCTGTGCTCAGCTGCAGCTGTGATCCAGCCATCCCTGCACCGGGGCAAGGACTATTTACCAGCTTTTTTTTCTTCCTTTTTACTTAAAAGAGCAGATGTTAAAGCAGGGTCCCCATCCTTTCTATTCAGTCATCTCCTGTGGGTGGAAAACTCCCTCACTGGGGCAGGCAGCAGCAATAACAAAAAGCAAACACACCATTCCAATGTGATCTACATTCTACAACCATCCAGCCATTAGCCAGGATTCCAGGAATGTGCCAAAGGCTTTGACAGTAGCTAACGTCACTTACACTTCCCTCTGGCCACAACTGCAGCTTACCACTACAAAATGGAAAGCAAATACATACACACATTGGAAACACAAGAAAAATCCCCATTATTCTCTTTGTATGTAAGTCATTTCTGGTGAAAAGAGACATGCAGGCAGCAGCACTTTTCCTGGGCACAGCTCAGGTAAGTGGAGGTGGCTGCCACCTCCAGGAAAGTGAACACAGAAGTTTGGAAGGTCCACACCAAATCTGTAGAGCGACATCATGAAATCTCAGGTCAAACAGCTCAATATATTTTTCTCTATCATTCATATATAATAGTTCACTTGGTTCTGCCACTTGAGAAAAAGATGTGAAAGTAGAGCTGGAAAGTAACCACAGTACCAAGGCAGATGTTGAGAAAAGAGTTCTGCCAAGATGATAAGAGACCCTTTCTGGCCTTCCATTATTAACACTTCAGTTCAAATGTCAGTATTATTACTGAGAGCATCACTGTGTCTTTCTTTTCTTCAAATACTGGCTCTGGAAGGCTTTGATGCTCCATTTAAAAAGAAAACTTACATTACTAGCCCTCATGGACACAGAGAAAACCTTAAAAGCATGACTTGAAAGCATGTCTCAACATACCCCCACAGGATGAAAAACCAGATGTCAAGCAAAAGGAACACCTACTTTATTATCAATTTTATTAATGTCTGTGCCTTACTCTTGATTAGAGCCAAAAAGATTAAAAAGAAGTAAACATTTTTTTTGCTCTTCTTATAGACTTGTTGGCTCATGTTTTCAAGATTTATCTCCAGCTGTAAGAATTTGAAATGTCTTGAAAATGGGAGATAAACATCTCCTGGAGTTGCAGAAACGTGGAAGCTGGTGCTTCATTAAATGAACTAAGCCCCAAATTGCAAGATGTAAAGAAATCACTTGTGGGCAATGCCTTGACAAGGAGACCCTACTTTGGGCACACAGCTCTGGTGACTTTCTAGAGCCCCTACAGTTTATTTTCTTTTTGGGG